>CM076580.1:1491025669-1491153126 GCA_034641835.2 Pinus albicaulis
GGAATACCTTGGTTAAACATGACCAAAGAGATTCTTTCATATATTATTTTACACTTTTTTCGGATCTGAGAGACAAATTTATGAAAAAGTACTTTTGGAGTTCTCTTTCGTCCTCTTTTTCAGACTCTCTAAATATGAAAAAGGACTGGGCTATCACTATCGTTAAGCTTGTTAAAACATAAAATAGCGACAGGCTTGTCGATCATGGCAAGAATCAAGTTTCATTCATCGCTAGACTCGTTAAATTATTAAATAGCGATACTTTATTCGCCCGAAGGGTTTAATTATAGATCAAGAAAATTTTATCCTCCTCAAGCTTGTTAAAACATAAAGAGATATTGGTCGACGAATGACCAAGGAAAATTTGGGAAAAGCAAGTAAAGTTTATTTTTGGTAGCAAGTCGCTCTTGAACATGACACTTCTTTCAATCCATGTCCATGACTGTTTGGGTTGGGTAATCATCTTGATGGTTCATTCACACCTATGGTTCATCAAACCTTCACTTCGATTTTGGGTCAATGCTGCCAAATCATCACAGTATCACTGATATGTTCAAGAGAAGTCATCTAGTGATTAAAAACTCATCCATCTGCAATACTCGTAAACCTTCATTTTCAGGACCGTCATTCCTGAAAATTGCTATATCAAGTCATACCCTTTTCTCCAAAATCAGTAACTCCAGTTTTGCAATAAGGTGACTTCCTATTGACAACAAATCAATATCCAGGAATCTCACTTAGAAACATCATATTCCAATACCATGAGGCTTATTACAGCATCGACAAGATCCTCGCTTCTGGACTTTTGACCGAAATATTTTGTTTGTCGTTCGACATCAAATCATATATTCACGCCTTACGAAATGTATTGCAGTACCTTGAGGGCCATTGACATTAATGGTGGTTCTCTTGCGTTTGTTAACAGCTCACATCATTGGCTAGTAATCAAACGATGTCTTTCCATGTTCGACGACAAATCATATTTTCGCATGGCTAGACTTGTACCCGAATGATCGAGTGAATGAGATAAGAAGACCCCTGATCTAGTTTCAGCCATCCAGGCTATGATTTCAGGATTGTTGTACACATCATCTATACGGTGACCTTACATACATATTGCCATCCAAACATGGCCCTATATCTGTATGCGTGTCTGCATCTAGGCAACATTCCAAAGTAGACGACTTTCTAAATTATGTACATGTTATTAGATTGTTTTATGTGCTAACCATGAGAATGCCTACCCTTAGAAATTATGATCAATAGAGGATATATCATGATGTAATGTATTTTAATATTGATGCAGGTGACCATTCCACTTTGTTTCCAGGCTCATCACAGTGTAAAGCATCTCAATCAAATGTTCTTATTATTTGGATCTCATGCTTTAGGGGGGAATTGTTATAGGTCAATTTGGGCACTATTCCCAATGACCTAGTTAACTAGGCATCATATCCAGGACCGATTATCAAGGTTCTATCATTACCCATCATCTCATTTGCTATATGCCCTAAGACAGAAAACAAGAAAAATCAAACAATGACTTTCATCAAGCAAAGGTTTCCATGGTTTGAGGCTTAATATTTAGCATATGAGAGCTCACCAACATAGGCTCTAAGGGGCCTAAGTACATTTCATATGCAGGTAGCCCCATGCAAGGCTGCTTTGCAAAGCACTTCCCAACATTCAAAGGTGCGTTGGTCACATTGGGAGTGAAATTATCATTGTTCCGGAATCTCAACTTGGCCAGTGCCTTCTAGAAGAGTTCACATGTGTCAAGCTTCGGATCCAAGTGTCCATTTGACATATACATTAATGGAAAAATGTCTTGCCTATTTTTGGAAAGATATTGATTGCAAAACAACCGACAGTTCATCTATAAATTGAACACAGATCTAATTGTTTAGGAAGGAAAAATTTGAGTAGAGAAATGCTAGAGAATTTTCAATTGAGAGTTTGATTTGTGGAACTGTTTCTGGAGAGATTTATGCTGTGATGAGACTTGGGAACTATGCTGGAAGGTCACTCCAAATCAGTCACTAGGTTGTAACCTCTCCTTCTATCATCAATAAAGAGTACTTCTTGTTTTTCCCTACATGCATCTATGTCTACTTTGATTTTCCATATTGTAAGATCTTAGTTGATGAATGTAGTTTATGCTTAAATGATTTAGCTAACTAGATTGAATAGATATCTATATTATTGCATCTTCTATTGTTTCAGTGTTCTTTCTTGCAAGAATCATTCAGCCAACAAACCGCTTGAATTTGAAGCTGTAGCAGAAGCGATAGAAATGATCCATTTGGAAGCGACTGAACCAAGTAAGCATCCAATCCTCTCTATGTATCTGTTCTAAGTTAGGAGAAATGGTAGTATAGTCTTTCACCTGTTGTTATAGGCTAACACCTACCTAGGGAAGCGTAATTTATCTGTAGATTACAATTCTGGCCCGACACTATGTTGAATGTGTTTTTGTTGCATTTGGTAAGGACACAAATCCACAAAAAATTGGTCTCAAGTCTTGAGTTTAATGTCATGGGCTTCTCCTATGCTATGTTACGTTCTCTATATCTCTAAGGTATTCATTATTTAGCTTGGCTACCTCCAACTTCCTTTGTATGCACAAGCACAATGTTGCTCTTGGATAGCACTGGTTATGCTTGCAGAAGTTTGACCCTTTGATGCCCAAGCTTTAAAATTCTCTTATTGCAAATAGTGGGTCTGTTTGCACTAGTGGTGAATGGAGGTGAATTGCCATATTTAAAGGGAAAAATGGATTTGCAAGTGATGCTTCTTATGTATGTAAAGAAAAAGGAGAACTTATTTCATTGCTCTATTTCTTTCCAAAAGGTTGAGTATCCACATCTAGATTTATAGGTTGGATTGTTGATGAAACTATAATAATGATTTTATTGTTGTCATTGTTGCCAACAACAAATATAACTGAATGCAGTTGACCTCTGCCAGTTTTAGTGGTGGATATAAATTTTCCTCCCGTCAGGGTTTAAATAAAGGACAATGGTATTGAAATGTGGTTGTAGGAAAATTGTTGAAGAAAAGTGTTCTTAATTTAAACCCAGTCTCATGTTATAGCTATGACATTATTAACTTTTTTGTGTTCTTTAGTATATTACATATGATGTGGGTCTCTTGTTGAAGGCCTTTGTTTGACATTGTGGTTAAGGTCGCATATCCATAAGTAGTTTTCCTTGAGTTCAATTCCCACCACAGTGCCTATGCATGACTATAACTTTTTCATATAGCTCCACAGGTGTCATATTTACCAATAATATGGGTATTGCGTTGAATGTGTTTTTGTTGCATTTTGGTAATGAAACAAATCCACAAACAATTGGTCTCAAGTCTTTAGTTTAATGACATGGGCTTCTCCTATGCTATATTATGTTCTCTAGATATCTAAGGTATTCATTATTTAGCTTGACTACCTCCAACTTCCTTTTTATGCACAAGTAAAATGTTGCTCTTGGATAGCACTGGTAATGCTTGCACAATTTTGACCCTTTGATGCACAAGCTTTACACTTCTCTTATTGCCAATAGTGGGTGTGTTTGCACTAGTGGAGGTGATGCAGGAGCATTCGGCTCAGAAATTTCATTGTATTTTAGTAGACATAAGGGGTCTTGTGTTTTCAAGAAAGTTGGTTTCCTATGTATTAAATTAATGTAATTATTAATGTTTTGAGTGATTTTAATGAGAGGTATTTAGAATAAGAATTAATTAGATATTATGAGGCATATTTTAAATGTTCTCGAATGTTGGAGAACATGAGAGAATTAGGATAGTTGAGAGATTGAGAAATTTGGGAATTAATTGTAAATCTTAGATTAGGAATTGGTTTCATGATTTTGTGGATTAGAGAGGATCCTTAGGGATTAGTTGAGTCAAAAAAGGACTTAGAGGATATTCAGGATTTTATTTAGAAGACAGAGGATCTAAAACCAGAATTGGTTACAGAACCTTTTGTATAAAATTGTAAGCCTCAAGGCATTAGAAGATGAGATGAGATCAAATCAAATACATAATTCAGAATTTAGAGTATGGAATAGTTAGGGTTTGACTATAAGCCTACGGGAAGGAAAGGAAAAAGGCCACCGATTAGAAAACTAGGCCAAAGCAAGAAATTTCTATGTATATACATGTTTATTAATACATAGAACAAATTCTAAGTTCATATGGTGTGTATGTGATCAAATTGTAATTATTATAGATAGAGTAGGTTTTCATAATATATATATATATATATATATATATAAATGCAGGAGAACCACAAAAAAGAAAGGATAGACAGAGAATTCGATTCCTGAGTTGTGTGGTGTATATTGAGTGATTGATTTATAAAATGTAAGTGAATTACAATAATTCTGCATAACATAGGTTTGCAGGTGAGAAGAACAGATAGAGGACAGCATACCGAGGAGGATTGCAGGGATTGGATGGTGTGAATCTGGTTGAAAAGTCAAATTAAAGCTCAGAAGGAAATCACACAGTAGAAGAAGCAAAGACAGAAGAGCGAAGTAAACCATTACACAATAAAGGAAATTGAAGAAATAAACTAAGGTAGAAGTGGAGATAAAAAAAGGAGATAAACGACCTCGATTAAATTGCAGTAATTAAAGTTAAGGGAAGGACTATGCATATTACACCACGTGTCAGCGGAAAATGAATTTGCAATTCGACAATGAGTTGTTTTTGTTTTTTGGAGGAGTCGGCATTAATTCATATTGAGAATTGGGTCGTGTAGTGTGATTAGTAGTAAAGGTAAGAAATGCGACGAGCGATGTTTTCATTTAGGTTGAAATTGTGAAACGGTAAGTGGTATATCGCACAAAAAGAAGGCAGTAAATGGTAGTATTTGAGAGTGTGTGATTAACTATGGTAAAGCCACGTAGCACACCGAAGTGGGAGAAAAATTGTTTATATCACACGCTTTCGAAGTATTAAGCATCTTTCTAGTTCGGAAGTGATGTTTCATGATAACCGGTGGATTGGCTACGAAATCAATGGTGGAGATTTGAAGAACTAAGGGGACAGTGAAATATGTGCAAAGTCACGTGAAATGGTAAATCATAAGGTTTTATGTTATTCCATGGGTTATAACATAATTTTTTGGGTTAACGAAATTCCACCAAGGTTGTGTGATATGATTGTTAATGCAGGATTAAGTGTATAAAGCAGAGATTTGGGTTTTAACCAAAGTCTCAAAGCCTGTGTGATATTAACGATGTGATAATAAATTAAAATAAAGTTTTATGGTAAGGTTTGATATCTTCCTCTTAAGAGTATTATAATGAATTAGACTTTGGATAAAGTAGATTTTAACCATTTATGATATGGGAAATCTGGGACATGTATAGTAATACATTATGTGGGTAAATGCGGCTTAGGCTGCATCATTTTGGTATCAGAGCAGAACGAGATTCTAAGAGTAAAATTATTTGATAATAAGTTTGAAAAGAGTTATGTTTTAAAGGTGTGTATACAAGTACAATGGTGATAAAAAAAGAGGAGATCATATTTTAAATATGACAGATAGCATGCACATAGAGATAAAGTGTAGCAGAATATTGGAAGAATTTGCAGAGGCAAAGAAATGGAGAACAATACATTCAAAGTACAGATGAATGGTGGAACAAGATCATGCAGAGATCCTGAAGGTGATATGGTATGTTTTTATTTTAATCTGGTTGAGGTATGTGTTCCAGAATTCAAGTTGTAGACAAAGAGGAAGTATCTCAGCAAAAGAAGGTCAAGGAAGCTGGTAAGAGTTTCTAATTGAAAGAAGAGTGTGGCCGAACCATAAATAATTCCAACAGAGGTTGGATAAAGGGGATAGTTGTGTTATCTAAAGTGTAGATGAGTTGAAGCCTAGAAAGAGCAGAGAGGAATGCTCACGAGATTCCAGAGAATAGAGGACCAATGCTTACCAAAAGACCAAGTTCAAGAAGCTTGGTGAGGTAATTGACAACAGGGAGGACTTGTTGTTGTAGAGACTTTAGTACATCTCATAGTGAGTGAGTAACTCATGAAGATAGAGACGAAGATGACTACTGATAGTCATAGCAGAGATAGAAGAGGTTCTAAAGAAAACCACAATAGAAAAAGAAGAAGAAAGAAGATGCCAAGGCAAGTGGCATATGGAAGCAGTTGACTGATGAAGAATATGAGAGGGAGAAGGCTGAGATAGCAGTTCATCTTGAGTTATTGATGGATTTTTTGTAGAGAAATAAGGAATACCAAAGACATGGTTGTATCATGAGGAAGAAAGTGAAGTGGCATAGATTACAAGAGAAGAGGAATCAACGGGTGAATATGAAGTTAGCAAAAGAGCTGAGAAAGCTTGAGCAGATATTGAATGTTCAATTGAGATCTGAGGAACTCAGAGTGTAGAAATTTGAATAACTGATATATTATTCACCGAGATTCTCTTGTTCACACACTATTTTAGCTTCATGCATAATACAGAATCTCTTCTACCATTGATCATCACATGCGGAAATAAAATCAATTACATGCATACATTAAAACCACAAACAATCACACATATGAACACAGTATTTAATGGGAAAGCTTAAAGCTGAAAACCCCAACTATCTTTATATTATATGTCATGGAGATCATGTAACAATCATTGCACAAAATCTCCTCACAAGCTCTCATGCACACCCTCAATTGCTACACACTATCAAGCTAGATCTAGCAAAACACATGCTCCAATATTTTGCCACTTGATAGCCAGCCTCTATTGTGTAATTAATGCTATGGGATGGCTTCATTAAATAGATAAAACACCTGGATTGAACTGCGCAATCCTCATGGGCTACTCCACCTATCTGTGTGTTGAAAATAGCAATTGTATAGTCACAACTGATAGTTAACCTACTCTTTCACCTATTTCTGCACTGGTCTCCACTGAAACTGTCCATGCACTGAAGTTAACTGATGCATTCTTTAGTTGATTAATGAGTTTATAATTAGTGAATTAATTAATAATTAATTCACACCACTCTCACTAATTTTATCAATTATTTAAACTGAATACAAATAGCTCAACTATGTTTAGATTAGTTAAACTGAATACAACTCCACTAACTTCCTCAATCAACTCCACCAACCTCTGTCACATGAGTTCTAACTGAAGTATCCATGCAATAGCTCCACTTAACCCTTAGGAATAGCACTCTTCTGTCACCAATACATCCAGGCACTTAATTAAGTTGCTCCAAGAGAATAAGATAATGTTTAGAGTCCAAATATTAAGAGCTAATAATATTTGACATATCTATTTTTGTAATCATAACGAAAACAGATGGAACAGATTCCACCCAAGATGTTCAAAATAGAAGTCCATCTATTTTTTCCGTCTGACCAACCATCCATAAATAACATCCTAACCCATAGAACATGATCCATATGTCTGCAATAGACATCATCTAAAAATGGACATATTCTAAAAATAGACTTTGCGCCAAAAATATCCTGCGGGCCCATTTAGTGAAGGTGACTCCTTTCCACTAAGCTCATCACTTGTTGCAATCTCAACACTCCCTCTCAAAAAGATAAGGATTATCTGCAACCCCTATCTTGCCCCTGTGGTATTTGAATTTTCTCCTGGTGAGCGCCTTCGTCAAGATATCAGCATCTTGATCCTCCATGGGAATGTATGAAAGTAACATGATCTTCCGCTGCACACAATCTCTGATATGATGATACCGGATGTCAATGTGTTTAGATCTATCATGAAATGATTAAACTAAGATGAGTTTGATGCAACTCTGATTATCACAATAAATCACAGTAGGCTCTAAGTGTGAACCGAACAACCCGACCAGGATCTTCCTCATCCATATAGCCTCGCATGCAGCCAAACTCGCTGCCATATAATCGGCCTCTGCTGAACTGAGTGCCACGGATCTCTGCTTCCTGCTGTACCAAGAAACTGTTGTCGACCCGATACTGAAAATCCCTCCATATGTGCTCTTTCTGTCCATTGGGCTCCCTGCCCAATCTGCATCCGTGAAGCCACACAGCTTCACCTCATCCGACTGTTTGTACCACAATCCATATCCCGATGCCTCTCAGATATCTCAATACATGCTTCCGCCTTCCAAAGAGCTTGGTTGGCTTAACCATACCTTCAGAAAGCCGTTAACAAGATAGCATATGTCGTGCTCATGAACAAATACATATGACCCCACCAACTGCTCAAGCAATTGGGCAGTATCCATCACCTCCCACAAGCATCCTTCCAACCATCATGAATGAGAGTATCAACAGTTTGCAAACAAGCATGTTGAACTTCTCCCGTATCTCCGGCATAGCTTACCTCTAAGAAACAAACAGTCACAAATCAATCCCTCTAATAACATGAGTGTCTGTCTTTTCATCTAAACCTTTGCAAGATCAACTTCTGCATGAGAGTATCAACAGCTCATCACCTGTCAAAATAAAATCATCTACATAAAGTACAATGATCAGCAACTTACCCTCCACCACAATCTGGTATAGGTTAGGATCCGCCTCACTCTTGGAGAATCCAAGTCCAATGAAATAACTGTCTATCCGTGTGTACCAAGCACGAGGTGCTTGTTTCAACCCATACAACGCTCTCTTGAGCCTGCACACATGCGACTCACTGCTGAAGATCTCAAAACCTTCGGGCTGCTCTATGTACACCTCCTCAATGACTCCATTGAGGAATGTAGTCTTCACATCCATCTGATGAATTGCCACCCCATCTGCGCTGAGAGAGCAAGAATCGTCTGTATGGAAGAATACCTTGGACAGGTGCAAAGGTCTCCTCATAATCGATCCCCTCAATCTGTGAAAAGCCTCGAGCAACAAATCTTGCCTTGTACTTCTCCACACTCCCGTCAGCTGCCTGCTTCACTTTGTAGATCCATCTCTAACCCACCACTGATTTCCCCTCCGGCCTCGGGACAATCTCCCATGCACTGTTTCTGACAATCGAATCATACTCTTCCACCATGGCATCTACCCATGCGGGGTCCTCCACAACTTCCTCGAAAGAGGATGGCTCTGTCACGATACACTTGCTCATAAGAGCCACACATCAGTATACTGTCGTGACCGGTTTCTATTCTGTTGGTCATGATGTAGGTGCTCCTGCCAACCTTCAAGATTCTTGAGCCGTCGCTTCGAGCTTTTAAATGCTTCCATTTGATGGTTTAGTGCTGTTCGAGTATCTCTTCCACTCCATGAACCTCATCTTGCGGCTGATCCACATCCTGAGACTCATCCTTAGGAACTAATAGCTCCTCATATGCATGCAAGTGTGGCTCCCTCTCAAGCGAACACTTCATGACTTTCTCCTCCTAAAATTTGATATCCCGTCGCACAACAGTCTTGCGACTGTCTGGAAAATACACACGATAGTTGTGGGGTGTATCAGTGTACCCCAAAAATATCCCAACCTTCGCAGTCGGCTCCAACTTCTTCCTGGCATCCTTCATCACATGAATGTAAACAGGTGAACCAAAAATCCTCAAATGGGAAATATCAGGCCTCTTACCAGAAAACACCTCCTCGGGTGTACTCATGCCAAGTATCCTATGAGGACAACGGTTCTACACATATACTGCAGTATTGCATGCCTCCGCCCACAATTGAATGGGTAGGCCATGATCATGCAACATCGCCCGTGCAGCACCCACGATCGTTCTGTTCTTCCACTCAGCAACCCCGTTCTGTTGTGGGTTATGAGGTGCTATGAGCTCTCTTCGAATTCCTTCTACACTGCAAAAGTCCTTGAATTCACCAGAGATGAATTCACCACCATTGTCGCTCCTTAGAGACTTCACCTGCTTCCCTGATTCTTTCTCAACCAGTGCCTTGAACTCACAGAACTTTGAGTATGTCTCGCTCTTCTTCTACATGAATAAGATCCAGCACTTACAAGAAAAATCATCAACAAATATCACATAATACCCGTGCTTTGCTGTCGAAGCTACTGAGAAAGGTCCACACACATACGTCTGTGTGAATTCTGTCAAGGATCGTCGTGGCGCGACTATCCTTCTTGTGAAAGGTGGCTTTCACAAAATTTCCCAAGGTACACCCCTTGCACTGATCTGACTGTGCAAGAGTGCCTTTAGGAAGCCCAGTAGAATCTGTTGCAGTATCTTCAAAGCTCCATGATGAAGGTGGCCCAATCTCCGGTGCCACAACTCGCCATCATCCCGGCTCACCACTCCTTCTGCCTTGCCTGCCATTGCTGCGCAGCCATCTACCTGCAATTAATAAAGGTTCTTAACTCAAACCCCTATCCTCCAGGTCTCACCAGTTGCCTTACTACACAGGAAAGCATTTCCCTCGCTAAAGACAACATCATATCCCTTGTCTTCTAACATCACCACAGAGATAAGATTCTTCTTCAATCCTGAAACATGCATCACTTCCTTCAATACAAAGGGTTTACCAGACTCCCTCTCAAAGGAAATGGTATCTATACCGGTCGCACTGTATCTACCATCATCGCCCATCTCGATGTGTACTCCAAGATCTTTCTCATCCAGATCAGTAAACAAATATCGATCTCCTGTCATGTGAAAAGACGCACCACTATCAAGAAACCACATTGAACCCGTCATACTTGAGACCAAGCATGTGATTAGTGAAAAATCTAGCTCAAACTTCGAGGCTAAGGCCTCTCCAGCTGCAGTTCCAGCATCCTGCTATTTTTCTTCTTCTGTGGACAATTAGTGGCGTAATGTCCGTTTTGGTGACAGTGAAAGCACTTCACCTTGGACATCTCCTGCTTCTTGCCTTTCGCACTAGATTGAGAAGCTTTCTTGCGCTTCCCCTTCTTTTCTTTGGCAGCCAAAGTGCAATTTTCTTCATCTAAGTTCTTTGATGAAGATTCGTCCTTGGTACTCCACCTTATCTCTTCTTGCATAAGATCCGACCAAAGTCGCTCCCATCTTGGCAATTTCTCCCAACCATTGACAGAGTCCTAATAGGAATGCCAACTCTTCGGAAGCCCAAGGAGATCCAAGCTGACCAAGTCCTCATCATCCATGATCACCCCCACACTTCCCGGCCTCCTCCCTACATTGGATGAACTTTGTGAGGTACTTGGGCATACTGTCGCCTTTCTCCATCTTTATGTTTCTGAGTCTATCCTTGAGCGCCAACTTCCTCTAGTCGCTCTTGCTTTGGAATAAATCTGTCAAGGCTTTCCAAATCAAGAATGGAGAAGCCTTACCATGAAGGCTGGACACTATGTGATCCTTCACGCCCTCCAACAGAATCCTTCGACACTTTGCTGTCTTCTTTTGCCATGCGTCAAGTACGGCAGCATCAGTAAAAGTAGGCTTTGGGACTTCTGCATCTATGAACTCCTTCAACCCATTGTCATCTAGCACCACCTCCATCCTGTCCTTCCACGCAATATAGTTTGAGCTGCCCTCAAGGGTATACTCCAATCGCAATCTATTGAAAGACATCTCAACTTCGACACCAAGAACACACTGCTGCAAATTCGAATTCCACCAGCTCAAAACTCAACCGCTTCAATGTTTTGCAATTGCTCCAATGATCAATATTGCTCCGATACCATGTAGAAATTTGAATAACTGATAAATTATTCACCGAGATTATTCTGATCACACACTATTTGAGCTTCATGCATAATACATAACCTCTTCTACTATTGATCATTAATTGCGGAAATATAAACAATCGCATGCGCACATTAAAACCATAAACAATCACACATATAAACACAGTATTTATGGGAAAGCTTAAAACTGAAAACCCCCAACTATCTGTATATTATAATGATAGAGATCATGTAACAATCATTGTACAAACTCCTCACAAGCTCTCAGTACAATCTCCAATTGTTACACACTACACAAGCTCAGATCTAGCAAAACACATGCTCGATATTTTTGCCCACTTGATAGCCAACCTCTATTGCATTATCAATGCTATGGGATGGATTCATTAATTAGATAAACCACCTGGCTTGTACTACACAATCCTAATGGGCTTCTCCACCTATCTGTGTGTTGAAAATAGAAATAGTATAGTCACAACTGATAGTTAACCTGCTCTTTCACCTATCTTTACACTGGTCTCCACTGAAACTAGCCATGCACTGAAGTTAAACGATGCATTCTTTAGTTGATTAATGAGTTTATAATTAGTGAATTAATTAATAATTAATTCAAACCACTCTCACTAATTGTATCAATCAATTAAAGTGAATACAAATAGCTCAACTATGTTTAGATTAGTTAAAATGAATACAACTCCAGTAAATGATCCGCCCAATCAATCGACTCCACCAGCTAGATCACCTTGATTTCCTAGCCGAAGTATCCATGAAATAGCTCCACTTAACCCTTAGGAATAAGCGTAATTCATACCGGCTCCTGTGCCACAATACATGCACTTGACGAAGTGCTCGAGAGAATAATATAATGTTAAGGTCAAATATTATTCAGAACTAATATTCGACATATCTGTTACGGAGCTAACGATCTAAAAATAGATTCCGTGATATGTCGAAAAATAGAAGTCCATCTATTTTTTCCGACTTGACCAACCATCCATAAATAGCATCCTACAACTCATAGAACATGATCCATATGTCTAAAAATAGACATAGTCTAAAAATAGACTTTGCGCCAAAAATAGCCTACGAGCCCACTTAGTGAAGGTGACTCCTTTCCACTAAGCTCATCATCTTGTTGCAATCTCAACACAGAGAAGCTGAGTTGAAAATTGAAGTTTCCATTTGTGAAGCAGAACAGGGTGAAGATGAAGACTGGAGATCTGTGAAAGATCTTATGAATTATTGTGAGAATTCAAGACTGCAAATATTTTACCTTGTTGAAAAAGGAATTATTGATGATTTCCTGAACTGTTGGAAAAGTTCAGATAAGTAAGGGGATGTAAAGCCTTGTATTTTTTAATCTAATAATTTTGATGTGATTACAGGTTTTGCAGAGGATTAGCATTCTTTTGAAGTTGTCAAAAGTATGGAAGAGTATCTTTCAGAAGATAAATACTCTGAAGAAAAGAATGATGGAGAATGTCTCTTACATGAGAAAAGAAGTGATTTATTGTAGCAAAAAGAACTTAGTAATGAATTGATATTTGAAGCTGTTACAAAACAAGAACAATTTATTGTGGAAGAAGGAGATGAGATTCAGTCTGAAGAGCTGATATGTGAAGAAACAGTTGAGACTGTTGAACCTTGTAATTTTCAAACTAATAATTTGTGTATAGATGCATGGATTATAAGTGATGATGAAGTACTTATGAAGTGTCAAAGAGAAATTGAATTTCTAGAAAACTCAAAACATGACAGTGAGATTGCAGAGGAAGGAGTTCAATACAGTGGACAAGAACATAGATACATCATTGAAGCAGATGGTGTGGAAGAGAGACTTGCTGGCAGTCTCGAGAGTCCTTTAGAGAATTCTTTATAAAGGTTGAATCAGCATATTGATGTGCTAATAGAGGAGAAAATTTCAAAGCAGCAAATTGAAATGTTGCCAAAAGAAGAAGAGGCATTTAGGCCTTATGTTTTCTATTTTAATAATGATTTTGTGAGTGAAGGTTTTGTTGCACATGCTGGAGAATATTTGGTGCAAAGAAACAACTAAGTAAAGAAGGAAAATGAAAATTTATGGAAGTACTTAATCCACGGAACAAAGATATTAGATTGCTGAAAATTATGTTGGAGAATCAGGATTCGATGCAGAAAAAGATAACCATGGAAGAGGAAGAGAAATCTCAATTTCAATATTGGGAAACAAAAGAGCTTGAAGAAATGCATAATTTGAAGATACAAGAGTTAGTGGACAGCAGCAACAAATTGAAGAAAAGAGAAAGAGATAGCAGCAAATGGCAGAGTATGTACTAGCCCAAGGATGTGCTGGAGATGGAGATTGAAGAATTATGGCAATTAATGATGAAACAGTCCAGATGGAGAAGATTGACAATAGAAAGAGTGATCAATCAGAATTTGAAACTGATTGAAAAGGAGAGGAAGATGAAACAAAAGACATCATACATAAAATAGCAACAAAGGAGCAGAGAATTTGAACAACTACAAACTAAATTTTGGGACCCTGGAGGTTTTCTGTAAACATATGGGAACACATGATCTGGAGATCATGAATTTTTTCAACCTTGGGAGTCTAATGCAGGAGCATCCAGCTCAGAAATTTCATTGTATTTTAGTAGACATAGGGGGTCTTGTGTTTTCATGGAAGTTGGTTTCCTATGTATTAAATTAATGTAATTATTAATGTTTTGAGTGATTTTAATGAGAGGTATTTAGAATAAGAATTAATTAGATATTATGACGCATATTGTAAATGTTCTCGAATGTTGGAGAACATGAGAGAATTAGGATAGTTGAGAGATTGAGAAATTTGGGAATTAATTGTAAATCTTAGATTAGGAATTGGTTTCATGATTTTGTGGATTAGAGAGGATCCTTAGGGATTAGTTGAGTCAAAAAAGGACTTAGAGGATATTCAGGATTTTTTTTAGAAGATAGAGGATCTGAAACCATAATTGGTTACAGAACCTTTTGTATAAAATTGTAAGCCTCAAGGCATTAGAATATGAGATCAGATCAAATCAGATACAGAATTCAGAATTTAAAGTAGGGAATAGTTAGGGTTTGACTGTAAGCCTACGAGCAGGAAAGGAAAAAGGCCACTGATTAGAAAATCAAGCCAAAGCAAGAAATTTCTATGTATATACATGTTTATTAATAAAGAGAACAAATTCTAAGTTCATATGGTGTGTATGTGATCAAATTGTAATTATTATAGATAAAGTGGGTTTGCATAATATATATGTATGTGTATATATATATATATATATATATATATATATATATCTGTGTGTGTGTGTGTGTGTGTGTGTGTGTAGGAGAACCAGAAAAAAGAAAGGATAGATAGAGAATTCAATTCCTGAGTTGTGTGGTGTATATTGAGTGATTGATTTATAAAATGTATGTGAATTAGAGTAATTCTGCATAACATAGGTTTGCAGGTGAGAAGAATAGAGAGAAAAACATACCGAGGAGGATTGTAGAGATTGGATTGTGTGAATCCAGTTGAACAATCAAATTAAAGCTCAGAAGGAAGTCACACAGTGGAAGAGGCAAAGACAAAAGAGCGAAGGAAACCATTACATAGTAAAGGAAATTGAAGAAATAAACTAAGGCAGAAGTGGAGATAAATGACCTGGATTAAATCACAGTAATTAAATTTAAGGGAAGGAAGATGCAGATTACACCATGTGTCAGTGGAAAATAAATTTGCAGTTCGGCAATGAGATGTGTTCATTGCTTGGAGGATTCAACATTAATTCATATTGATAATTGGGTCATGCAGTGCGATCAACATTAAAGGTAAGAAATGCAACAAGCAAGGTTTTAGTTTAGGTTGAAATTGAGAAATGGTAAGTGGTATATCACACAGACAAAAGGCGATAAATGGTAAGTTTTGAGAGTGTGATATTAACTGTGGTAAAGCCACGTAGCACACTGACGAGGGAGAAAAATTGTTTATATCGCACGCTTTCGGAGTATTAAGCATCGTGCTAGTTGGGACGTGATGTTGCACGATAACCGATGGATTGGCAACAAAATCAACGGTGGAGGTTTGAAGCGCTAAGGGGACAGTGAAATATGTGAAAAGTCACATGAAATGGTAACTCATAAGGTTTTATTTTATTCCGTGGGTTATAACATAATGTTTGGGGTTAACGAAATTCCACCAAGGTTGTGTGATATGATTGTTAACGCGGGATTAAGTGTATAAAGCAGAGATTTGGGTTTTAACCAAAGTCTCAAAGCCTGTGTGATATTAACGTCGCGATAATAAATTAAAATAAAGTTTTATGGTAAGGTTTGATAGCTTATGCTTAAGCGTCTTATAATGAATTAGACTTTAGATAAAGTGGATTTTAACCATTTATGATATGGGAAATATGGGACATGTATAATAATACATTATGTGGGTAAATGCAGCTTAGGCTGCATCAGGAGGATGGAGGTGAATTTCCATATTTAAAGGGAAAAATGGATTTGCAAGTGATGCTTATTATGTATGTAGAGATAAAGGAGCACTTCCTTCATTGCTCAATTTCTTTCCACAAGTTTGAGTATCCACATCTAGATTTATAGGCTAGAATATTGATGAAAATATAATAATGATTTTATTGCTGTCACTGTTTCTAGCAGCAAATCTGATTGAATGCAGTTGACCTCTGCCAGTTTTAGTGGTGGATATAAAGTTTCCTCCCATCAGGGTTTAAATTAAGGAAAATGGTATTGAAATGTGGTTGTAGGAAAATTGTTGAAGACAAACGTTCTTAATTTAAACCCAGTCTCATGTTCTAGCAATGACATTATTAACATTTTTTTGTTTTTGAGTATATTAAATATGATGTGGGTCTCTTGTTGAAGGCCTTGGGTTGACATTGTGGTTAAGGTCACATATCCATAAGTAGCTTTCCTTGAGTTCAATTCCCACCATAGTGCCTATGCATGACTATAAATTTTTCATATAGCTCCACGGGTGGCATATCTACCAATAATATGGGTACTGTGTTGAATGTGTTTTTGTTGCATTTTGGTAAGGACACAAATCCACAAACAATTGGTCTCAAGTATTGACTTTAATTTCATGGGCTTCTCCTATGCTATGGTATTTTCTCTAGATCTCTATGGTATTCATTATTTAGCTTGGCTACCTCCAACTTCCTTTGTATCCACAAGCACAATGTTGCTCTTGGATAACACTGGTGATGCTTGCACAAGTTTGACCCTTTGATGCACAAGCTTTACACTTCTCTTATTGCCAATAATGGGTGTGTTTGCACTAGTGGAGGATGGAGGTGAATTTCCATATTTAAATGGAAATTTTTTTTTGCAAGTGATGCTTCTTATGTATGTAGAGACAAAGGATCACTTCTTTCATTGCTTGGTTTCTTTCCACAAGGTTGAGTATCCACATCTAGATTTATAGGCTGGATTGTTGATGAAAATATAATAATGATTTTATTTTTGTCACTATTTCCAACAACAAATCTAATTGAATGCAGTTGACCTCTGCCAGTTTGAGTGGTGGATATAAAGTTTCCTCCCATCAGGGTTTAAATTAAGGACAATGGTATTTAAATGTGGTTGTAGGAAAATTGTTGAAGACAAGCGTTCTTAATTTAAACCCAGTCCCATGTTCTAGCAATGACATTATTAACTTTTTGTGTTTTTGAGTATATTACATATGATGTGGGTCTCTTGTTGAAGGCCTTGGTTTGACATTGTGGTTAAGGTCGCATATCCATAAGTATTTTTCCTTGAGTTCAATTCCCACCACAATGCCTATGCATGACTATAAAATTTTTATATAGCTCCACGGGTGGCATATCTACCAATAATATGGGTACTGTGTTGAATTTGTTTTTGTTGCATTTTGGTAAGGACACAAATCCACAAACCATTGGTCTCAAGTCTTGAGTTTAATGTCATGGGATTCTCCTATGTTATGTTATGTTTTCTATATCTCTAAGGTATTCATTATTTAGCTTGGCTACCTCCAACTTCTTTGTATGCACAAGAAAAATGTTGCTCTTGGATAGCATTGGTTATGCTTGCACAAGTATGACCCTTTGATGCACAAGATTTACACTTCTCTTATTGCCAATAGTGGGTGTGTTTGCACTAGTGGAGGATGGAGGTGAATTCCATATTTAAAGGGAAAAATGGATTTGCAATTGATGCTTCTTATGTATGTAGAGACAAAGGAGCACTTCTTTCATTTCTCTATTTCTTTCCACAAGGTTGAGTATCCACGTCTAGATTTATAGGCTGGAATGTTGATGAAAATATAATAATTCTTTTATTGTTGTCATTGTTGCCAGCTGATCAGGAGTTCATGAATTTTTCTCAAAATTGAAAATGCTCGAAACTATATCGAAACTGAGAAACTGGGTAGATCTCGTCGTTCTAATTTTTGCGTCATGAACAGTTCAAAAAATTGATGTCGTATGAGGGAGATACCACGTTCTGATCATTTTCCCAAACAGCTAAAATTTTGTGACAGGGTTGATTGGGATGCCCAATCAGCATGTACGTACAGTAAAAAAAATGAGAATATTCCTGATAATATTCCCTTTTCTAAAAAAATGGTATTTTTCCATGTGGCACATTCAGGATTGTCGGATTTGGTTGTATGTTGATTCGATGGACCTATGGATGGGTGACATGTGGCCAGACTGGAGACTGCCACGTGTCCCCTGTACGATTTACCAAAATTATGGTTGGGATCTGGGGGGTTCGACCTCGTGACCTCCAGTGCGCCCACATAGACTTCGACCATCTTTGCTATCACATGTTTCTTACCCTATAAGCACTCTGCATTAATTTATGTTATATTGCAATGTAAGTTGGGGGGGGGGGGGGGCGCACCGCTAGTGACCCTGTTGTTTCTCACATGATATAACACTTAAACCGTGACATAATTTGTGTGGTCGATGGTCCCAAAACTTTATTCTTCGGCGGTGAATGCTAGACCTTGTCACATGTGCAGTTCCGACAGTTAAGTGTAACTCCTCCACTACACAGTTCTGCACCACACTATATTTAATGCAGAGGTTTCACTAATCATGGGGGGGGGGGAGAGGTCAGCATGTGGCCACCCCCGCCCTTAACCGTAAAATTTAATTGTAAACGGTTTTCATTGGCAGTATTTTTGGAGCGCCACTAAATTTCGGGGAAAATTCTATTTTTTACTGCAATTAAGAGCAGTTCTCCACAGTTAGAGGAGGTTTTCTAGGGGATATTGGGAAAAAGCTTAGCCAAGTCAATTTTCAACCAACTTGGGTGAAACAAGAGTCTACCTAGAATAATTTTAGCATTCTAGAGCCATTGGTGCAAAGAAAACATCCATTGGAGGCTTGTAAACACATGTATTTGCAATTTTGAGCATAATGAAAAGATGGATATGCCATTGGGAGTTGGACCAGCAAATGCAGCCTGGGAGGGGTGAACTGCTTCATCATGCCTGCTATGTAAATCTTATGTGTGATGTTATTTATCTGTTATACATTGTTTTTCAGTGTTATTTAGGCTTATTTACATGCTTAAAATTCACAATTTCATCTATGTTTCATGGTTAAAATTATCATTATTTTAAGAAAACAAATGGAGACAAATATGTACATGTTTTATAACTGAAAGGACAGTTAGCACAACAAAATAATACAGTCCTTTCAAATTAGGTTGGTATCAGAGCTAGAGTTTATTCTCTGGTGTTTTTTTGTGCAAAGATTTGTTTAACTGTTTGCAAGTTTTCACATGCTTACTAGGCTCAAGCTTAAGAGAGGAGAAGGAAAATTGGTGGAAGCAAGAGGGTCTCAAAGTGAGCCACGGAAAAGGAGGGCAAGATTGCCACATTCTCCAAAACCTAGTTCACCTCCAAAAGAAGCATAAGAAACATTAAGAATGCCTGCAGGAGAAGAATAAATCCATGAAGAGGTGGATCACAAAGAAGAAGAAAGGGTGTTCAAGAAAGCATTCCTTGACATGACTGAGATGGTGAGAATCCTTTATCAAGAAAGGAATGAGAGACTAGAAGGAGAAGGATCCAAACTTCACAAGGATGGATAGGGATTATCAGGAGGTCAAAATTATGAAGATAAATCAAATAAGGGAAATGGAGGAAATGGAGGCAGTGGAAAGTCACTGTCCTCACCCTCATCATCATCATCCTCCAAATCATCTTCAGTACATCAGCCACACAAGTCAAAGAACACTAGTAAAAGTAATTGTCTAAAACTTGATGTTAAGTTTGAATTGCCAATGTTTAATGGTGAAGTCAATGCATAAAATCTTGATAATTGGATTAGGAAATTTGAGGTCTATTTGAGAATTCATAACCTTCATCATGATGATACCAAAATCCAACTAGCTTCATTGAGAATGGAAGGTGCAACACATGTTTGATGGGAAGCCAATACAAAGGAGGAGACCAAGAAATATGGTAAGATTATCCTATCATGGAATGATTTCATTACTGCAATAAAACAATAGTTTTATCCATTATCTCATATGCAGAAAGCCATAATGAACTGCCAAAATTTTAGACAATTGAAAGGACAAAATGTGCAAGAATACACCCAAAAATTTAGGAGAAGATCTCTCTTATTAGGGGTATATTTGTAGAGCCAAGATACTTTTTTCAAGTACATAGGAGGCTTACATAGCTACCTAAAACATACTATCCTCATGTTTAACCCTACAAGTCTAGATGAAGTTTGTGTTCAAGGCACACATCTAGAAGCTAGAGGGAAAAACATTACGGATGACGGTAGGAAGAAACCTTTTAAGGGAAAAAACAAAGAGAATACCTCAAAAGGTAAGGGCAAAAAGAATGCATCTGTAAAGAAAGAGGGAGAAAAAGTGGCCTGTAAACATTGTTCAAGAGAAGGCCATGATGAGAATCATCGTTGGAAATTACATCTTGAAAAGAGGCCTAAACATCAGAACAACAAATGGAAAAAAAAAATATAGCTACAGCCATGGGATTGAAGAACATGAAGGGGAAATAAATTAAAACTAAACCCAGTATTAGTACATAAAAATTCCACATACAAGCTCCAAATGAAGAAGAGAGAATTGAACTGTTTCATGTGAGGGTCATATCCAAACATACCAAGATTGACACATTCTTTGACAGTGGGTCACAAGTAAACTTAATCTCTAAAGACTTGGTCAAGAAAATTAATCTTGATACCATTCTACATCCAAAACCATATCCACTTGGTTGGATTTGTAAGGATGCAAATTTACAGGTTTCAAAGAAGTGCATATTGTGGTTTGCAATAACTGCACATTTTGTTGACACATTTGAATTAGATGTGGTTCCGCTTGATATTAAAAGTTTTGTGTTGGGAAATCCTTACTTGTATGACAGGAAAGCAATATTCCATTGCCATGATAACAAATACCATTTATTCAAATATGGAAAGGAGTACATTTTTAGAGCACATTGCAAGAAGACAAATATTGCTATGGTAAATGCTAGACAGGTAAAAAGGCTGGTGAAGTCAAGTAAGAATTTTTGTCTTCTAATGATTAAGCCTAAAGCTTATGTTAATCATTAATAATTTAAGGATTGTGATCCTAAGTTGAAATCAGATTTATATGATGTATTTGATGCACATAATGAGATGTTTTAGGAGCCAACAATATTGCTTCCAAAAAGGGAGATTCAACATGAGATTCAGTTGCAGCAAGATTTTCCTCTTCCAAACATCAACATGTATTGCATGCCGATAATGGAGAATGTTGAAATTACCATAATAAAGGACTATACTAGTGATATAGGGACCTAACATGCCCCTCTCCTTCAAAAAAGTGTTGTCCTCAACACTTGAGTAGCTCCGGGTGCTTCTGTATAAAATTCTCATCCTCCCATGTAGAATCTTCAGTGGGTAAGTTCTTCCACTCGATGAGATACTCTGAAATTGATCGATTCCGTAGCTGTCGAGTTCTTGTTTCCATGACCGCTTCAGGTTCCAATATGATTTTTCCTTCCTCATCAAGTTATGGCAATATTGTTTGAACTGGAAGATTTTCACCTATAACCTTTTTTAAGCATGAAACATGGAAAACTGGATGTACTCGCGAAGAAGCAGGAAGCTCCAATTTGTATGCCATAGAACCAATCTTTTGCAACACCTTGTCAAGGACCATAGTACTTTGGTGATAATTTATTATCCTTCTTAGCTTGCTTGAGGGACATTTGTTTGTATGGTTGTAGCCGCAAAAATACCCAATCTCCTACATCAAAACTTCTCTCGCTGCGATGTTGATCTGCCTGTTGTTTCATTCGATTTTGTGCCAAATTCAGGTTATCCTTTAAGAGTTGGAGAACTTCTTGCTGATGCTCGATGTGATCTTCCACCGCTTGAACCTTCGAATTTTCCCTTAAAGATGATGTGATGGATGGTGGATGATATCCATAAAGTGCCATAAATGGGGTCATTTTTGCTGCAGTATGGAAGGAAGTGTTATACCACCATTCAGCAAGAGGTAACCACTCGACCCATTGTGTTTGTTTATCAGATACAAAACAACGAAGATATCCTTCCAAACATTTATTTACTATCTCAGTTTGACCATCAGATTGAGGATGATAAGATGAGCTATGAGCTAATTGAGTACCCAAACAAGAAAATAACTCCATCCAAAAATTTCCAGTAAAAATGGGATCTCTGTCGCTCACAATAACCCTTGGGCTTCCATGTAGTTTTTGAATTCTATCCATAAATGTAGTAGCAACCGTACTTGCTTTAAATGGATGAGATAATGCACAAAAGTGTGCATACTTGGTAAGTCTATCAACTACCACCATGATGACACTCTTTCCTTCAGACTTAAGTAAACCCGTGATAAAATCCATTGAAATCTCCTCCCAACGTTGACTTGGAATGGATAAAGGTTGTAGAAGTCCCGGGGTCTTAATTGTTTCCACTTTATTCTGCTGGCAAACCAAACATTTCGCCACAAACTTTTGAATATCAGATTTAAGGCCATCCCGAAAAAATTCTTTCTTCACCCTGTGGTAAGTTTTTAAAAATCCTGAGTGTCCTCCTAAAGGAGAAGTGTGCAATTCCAGAAGAATATTTTGTTTTAGTTGGGAATTCTTACAAAGATATAAGAGATCTTTGTACCATAAGGAATCATTTTTCCAACTAAATGTATCAGATGTACTAGGATCTTGCTGCAACTTTTGAATGAGTATCCATACATCTTTGTCATTCTTCCATTCATCTCTTGCTTCAGTTATCCAATCTGGTTGGATAATAGAAATGGCACAAAGCAATGCTTCCACCTCTTCATTCTTTCTTGAGAGTGCATCCGCAACAACATTAAGCTTTCATTTTTTGTAGATTATTTCAAAGTCATAACCCAACATCTTTGTGATCCATTTTTGTTGCTCTTCTGAAGATAGTCTTTGTTCCAAAAAGTGTTTAAGACTATCATGATCAGTTTTTACCTTGAAGTGTCTTCCCATTAGGTAAGTTCACCATTTCTTTAGTGCATGCGGTATTGCTAACATTTCCTTCTCATAAATAGGTTTCTGTAAATACTTTCCTTTGATTGGACGACTTTCAAAAGCAATGGGTCTTCCTTCCTGCATTAAAACTGCATCAATTCCATTTCCTGAGGCATCACATTCCACAATAAAGGTTTTTGTGAAGTCTGGCGTAGCTAAGACCGGTGCTAGGCACATTGCCTCTTTAAGATCTTCAAAGGCCTTAGTTGCTTCAGGAGTCCATGAAAATGCATCTTTCTTCAATAATGTTGTTAGAGGTGCTGCTATTCTCCCATAATTCTTAACAAACTTGCGATAATACCCTGTTAACCCGAGAAATCCTCGCAACTTTTTTATGGTTGTGGGGACTTTCCATTCCTTAATGGCTTTAATTTTGTTAGGGTCTACTTTCACACCCTCGTGAGATACAATATGACCCAAATATTCCACCTCTTGTACTCCAAAGAAACATTTGGATTTTTTTGCATATAATTGTTTCTCCTGCAATAGTTTGATCACCCTGTCAACATGTTCAACATGATCCTTCCAAGACCTGCTGTAGATTAGTATATCATCAAAAAATACTAGCACAAATTTTCTAAGGAAGGCTTTGAAAATGGAATTCATCAACCCTTGAAATGTAGAAGGTGCATTGGTAAGGCCAAAAGGCATGACCAAAAATTCATAATGACCCTCATGAGTTTGAAATGCTATTTTTGGAATATCTTCAGTCTTCATTCTAATTTGATGATATCCTAAACGAAGATCCAACTTGGTAAAATAAATTGCTCCATGTAATTCATCCAATAATTCACCAATCACAGGAATGGGAAATTTGTCTTTAATGGTGAGCTTATTGAGCTCCCTATAATCCGGACACATTCGCCATGATCCATCCTTCTTGTGTACCAAAACTATAGGAGCAGAGAAAGAACTTTGACTAGGTTGAATTATACCCGCCTCTAACATTTCTGCAATCATACGTTCAATTTCGCTCTTTTGGAAGTAAGGATATCTATAAGGCCTGATGTTTGGAGGAACACTTCCTGAATCAAATGAATAGCATGATCATGATCACGAATAGGTGGGAGTCCTTTGGGAGTTTCAAACACCTTGGAATGATTGTCCAAGACTTGTTGGAGATCTGCAAAAATAGATGATTTTGATGTCGGAACTTCTAGTGAGCATAATTGTGCAATTACACCTCGTTGTTGTTTCTTTAGAAGCTTTGTCATGACATTAGAGCTTATTATCCTTCCCGGCTTCCATTCAATACCTCGCAATTCGACTTCTTTTCCTTCTGAAAAAAATTTCAAGAAAAGTTCTTGAAAATTAAAAGCTACCGTCCCCAAAGATTGTAACCATTGTACTCCTAGTACAACATCAGCACCTCCCATAGGAATTGAAAGCATTGGACTAGTCAACACATATTCCCCCATGGTTAGCTTGATGTTATTGCATTTTCCAGAGCAATTTATAGTTCCTCCATTTGCAACCATCACTTGACATTCTGGTGCTGGGTATAGGAAACAATTTAATTCCTTGGCTACCTTATAATGAATAAAATTATGGGTGCTACCCGAATCAATCAACACTATTACCCTTTTCTTCTTGATATGTCCTTCTATCTTGAGAGTTTGAGGAGTGGTAATTCCTGCCAGTGCATTACACGATATGGTCTGATTCATTTCTTCCTCTTCTAGGGCTGGTTCCTGGTGTATATCCTCTTCTTGTTCATTTTCTTCTTCTTCTTCACAATCTATGTAAAATAATTTCTTTTCAGCACACTTATGACCTTTAGTGTATTTTCTATCACAACTGTAGCAAAGCCCTTTTGCTCTTTTCTCTTCCAATTGTTGTGGTGTCAACCTTGTAGGTTGTGGAAATCTAGGTGTAGCAACACTTCCTTCTTTATAGAATTGAGTGGTAGGCTTCCTTGTCGCCATAACTTTACATTCAACTTTTCTTTCCAACCTGAATGCCTTCTCCAATGAATCAGGTTCCAGAACGCGAACTTCATGTTGGATGTTATCCTTTAAAGTGCCTATGAAGAGATCAATCCCGTGTTCCTCTAGAATATCAGTTACCCTTATATTCAATTTTTGGAAGTCCTCAATGTGTTGCCCCACTAAACCCTTTTGTTTGAGATTTATCAATTGGGTAAAGAAGGTGTTGCTCTTTGTATCCTCATAATGTGCTATCATTTCCTCCGCAAAAATTGACCAAGTGACAATTTTTTTACGGGAGCAAAGCCATCGATACCATACAAATGTATTTTGTTCTAAATGTAAAGTTGCAATGCGTACCTTTTGTGTGTTTTGCACATTATGGAGATCAAAATATTGCTCCATCCGTAGTATCCATGTTACAGGATCCTTTCCATCAAACTTCCTCATATCCATTTTTGGAATATGGTGGTTCTTCCCACCAACATTAGAGGTTATGAAATCACGATTAACATTTATTTTGTTCTCATCATGAGGTTCTTCTACTATATTTCCACCATTAGGAATCGTTTCTTGTTTTAATCTTGTCATCAAGCCTTCCATGTATGCTTTTAGATCATTCTTCATGTTTTCCATGTTGTCTTTCATGTTTTCATCGATCTTAGCTTCCATGTCATCAATCTTAGCTTCCATGCCCACTTCCATGCCATCCATCTTAGATTCCAAACCATTCATCTTAGCTTCCACTCCTTTCTTCAAACCATCCATCTTAGTTTCCATGCCTTTCTTCAAAACTTCCATTTCATTTTTTGTTGTTCTTTGCGAGAGCGAAATTTGTTGCACTTGCTCTTGTAATTTTGATATGTCATGTTGCCATTCTTCGTGTTCATGAGTCACAGTAGAGCCTTATAAAGGCTTAATGGGAGTTGAATTCTTTTTAGGGGCCATTTTAGAATCCAATACTGATATCTATTCTACAATATTCCCTTGGAATCAATTCAACTTGATTCTTCAAACAAGACTTATGCAATTGGAAACAAATACACACCTTTTACTTGATTTTTAGGAGCTCTGTATTGAAATTGAATTATATATGTAATTGAGAACCTTCAATATCTGAAATTCACTGCTGTAGTAGCCTTCTGAACTGTCTTTCAAATGCCACAGATATGATCTGATTTGGATTCTTCAAGACAAAGTTATTTCCAATCTCCCACAATGACCCAACTTTGGACTGGTTCAGTAGAGTGAACTTGTACGGCTTGCCACGTGTTGCTGTTTTGTCCTTCGTCTCTGAAATTGATAGCCAAGAAACTGTGGTCCGTTTACTTGCAACCACTTTTTACGGCACTCAAATCCGATGCCCAGAGAGAGAGTTATTGAACTTTTCCCACGATCACCTCTTTGAGATGAAATTAAGGAGCCTGAAAAAGCACTACCTTCCACAGATCATATCTCCACAAATATTGTGAACCAAGCTCTGCAATTTTTTGACGACTTTCTTCAGGATTTCAGCTTCGCACCATATGAATTTCAGATTCTGAACCTTCGTAGAAAATTTTTTATAGCGCAAATGCCACGATGACCTGTTTAGGAGCCTGAAAAAATACCTAACTTCCACAGATCATATCTCCGAAAATATTGCGAACCAAGATCTGAAATTTTTATAGAAACTTCCTCAAGATTTCAGGTTCGCACCCTAAAAATTTCAGCTTCTGAAGCTTCGTAGAAAAAAAGTTATAGCGAAAATGCCACGATGACCTGTTTGGAGCAGCGAAACCCTAGAATCCAAACCTCTGATACCAAATGTTGTGTAACCAGCTCCAAAAATAGAAGAAAAGAGATATGAACGACTTAGAAATAAGCCACTTCAAGGGGGAAACCTCCAATACATTACATAAATGAACAATTCTTGGATGATACAATTTACAAAACCTCCTTTCTATATATAGGAGTCCATGGGGCCATAATGTAATCCTAGTGGCCCACAATGTAATCCTAGCCGACCTAACAATAATAATTTAAGGGCACAATAATAACAAAATGGGGTTACAAGGGTTCAATAATAACAATAAGGGGGTTAAACTAACCATAATAAAGGACTATACTAGTGATATAGGGACCTAACATATGATGTAGTTGATGCACATCATTAGATGTTTCAAGAGCCAACAGGATTGCCTCCAAAAAGTGAGATTCAACATGAGATTCAGTTGCAGCAAGATTGTCCTCTTCCAAAGATCGACATGTATCGCATGTCGATAATGGAGAATGCTGAAATAAAGAGAAAAATCAAGGACATGTTGGACAAGGGTCTCATAAGGCCAAGCACTTCTCCATGCGGTTCACCCATAGCCTTGGTTCTGAAGAAAGATGGGACTTGGCGCATGTGTGTAGACTTCAGAGCTTTGAAAAAGATAACGATAAAGAATTGATACCCACTACCAAGGATAGATGCTTTACTTGATCAGCTGAAAGAAGAAAAAATTTTCACTAAGTTAGATTTACGAAGTGGATATCATCAAGTAAGAATTGCAGAAAGTAATATATGGAAGATTGCATTCAAAACCAAACAAGGACTCTTTGAGTGGTTGGTTATGCCATTTGGTTTGTGTAATGCACTGGAAAATTTCATGTTTGTTATGGATAATGTTTTGTGTCCATTTATTGATGACTTTCTGATTGTGTATTTAGATGATATACTAATTTTCAGCAAAACAAGAGAAGAACATGGCTTGCATGTGAAAAGGGTGCTTGATGTTTTGAAGAAAGAGAAATTATTTCTTAAGATGTCAAAGTGTGAGTTTGGAAATACTTCTTTGGTTTATTTGGGACACATTGTAGGAGGAGGCGAGCTGAGAATTGATCCTTCTAAATTGGAATCCATTTTGAATTTGCCCACTCCAAAAATAGTAACCAAGGTAAGAATTTTGTTTGGTACAACTCAGTATTGGAGAAAGTTTATTTCTAACTTTTCTGCCATAGCAGCTCCTATATAGTGACAAGTGTGAATAAAGGCTTCCAATGGGGAGGAAAATAGTAGCAAGCTTTTGAAGCTTTAAAATATAAGATCATTTCAGCTCCAGTCCTTGCATTACTGAATTTGAGACAGCCATTTGAGATACAAACCAATGCTAGTGATTATGTCATGCGCGCAGTACTTTTACAGCATGTAAGCCTATCACTTTTCATTCTGAAACATTCAATGGTGCTATAAATAATTATCCTACATATGACAAAGAGTTGTATGTGTTGGTACAAAGCATCAAGAAGTGGAAACTCTACTTAATGGATAAAGAGACGATTATACATACTGATCACCAACCATTACAGTACTTGCAGTCGCAAAAAAAATTGCAGTAATCATGACATTTCAGGTGGATGGGTTTCCTTCAACAGTTTCACTTGGTTGTAAGGTACAAGAAAGGTATTTTCAATAAAGTTGCTGATATGCTTTCAAGGCCAATCATAAGTGCTTATACTTTACTTAAAAATGATTCTATTGTACATGAGAGTTACATAGAACAATATGCACATGATGTTGATTTTCAAGATGTGTATGCTAGTTTGAGTGAAGGAAATCAAGTTGAGGAAAATGATTATCACATGCATAAAAATTTTTTCTTTCATTTGGGCAAGCTGTGTATACCATAAGTAGAGAGGCTTAGTGTCATGAGAGAGGCTCATTCGTCTCTTTTTGCTAGACACTTTGGGGTAAGCAAAACAGTGGCGCATTTACAAAGGTATTTCTATTGGCCTCGCATGATAGATAGTGTGTCACGTTTTATAAGAGGTTGTTCTATGTGTGCAACAAGAAAGCCTATAAATAGGAATCTTGGGTTGTACATGCCACTTCCAATACCATCAAGGTCATGGGAGAGTGTGTTAAGCAGGTAAATCCCCTCTGCGGACAGAGGTGATCCCTCTAGCCCTAGAGTGGGTCTAGAAACAAACAGACATGCTAGAGTGTCGGTCCCTAATTATTGAATGAAAGAGGACATGGTAGATCAACCTACCTAGCATCCAATTTTGTCATCGTGGCTATAATGGTGGTGGCCTCTCGCTCCTGCCTCGGAAATTCACAATCCTGTTGCAGTCATGCTTGGATACCTTCACATAAAACAGTGAAAAAGAACAACATACGACATAATAACACTTCACTCATAACTATTAGCCAGTCAAAGAGGGCTAAACATATTGCATTAAACAAATGTCATAACAAAAAGGTGGAACCAAACAATATTCGCGTGTATGTATTGATAAAAGGAAGAGATACAACCAAAGCTTTGATGTCGCGGTCTCCTCCAGTGGGGTCCAACCAAATTGCGTCTCATATACTCGTCAAGGGATTCGGACGAGATGAAGGCATGGGCTTAAACTCTCTCAACGAAGTTCCTTCTTGTTCTATCTCTTCAAAAAATCAGCTATAGTATACTCAATTCTCCAAATTCATCTAGCTTATGCAAAGAGAGATAACTTCTTTTTATATAGGAAAAGGAGGAGGTTAGGATCCCTACAAAGGTGGGAGGGAGGCCTATCCTTTAGGAGGTTCCCATAAGAGGTGGAAACCATAAACCAAAGAAGGAATTCTATAGTTTATCATTTCAACCACTCCCAATGACTCATCCTCAAAGTTGTTGGAGTGGAATCTCCGCCTCTATTTTTAAAAAACATTCCATAAATAGCTCGGCGCGGGTGGAAAACTGAGACAAAGCGCCAGCTAGTGTGGGGCCCAGTGTTAATATTCCCCTTCGACGCAAGGCATAACTAACTACCCACGCCAAGGAAAAAACAAGGTTTTTTGACTCTCTGCTCAGGGATTTTTCAACAGAAGGAATATTACTCTCATGTAAAGGGATACAATGATAGTCTTTGCAAGGCATGACACTACTTATTGATCACATAAATGACCCTCCAATGGGCGAGATGGGGATTGCAGGGACAGTGACAAAATGTTGTGTAACAGAGTGTCTCCATGGACTTTGTTGGAGGTCTACCTATGTCAAGAAAACAGCATGATTATCTTTATGTAGTTGTGGATAGATTTAGTAAAATGTGTATACTTATGCCATGTAAGAAAACCATAACTACTGAACAAACTGTTGAACTTTATTTTCAACATGTATGGGTTCATTATGGATTGCCAAATTCTATTGTTAGTGATAGGGATTCCAGGTTCATTGGGAATTTTTGGTCCAATATTTGGAAGATGATGGACACAAAGTTGAAAAACAGTATTGCTTTAATCCGCAAACTAATGGCCAAACCGAGGTGGTGAACAAAACCGGTGTGCATCTATTGATATAATATTGCAGCAAGCATACCAAGTTGTGGGATGAACAATTGCGTTACATTCAGCATGCTTACAACTAGGACAAGCACTCTTCTACAAATACTTTACATTTTGAAGCATGTTTTGGGTATTTTCTGAAATCGCCGTTAGACTTCATCTTTGAGAAGGATGTTACAATTGATGGGCATAGTGATATTGACAAGGCTCGAAATTTCATTGAGAAAATTCATATTATTCATCAACAAGTTCAATAACAGCTTGAGAAGAGTCAAAGAAAATACAAGGAGAGGCATGACAAACATAGAGTTGATCACAAGTTTCAAGAAGGAGATGAGGTATGGTTTCATATAAGCAAAGAAAGGATGCAAGGAAAAGGTAAAAATCTCAAGCCCATTCATTATGGTCCATTCAAGATCATAAAGAAAGTTGGTAATAATGCATTTCAACTTGGTTTGCCTTCATATATGCAAATGTATTTAGCTGTTAATGTTGAAAACTTACGTTTGTATGAGCCACCTTTGATCGATGATCAAGGAAGTGATGTTCAGCTACCTTCTATTGAATATTTCTTACCAAAATTTATAGATGAGCTCAAGGAGGATACTATTCTTGATAGGAGGAAAAGATCATCCAAGAGGGGAAGTGTTAACTACCTTCGAGTTGAGCTCAAAGGAAGTAAGCCAAGCAAGGCAAAGTGGATGGAAGTTGGAAAGGTGAGTGAATTGTACCCTCATCTACTGAACAGGTAATCAAAGTCTTTTGGGGTCCAAAAGCTTCCCAATGGGGGGTTGTGATCAGGAGTTCATGAATTTTTCTCAAAATTGAAAGTGCTCGAAACTGTACCAAACCTGAGTAACCGAGTAGATCTCGTCGTTTTGATTTTGGCACCGTGAACGGTTCGAAAAATCGATGTCGTATGAGGTAGATATCACGTTATGATGGATTTCCCAAACCGCTAAAATTGTGACAGGATTGAATGGGATGCCTAGTTAGCATGCAGGTGTACAGTCAGAAAAAAGGGGAATATTCTAGGAATATTCCATTCTCTAAGCCTATGACATCTTGCCACATGGAACCTTCTGGGTCGTTGATTTGTATACGTTTGATTTTTATTATCCAATGGTTGGGTGACACGTGGCCAACCCTGAGGCTGCCACGTGTCCCTCGTACGGTTCCGTAAAATTTTGGTTGGGATCCGGGGGGGTTCGACCCCGTGACCACTGGCGCTCCCGCAAGGTCTTCCACCATCTCTGCTATCACATGTTGCTTACCCTATTAGCGCTTTGCACATATATGAAGTGTTAAGCTTTGCATGTTTGGGGGGGGACCGCCAGTGGTCCCAACCCGCCAACAGCCCCATATGTGTGATCACATGACATACATAAAACCGTAACATATATTGTAACCGATGGTTCCGATAACCATTACACGTGGCGGGGTTCAACTTATCACATGCACAGTTTCCGCGATGGTTGTTGCAGTCCAAATATTTCATAAACCGTAACATCCAATGGCTAACTTGAGCTTGTCACGTGCACCCGCCCCTTAACCACAGAAATTTAATGTTGTAGCTAGATTTTCAACAGATAGTTTAGCACCCTCCATATTCGGCGCTCTTTGTTATTTTTAACTGCAGTCCTCCAATTTTAGTGGAGGTTTTGTAGGGGACATTGGGAAAAAGCTTAGCCAAGTCAATTTTCAAACGATTTGGGTGAAACAAGAGTCTACCTAGACTAATTTGAGCATTCTGGAGCCATTGGAGGCTTTTCAACACATGTATTTGCAAAATTTTGAGCATAATGTGTTGGAAATACTGAGAGGGGGGGTGAATCATTATTACTTTCAACTAGTATAATTATTAATCTTTCATAGCATTAGTTAATCTTCAATTATCAGTGTTTGTACAATGATAGCAGTAAACAAAAGGAACACAACTGCACACAGTTTTAAGGTGGAAGCCCTCTCCGAGAAAAAAACCACCTAAATGTTTTTCTAATAATTCTTTAATATTCAACTCCAATTGAAAATAAATCTCCAACTTCCTAGAATCTAAAAAATCATTATTCTCCAACTCGCACTGGATGGACACTCCAATTCCCAAGATTCTTCAGTAGTCAACTGAACGGATTCCCCAACACCCAATGAGCTACAACTCACCCTAACACCACCCTAGCACCATAAAGTTTTCACAGGCATGAACCCGTTGGTGACTTCATGCACCAGCATAGCACCACCCTACCACCCTATAGAAGAATAAAATAAGAATGGACTCCTGTACTAGGGAAAATGGTCCACTTTAAAATGATATAGAATGATGTAGAAGAATAAGACACACTAGACCATAACTCCAACTATGACATAACCACCTAATGATGATCCTAGACCTCCCGACACTGACTCTTCAACTCTTGGAAGATAGACACTTGTACAATTTCTACAATGATGCATTTATAATGACTTTGTACAATGATACCTTTACAATGACTAAATGCAGTGATGCCCACTTGAAGTCTTCTTGTGGTGAACTTCTTGTTGTTGTTTTGCACCTTGATTGTTTCTCTCTTCATGCTACCCTCTATTGCACCTTTCTTTGCTTTGTTACCCTAGAAATTCTAGTCCTTTGCAGCCCTTGACAACACATGATCTAGCTTTTTCTAGCCTTCTAGGAGCTCGATATTGAATCTGATGTATATATGTTATTTCATATCCCCAATATGTGATTTTTGGTTCTGTAGTATTCATCTAAGTCTTCTTTCCAATGCCATAGGTCTTACCCAATTTTTATTCTTCAAGTGAGAGTTATTCCCAATCTCTCACAATGACCTAATTATGGAGTGGTTCAGTAGATCGAATTTGTACGAAGTTCCATGTGTCAATGTTTCTTCATTCCACTTTTAAATTGATACAAAGAAAAATAAAGTCTGTGTACTATCCTCCAATTTTTACAAAATTCCAATCCGATACCCATAGAGAGAGTTATGACGATTTTCCCAAGGTCACTTCTTTGAGATTAAGTTCAAGAGCCTGCAAAAACATTGACTTCCACAGAGCATATCTCTGAAAATATTGCGCACCTTGATCTGAAATTTTTACACGAGCTTCCTTAGGATTTCTGCTTCGCCACATAAAAAATTCAGCTTCTGAACCTTTGTAGAAAAAAAATTTATATTTCAAATTCCACGATGACCTATTTCAGGTAGCGAAATCCCTACATGAGGAGGATATGAGGATCACAATTTATATAAATGCTTAGGTTGAGAGGGTCTTCAACAAGTGAACATGGGAGGGATTTTAGGAGCTTAAAATTTATTAATTATTGAATTTTCAATGACCCATGCCACAACCCCATGGGGTTTTAGCCCATTAACTGGGGTTACAAACTTCAAACATGAATATCTCTCAAACCGTGAAGAATTACATGGTGTTCCATATATCAACGTTAACTTCTCGACAAGTAGAAACCATAAAAAATATTCTTGACCCATAATATAGTAATTTTGTAGGTAAAAATTACCATGCAAGATTGGGGTATCCCCTGGTGCTGCTTGGGTTGACATCAATGACAACCAATGATCAACAATCTCCCCCTTTGGAATTGATGGCAACACAAGTACTCCCCCTGTGATCATGACACCTCTTCCTAAAAAATTATCTCTTTCTTCGACACCAATGGAAAAGGGTAACTCCCCCTGACACACAACCATCATGCGGACCTGTACACACTTCCACTCCCCCTTTATATTCTGAATAAGGAAAATCTAATGAGAACTTGGGAGAATCCCATGCTTCTAGCGAAGATATTCAAATGCTTCATGAGTACTCTTACGATCATCAATGCTTCCTGCCTAATCTACATCTGTAAAGGCTTGAATAATGATATTGTTACCCTTGGGATACCACAAGACATATTCTATTGTTCCCTTTAGATATCGAAGAATTATTTTGACAGTAATAATATGTGATTCTTTTGGTGCTTCTTGGAATCTTTCTACTTGTCCAACTGCTTGCATAACATCTGGCTTAGAGGCTCTTACATATAGAAGACTACCAATCATATATTTGTACAACCTCTGATCCACATCCTTAGATAAGTTGTCTATGCTCAATTTGCAACCTATTACCATCAGAGTAAGGATGGGTTTGCAATCTTCTATTTTGAATTTCTTGAGAATTTCCTTGATGTGCTTGGCTTGACATATAAATATTCATTTCTCTTGTTGAGATATTTGAAGCTCTAAGAAGTATGTTAGCTCACCAAGTAAAGACATCTCAAACTCACTTTGCATATTTGTAGCAAAGTTCTTACTTAGTCGATCATAATTTCTACCAAATATTATATCATCCTCTTTAGCTAGTAGATGTATTTTAGTTGCTTCATCCAGAACATATATGTCATTTGGAGCTCGACTTGTTGTAGCCACAATTTCACCATACCTGCCTTTCCTAATTTCACATTTTGTGGAGTTGAATAGTATTGTGTGTCCTTGATCACACATTTTTCCAACACTGAGCAGATTGTTATTCATGTTTTCAACCAATAGAACATTATTGGCTAGAGCATATTTTCTTTCGAGAATGACGATACCTGATCCTATGACATTTTAAGATCCATCATTTCCAAAGGACATGGTTCCATCCTTTTTCTCTTTCATAGATACAAATTACTTTCTATCTCCAGCGATATGCATTGAGCAACCGCTATCAACATACCACACATATGTGTTGTTTTGAGCCTTGAGAGCGAGAGCACAATTATCGGTCTTCCTCTTCTTCCATGTTCATTTGTTCTATGGCTTTGAAGATTCTTCTAGAGGATTTTCAAGTTTGTAGTCTCTGGCTATGTGTCCAAAGTTTTGACATTTGTAACATTCAATATTATTTCTTATATGTTCAAATCTATTGATGTTTTGTTGAGCCCTGGGAGGTTTATATTTGATAGATCTCCTAGAATTGTATTGGTTCCTAGGGTACGTGTGACATTCTACAGCTTTATGACCAAATTTTCCACATGAATAATAATAGCCATAAAAAATATGTTGGTACCTGGATGGAAATCTTCGTCAAGGAATTGTCTTCCAAGGTTGTTCTTGTGAATCTTATCTAATGAAGTCTACATGCATGTCAGATCTCATAGGTTCATTGTATTTTGTTGTAGAAGTTCTTGCTTCTTCTTCTTTGTAACAGAGGCCAGTTATGTCGTTGTAATATCATTGATTGTTGATGAGTTCTTCCAATGCCCTTGAGCTATTGGCATAGTTTTGGACAGTTTTTCCCTTCTTCAGTTCCTTACGCAGCGAGACTACTTCGACTTCAAATTATTCCCTTTCTTGGTTGCTTTATTCCAACTTCTTTTGAAGTGACTCTTCAATGCATTTGTGCTCTTAAACTTCAATTTTGATACCTTGAACTTGTTCTTCAAGAGTATTGGAACGAATCTTCTTAGCCTTGAGATATTTTATAAGCTTGATTTCCTCCATAGAAAATTCTTCTATGGTCAACCCTTCTTCTTCGTTGTTTGATACCTCTTGTTTAATGTGCTTGGCCATAAACAATACTCTCTCATTGGCTTCTTCTTCGCTATCATTGTCTTCATCGGATGATGAGCTATCTTCTTTAGAGAGAAAGTTCCTTTTGAGTCCTTTATTTTTTCTTTGATTGTTGAATTTATTAAAGCCTTTATTTTCTTTTGAGTTTCCATCACTTATATTCTGACATTTTTCTGCGAAATTCCCAACCTCGCCACAGCAAAAACATATCAATGGAATTTTACCCTTGAATTTTCCCTTACCAATTTTTAGTTTTCTCGTAAAGTAAGAATATTCTCCATTTGAAAGACCTTCTTCATCATCTTCCTTTTCTTCACACTTGCAGGAGCAAGTCTGTGCCTTTGAAGGTTGTTTCTCCTTATTGGTTTTCTTAGATGCAGCGAACGCAATTTCTAGGTGTGAAGTACCCTCTTCTTCATCAAGTCTCATTTTATATGCTATGAGAACTCCATGTAATTCCTCTTTGTTGAGTTTGTCCAAATTTTCACTATATTCTAAGACCGATACCTTTGTGTTGAATCTCCTGGTAACATTCTAAGAATCTTTCGTATAATATTCTTCTCGTCAACTGGCTCTCCCAATCCTTCTAGAGTGTTGGTTATTTCATCAACGTGTTGGAAGTATGCAGCAATTTTGTTATCTTCTTTCATTATGAGTTGCTCAAACTTTTCTCTATAGATTTGAAGCTTTGCTTCTTTGACATTTAAGTCACCTGCATATATATTCTCAAGCTTGTCCCATACATTTTTGGTGGTTTTATAACCCAACACCTTATGATAAGCAGATTCAATAAGTACACTCATAATAATATTCTTTTCTTTTGCATCATTTACCAAATTCTTCTTACCTTGTTCATCTGTGGTTTATGTAAATCCATTTTGAACAGTGTCCCATACTTTGTAACCTTGCGCCAAGAGATAGACCTCCATTCTTCCTTTCCAGAGTGCATAATTATTTTCTTTGAACAGAGGTACACCATTCTTGGTATGCTCCATGACCTCCTTCTAGTTGTCAAACTACTATTGAAGAAACCAAGCTCTGATACCAATTGTTGGAAATACTGAGAGGGGGGGTGAATTGGTATTCCTTTCAATTAGTATTATTATTAATCTTTCAGAGCAGTAGTTAATCTTCAATTATTATTAGTGTTTGTATAATGATAGTAGTAAAAAAAAGGAACACAACTGCACACAGTTTTTAAGGTGTAAACCCTCTCCAGGACAAAAACCACCTGAATGCTTTTCTAATAATTCTTTAATATTCAAGTCCAATTGAAAATAAAGCTCCAACTTCCTAGAATCTAGAAAAATATTATTCTCCAGCTCCCACTGGATGGATGCTCCAACGCCCGAGATTCTTCAGTAGTCAATTGAATGGATGCCCCAACACCCAATGAGATACAACTCACCCTAGCACCACCCTACCACCTTGAAGTATTCACAGGCTTGAACTTGTTGGTGAATTCATGCGCCTAGCACCACCCTACCACCGTATAAAAGAATAAAACAAGAATGGACTCTCATACCAAGGAAAATGGTCCACTTTACAATGATATAGAATGATGTAGAAGAATAATATACACTAGACCATAACCCCAACTATGACACAACCACCTAATGATTATCCTAGACCTCCCGACATTGCCTCTTCAACTCTTGGCAGATAGACACTTGTACAATTTTTACAATGATGCATTTACAATGACTATATGAAGTGTTGCCCACTTGAAGACTTTGTGTGGTGAACTTCTTGCTGTTGTTCTGCACCTTGATTGCTGCTCTTTTCATGCTACCCTCTATTGCACCTTACTTTGCTTTGTTGCCCTAGAAATTTTGGTCCTTTGCAGCCCTTGACAACACATGATCTAGCTTTTTCTTGCCTTCTAGGAGCTCGATATTGATTCTGGTGTATCTCTGTTATTTCGGATCCCCAATATGTGATTTTTTTTCCTGTAATATTCCTCTGAGTCTTATTTCCAATGCCATAGGTCTGACCCAATTTTGACTCTTCAAGGGAGATTTATGCCCAATCTCTCACTATGACCTAATTATGGACTGGTTCAATAGAGCGAACTTGTACAGCGTTCTATGTGGCACTGTTTCTTCATTTGGCTTTGAAATATATACACAAAACACTACAGTCCATGTATTATCCACCACTTATTACATAATTCCAATCTGATACTTAGAGAGAGAGTTATGACAATTTTCCCAAGGTCACTTCTTTGAGATTAAGTTCAGGAGCCTGCAAAAACACTGACTTCCACAGATCATATCTCCGAAAATATTATGCACCTTGATCTGAAATTTCTATAGGAGATTCCTCAGGATTTTGGCTTCGCTGCATAAAATTTTCAGCTTTTGAACCTTCATAGAAAAAAATTTATAGCGCAAATTCCACGATGACTTGTTTCAGGTAGCGAAATTCCTACATGAGGAGGATATGAAGATCACAATTTAAATAAATGCTTAGGTTGAGAGGGTATTCAACAGGTGAACAAGGGAGGGATTTTAGGAGCTTAAAATTTATTAATTATTGAATTTTCAATGACAAATTCCACAACCCCATGGGGTTTTAGCCCACTAACTGGGATTACAAACTTCAAACATGAATATCTCTCAAATCGTGAAGAATTACATGGCGTGCCATTTATCAAAAAAAACATCTCGACAAGTAGAAACCATCAACAATATTATTGACCCATAATATAGTAATTTGGTAGGTCAAAATTACAATGCAAGATTGGTTAGCCCCTGTTGCTGCTTGGGTTGACATCAATGACAACCATTGATCAACATAATGAAAGATGGGCATGTCATTGGGAGCTGGACCAGTAGATGTAGCCCAGGAGGGGTGAATTGATTCATCATGCTTGTTGTGTAAATCATATTTTTGGTTTCTTTGTTATACATTGTTGTTCAATGTTATTTAGGCTTATTTACATGCTTAAAAATCAAAATTTCATCTATGTTTCATGGTAAAATTCCTCAATCATTAAGCAAAAAAATGGAGACAAATATGTACATGTTTTGTAACTGAAAATACACTTAGCGCAACAAACTAATACAGTCCTTTCAGATCAACAATTTTGTGTTAGTGCTTTCTACTGCCATATGGCGAACGACAACTGCTAGGTTTAACGGCATTGGAACAAGTCACTAGCCTAGACCTCCAAATGTGAGTGTTAGGTTTCAATGCTTCCTTAGGTTGATTGAATTCATTTTAAATTTGATCTTGAATTAATGTTGTAGTTTGAAGGCCTTACCGAATGTAATCTCGAATCATTAATGCACAACTATGTGCGAAAGAAAATCATTCCAATTCGATGAACTGTTAGCTAAGAGAGGGATAACAGTTCATAATGAAGCAGTAATCAATCGAATACAAGAAGAAATTTTCCTAATTCATCTAAGATAACCAAAGAAAAAAACAAAAATATCTTTCCTTATTCACTAAAAGCTACTAATGCAAAAGAACGTTTTTCATTTTCAAAATAAGAGAAAGAATGCAAATTTTGTCCTTTTAGATGAATGAAAAGAAAAATGAACTACTACACTATAAGAAAAAATAGACACTAGTTTCAAGAAATTCGAAGGAACCGATCTAAAACAAAGAGATCAATCCAACATGAATATCAACATACTCAAAATAGAGACACATTCCTTCAATAAAAAAGAGAGCTTTCAAACCGATTCAGTGAACAACGTAATCTATGCTCAGGGTGACAGATGGAGAGCTAAACGAACACCAAGATGACCATTCAACGATCCAATCACACGTAGAACTAAAAGAAAAGCTAAGAAAATTAGTCAAAGAGTTAAAAAGATAAATACCAAACTGAGAAAGTTCAGTGAGGAGGTATACAAACAAGTGGCAGAAGACACCTAGAAACCCTAGGATGACAAACTTCACTGATCATATGAGGGGAAAACAGCTAAGAAGAATGATACAAGAGAGTAAAATCAATTCCAATGGACCAATTGAAAGAGAAAAATCCAACCCAGAGGTAATACACACTAACAAAACTCATGGAAAAGGCCAAAATCCTAACCTACAGGATTTGACGTGTTTGTCAAGCTGTAATCTGCACTAAACGGAGGATGGAGTGCCTGTGAAAAAGGCAACAAGCGCTAATCGGCGTGAATGTTCAAGCAACAGTAGCGCTGAGCCAAAAAAATATGGAAAAGACAAAAATCCATTGAGAAAAGGTCAGACTTAACACTTTGAGACTGTGTGTGATGGCATAAAGTAGTCAGACAGGCAAAATAAAGCATAAAAGCAGTAATACGACCAAAGTCGAACAAACAAGAAAAACACTAGACAAACAATGAGAGACGAAAAATACACTGATATCCAGTATGGTCGCCAACTTATTGAGTAGGTAAATCCCCTCTGTGGACAGAGGTGATATCTCTAGCCCTAGAGTGGGTCTAGCAACAAGGGAACAAGCTAGACTTTCGGACTCCTAGCTTATGAATGAAACGAGTTAGGATAGATGACCTACCTTGGTCCAATGCTTTTGTTGCAGTTTGCAATAGCGATCCTCTAATATTTGTCTTCACACGTCGTAGTACTTCAGTGATAATTTCTATGTACCTGCACAAGGATCAAGTGAACGGTGACAACATACAAAAACATATTTTCATTTACATCTATTCGATTGGTCAAGGAGAATAAAACATTTTGCATATGATCGAACACAAAATTGGAACCAAAAAAACTATTCATGTATATATGATAGAGAAAAGAAGCTTACAACCTTAATGCCTTGACGTTGCAGCCTCCTTCGAAGGGTTCATTCAAGCGTGTCTCAAGCATTCATCAGGGATCGAACTTGGTGAGGCAATGGGCCTAAACTCTTTCTCAACAATGGATTCTTCTCTGCCTTATTCTTCACACCAGATATAATAAGGATTGTTTAGCTAGCTGAAACCATGTGAGAAGGAAGTATTTATAGGAGAGGAGGAGGTGTTTTGGGATCCCTCATAAGGTGGAAGAGAGGTCCTATCCCTTTGGGGAGTTCCATAATTGTAGGAAATAAGAAGCCAAAGGGAGGACTTCGACGTTATTCAGTCGAACAAACCATGATGACTCTGCTCACGAAGTGGTTAAGCATGGAAAATTTGTTTCTATTTTTAAAAAATTCTAAAAATAGCTTGGCGCGGGTGCCCCACTGAGATGGAGCGCCAATGGACATGGGGCCCAGTGTTAGTTTCTCTATGGGCACGAGGCCATAACTGCCTACCAGCACCGACCCAAAATCATATATTTTAAGAGTCTGCTTGAGGAATGATCAATAGAGGAAATTTTCTTGACATGCCAAGGGATGCAATGACACTTTTATCAAGGTATGAAAATACACAGAAGTGACTGAAATGGACCTCCAATGTTGGGGACAGGGATTGCAGGGACGGTGAAAAAATACTGTGTAACAATTCGACAATGATACATTGTGATTAATCATGTTTTTCATGATAGATCCAATCAAGTAGATTTATTTTACCACCATCTCAGATATTGTGTGCAGAGCTGCATAATTTTACTTCAGTACATTCCCACAAAAGATCAGGATGCAGATATTCTGACAAAGGCGCTCACCAGCAGAAAAATCGAATACCATAGAGGCAGGATCGGGGTGAACGATAATCCCTTTCTTGTTGAAAGGGAGTTTTGAGCTTCAACAAGAAATTTCAGCACCTACACAAGTGTGGGACCACAGATCTTAGCAGCACCTACACTGGTGTGGGCTAAATTTGGTGCATGTCTATTTTATTTATCCCTTAATTAAGATGGACAATAAAATGTAATCTAATCTCAAAATAACTTCTAATAGTTAACTAAGTGTGATAAACTTAGTTAGCTTATGAATTTCGAGTTGAGGGTAGTTGTTGGGGCATGCAGAGTAATTATATTTGTAACAGAGTTCGAAGTGCAAAGGTGCATTAGTTAATGCAGGTTGTAATCAGCTTAACTCAGTTAAGTGAGTTAAACTCAGTTGTGCTAGTTGTAACTGTTTGATACACTAGTGACGGATCAAGTGAATTAAATATTATTTAATTCACAATCAGTGATCTCACATGCAACTGAGAATTTACTATTATTACCTGCATGCATGTCAGTTCCAGTGGAGACCTAGTTGAGATCTAGGTGAAAGGGAAGTTCACTATCAGTTGTAGGATTATTGGGTTGCACCCATGCAACCAAACACCCATTGGATTTCCCATGATCCTTGCACAGTCAAGGAAGGCCAAAATTCCTATTCTTTAGGGATTGCATTCCACATGAATTGCGCAATCAAGGTAGGTTGTTTAGAGGCTTAGAATTGGTTAAGTGTTGGTCAGTTTTGTCCAGGACATTGTGAGACAATTAACTGAATACATGAGGGCTCTTGTGAGAATATTTGTATGTAATTGTTTCATGTATCCATGTTGAATATACAATAGAAGTTAGTGGGGTTTTGAGTAGCAAGCTTTCCCCGAGAAATTATTTGTGTTGTGGTTTGATTGATTCTTCTATGCTTCATGTGATTGGTGATTGTGTTTTTAATTATGCAATTGATTTGTAGAATTGATTCAGTATCTAGCTTTAGCACATTGTTAGATCAGATTGAATCCATGATATACATGCTTGTATAATTTCTACAAGATGAACAAGGGAGAGACTGTGCAGTCATACTTATTGATATTATCACAACTTAGGGATCAATTATTGACTACTAGAGAATCTATGTCTAATAGACATTTGGTTCTCATTTCTCTTCAAGGTCGTCCTCCAATTTGGGAGACATTCATTACAATTAATAGCAACAATGGAAAGTTATCTTCATTTGATGAGATCAATGGAAAATTCATTGAGGAAGAAACCAAGATGATCTATAGAGGGAGGATTCAAAAGCATGAAGAAGGAGAGCACTCCCTTTTTTTGCTCAAGACAGGAAGAGGAAAGGAAGAGGAGGTTCATCTAATTCAAGAAATATTTCCATAAAATTTAGGGACTCTAATAGAATATCAAGAAGGGACGATGATATGTCAAAATTTGAATGCTATAATTTTCACAAATATGGTCACCGTGCTCCAAGGTCCAACTGCAATAACAGTTGTGGCTTCAAAAACAACATGTTCAATGATAGAAGAAGAAGAGATGAATTCAATTATGAATAAGAAGAAGAATAGATTCTCCCGATGATTATGGAGAAGACCACCGTACTCAAAAGAGATCAAGGAACTCAAGGTATGGAAACAATGTAGTTGCTACTCAATCTGAATATATTCTTATTTCTGCACTTTCTAGTTCCTCTCCTTCAAATTTATTTGATAGTTGGTTGGTAGATAGTGGGGCCTCTAGACACTTCTTTGGGTATCATGAAGTTATCTCAAACTTGGTGGAGAGGGAGTCTCACTTAAAAATCATTCTCAGAGTTAATTCTACTTATCTGGGAAAGGATTTTGGTTTTGTTACATTTCGTTTGGATTATGGGGAAACTATACATCTTCATGATGTTATGTATGTACCAAAATTAAAGAAGAACCTTATATCTATATCTGCTCTGGAAGACAAAGGGATTATGGTTGCTTTTATAAGAGGAAAAGTACTCACCTGGCCTATGTAATATTGCATGAGGGATGCACTCACCTTGGGATCTCGAATTAAAGGACTCTATGGGGTCAATGGAAGATTGATGCGAGCATTGGTACACGAAAGTAATCATCAAAGTTATCTATGGCACCAAAGGTTTACTTAAATACACTATGAAGCTCTGCCCACAGTAAGAAGGATATTTTATGGAATTCCCTAGGTTCAAGCTAATCATGATGGAGAATGTATGATATGGTCCAATGGAAAGAAGTCGAGGGGACCATTCCCTTCTAGAAAAACCAAGACAAGTGATATTCTACAACTCATACATTCTAATCTATGTGGACCCATACTAGTAAAATATTTGGGTGTCTATCTATATTATATAATCTTTGTAAATGAATTTTCTTAGAAGACATGTATATTCTACTTGAAGCACAAGGATGAATCATTTGATAATGGTGGATAATACACTTCTAATGAGTTATTTTACTTTTGCAAGAAGGATGGAATAAAAAAGGAGACCTGTGTACCTTATAATCCCAAGCTCAATGGTGTGGCTGAAAGAAATCATAGGACCATAATGGAGGTTTCCCGAGCCATATTTCATGATCAAAAGTCATTGAAGTTCCTTTAGGGAAATTCCACTAAAACAACAGTCTATGTTCAAAATAGAATTCCTCATAAAGCCCTAGGTGACAAGAATCTTGAAGAAGTATTCATAGGTATCAAGCCCGATGTTGAACATCTTAGAGTATTTGGTTTCCCTGTGTATTTTCATGTGTCGAAATACAAGAGGAACAAGTTGGAAGCCACTACAAAGAGAGGTACATTGGTTGGATATTGTGATAATTCTAAAGCTTTTATAATATATGTATCTAGTCAAAGGAACATCGAGTTTAGTATGGATGTGAATTTCGATGAAGATGTTTCCCTTGGAAAATTAAGGTACATTCCTCCTCCTCCTCCTGAGAAGAAGTATGGTAACATGGACCTACTAGAAGGTCCTTCTGTACGTCATCCTAAGACATATGTTTTTGATGACCCCATGGAACCCATGGACCCCTTGGATCCTCCTCCATGTGATCCCCCTTCCAAGAAGAGACCCCTTTGTCTTCGTGATACTTTACAAGAAGCTAAAAGAAATGTTGTAGCCAAAGGAACCTTTAGAGAAAGTAAGAAGCCATTTAGATACCAAGGATATGTTGTAGCTATGAGCTCCATCAAACAGGTTGAGCCTCCCATATTTGAAGGATTAGTGAAAGAGCAGGTTTGGAATGATGTTATGGCCAAATAATATGAATCTATAATGAGGAATGATGTGTGGGAAGTGGTTCTGAGACCCAAATGGAAGCTTGTTTTGACTTCTAAATGGAAGTACAAGATCAAACACAAGGTTCATGTCTATAGGTTTCTCCAAGAAAGAGGGAGAAGATTATGATGACCTCTTTAAATTGGTTTCCCACTACACCACTATTTTATCTATTGTTGCCCTGACTACTAGCTAGGGATGGACTCTTCAGCAGATGGATGTTAAGACTGCATTTCTTTATTGTATACTCCAGTAATAAGTATATGTTGAGAAACCACAGTGTTTTGAAGTACATGATATGAATACTCACATCTACGAGTCAAAGAAGGATATTTATGGATTAAAGCAAGCCCCTAGAGCCTAGTATGCCCACATTGATAGCTATCTAATGAAGCTTGGATTCATGAGAAGCAATGTTGACCCAAACTTGTACTTGAAAGTGGTCGAAGGTATGCCCATTATTTTGGTTTTATATGTTGATGATCTATTATTGACAGGTAGCAAGCCTCTAATGTTGTGTAACCAGCTCCAAAATTAGAAGAAAAGAGATATCAACGCCTTAGAAATAAGCCACTTTGAGGGGGAAACCTCCAATACATTACATAAATGAACAATTCTTCAATGATCCAATTTACAAAACCTCCTTTCTATATATAGGAGTCCATGGGGCCATAATGTAATCCTAGTGGGCCACAAAGTAATCCTAGCCGACCTAACAATAATAATTTAAGGGTACAATAATAATAAAATGGGGGTTACAAGGGTACAATAATAACAATAAGGGGGTTACACTAACAACAATAAGGGACTATACTAGTAATATAGGGACCTAACATGCCCCTCTCCTTCAAAAAAGTGTTGTCCTCAACACTTGAGTAGCTATGGGTGCTTCTGTATAAAATTCTCATCCTCCCATGTAGAATCTTCAGTGGGTAAGTTCTTCCACTTGATGAGATACTCTGAAATTGATCGATTCCGTAGCTGTCAAGTTCTTGTTTCCATGACCGCTTCGGGTTCCAATATGATTTTTCCTTCCTCATCAAGTTCTGGCAATATTGTTTGAACTGGAAGATTTTCACCTATAACCTTCTTTAAGCATGAAACATGGAAAACTGGATGTACTCGCGAAGAAGCAGGAAGCTCCAATTTGTATGCCATAGTACCAATCATTTGCAACACCTTGTAAGGACCATAGTACTTTGGCGATAATTTATTATCCTTCTTTGCTTGCTTGAGGGACATTTGTTTGTATGGTTGTAGCCGTAAAAATACCCAATCTCCTACATCAAAACTTCTCTCGCTACGATGTTGATCTGCCTGTTGTTTCATTCGATTTTGTGCCAAATTCGGGTTATCCTTTAAGAGTTGGAGAACTTCTTGCTGATGCTCGATGTGATCTTCCACTGCTTGAACCTTCGAATTTTCCCTTAAAGATGATGTGATGGATGGTGGATGATATCCATAAAGTGCCATAAATGGGGTCATTTCTGCTGCAGTATGGAAGGAAGTGTTATACCACCATTCAGCAAGAGGTAACCACTTGACCCATTGTGTTTGTTTATCAGATACAAAACAACGAAGATATCCTTCCAAACATTTATTTACTATCTCAGTTTGACCATCAGGTTGAGGATGATAAGATGAGCTATGAGCTAATTGAGTACCCAAACAAGAAAATAACTCCGTCCAAAAATTTCCAGTAAAAATGGGATCTTTATCGCTCACAATAACCCTTGGGTTTCCATGTAGCTTTTGAATTGTGTCCATAAATGTAGTAGCAACTGTACTTGCTTTAAATGGATGAGATAATGCACAAAAGTGTGCATACTTGGTAAGTCTATCAACTACCACCATGATGACACTCTTTCCTTAGGACTTAGGTAAACCTGTGATAAAATCCATTGAAATCTCCTCCCAACGTTGACTTGGAATGGATAAAGGTTGTAGAAGTCCTAGGGTCTTAATTATTTCCACTTTATTCTGCTGGCAAACCAAACATTCCGCCACAAACTTTCGAATATCAGATTTAAGGCCATCCCAAAAAAATTCTTTCTTCACCCTGTGGTAAGTTTTTAAAAATCCTGAGTGTCCTCCTAAAGGAGAAGTGTGCAATTCGAGAAGAATATTTTGTTTTAGTTGGGAATTCTTACAAAGATATAAGCGATCTTTGTACCATAAGGAATCATTTTTCCAACTAAATGTATCAGATGTACTAGGATCTTGCTGCAACTTTTGAATGAGTGTCCATACATCTTTGTCCTTCTTCCATTCATCTCTTGCTTCGGTTATCCAATACGGTTGGATAATAGAAATGGCACAAAGCAATGCTTCCACCTCTTCATTCTTTCTTGAGAGTGCATCTGCAACAACATTAAGCTTTCCTTTTTTGTAGTTTATTTCAAAGTCATAACCCAACATCTTTGTGACCCATTTTTGCTGCTCTTCTGACGATAGTCTTTGTTCCAAAAAGTGTTTAAGACTATCATGATCAGTTTTTACCTTTAAGTGTCTTCCCATTAGGTAAGTTCGCCATTTCTTTAGTGCATGTAGTATTGCTAACATTTCCTTCTCATAAATAGGTTTATGTAAATACTTTCCTTTGATTGGACGACTTTCAAAAGCAATGGGTCTTCCTTCCTGCATTAAAAACGCACCAATTCCATTTCCTGAGGCATCACATTCCACAATAAAGGTTTTTGTGAAGTCTGGCGTAGCTAAGACTGGTGCTAGGCACATTGCCTCTTTAAGATGTTCAAAGGCCTTAGTTGCTTCAGGAGTCCATTAAAATGCATCTTTCTTCAATAATGTTGTTAGAGGTGCTGCTATTCTCCCATAATTCTTAACAAACTTGCGATAATACCCTGTTAACCCGAGAAATCCTCGCAACTGATTTATGTTTGTGGGGACTTTCCATTCCTTAATGGCTTTAATTTTGTTAGGGTCTACCTTAACATCCTCGTGAGATACAATATGACCGAGATATTCCACCTCTTGTACTCCAAAGAAACATTTGGATGGTTTTGCATATAATTGTTTCTCCTGCAATAGTTTGAGCACCCTGTCAACATGTTGAACATGATCCTTCCAAGACCTCTTGTAGATTAGTATATCATCAAAAAATACTAGCACAAATTTTCTAAGGGTTTGAAAATGGAATTCATCAACCCTTGAAATGTAGAAGGTGCATTGGTAAGGCCAAAATTCATGGCCAAAAATTCATAATGACCCTCATGAGTTCGAAATGTTGTTTTCGGAATATCTTCAGTCTTCATTCTAATTTGATGATATCCTGAACGAAGATCCATCTTGGTAAAATAAATTGCTCCATGTAATTCATCCAATAATTCATCAATCACAGGAATGGGAAATTTATCTTTAATGGTGAGCTTATTGAGCTCCCTATAATACGGACACATTCGCCATGATCCATCCTTCTTGTGTACCAATACTACAGGAGCAGAGAAAGAACTTTGACTAGGTTGAATTATACCCGCCTCTAACATTTCTGCAATCATATGTTCAATTTTGCTCTTTTGGAAGTAAGGATATCTATAAGGCCTGATGTTTGGAGGAACACTTCCTGGAATCAAATGAATAGCATGATCATGATCACGAATAGGTTGGAGTCCTTTGGGAGTTTCAAACACCTTGGAATGATTGACCAAGACTTGTTGGAGATCTGCAGAAATAGATGATTTTGATGTCGGAACTTCTAGTGAGCATAATTGTGCAATTACGCCTCGATGTTATTTCTTTAGAAGCTTTTTCATGACATTAGAGCTTATTATCCTTCCCGGCTTCCCTTCAATACCCCGTAATTCGACTTCCTTTCCTTCTAAAAAAAATTTCAAGAAAAGTTCTTGAAAATTAAAAGCTACCGTCCCCAAAGATTGTAACCATTGTACTCCTAGTACAACATCAGTACCTCCCATAGGAATGGAAAGCATTGGACTATTCAATACATATTCCCCCATGGTTAGCTTGATATTATGGCATTTTCCGGAGCAATTTATAGTTCCTCCATTTGCAACCATCACTTGACATTCTGGTGCTAGGTATAGGAAACAATTTAATTCCTTGGCTACCTTACAATGAATAAAATTATGGGTGCTACCTGAATCAATCAACACTATTACCTTTTTCTTCTTGATTTGTCCCTCTATATTAAGAGTTTGAGGAGTGGTAATTCCTGCCAGTGCATTACACGATATGGTTGGATTCATTTCTTCCTCTTCTATGGTTGGTTCCTGGTGTATATCCTCTTCTTGTTCATTTTCTTCTTCCTCTTCACAATCTATGTAAAATAATTTCTTCTCAGCACACTTATGACCTTTAGTGTATTTGCTATCACAACTGTAGCAAAGCCCTTTTGCTCTTTTTTCTTCCAATTTTTGTGGTGTCGACCTTGTAGGTTGTGGAAATCTAGGCGTAGCAACACTTCCTTCTTTATAGAATTGAGTGGTAGGCTTCCTTGTCGCCATAATTTTACATTCAACTTTTCTTGCCAACCTGAATGCCTTCTCCAATGAATCAGGTTCCGAAACGCGAACTTCATGTTGGATGTTATCCTTTAAAGTGCCTAGGAAGAGATCAATCCTGTGTTCCTCTGTAAGATCAGTTACCCTTATATTCAATTTTTGGAAGTCCTCAATGTGCTGCCCAACTAAACCCTTTTGTTTGAGATTTATCAATTGGGTAAAGAAGGTGTTGCTCTTTGTATCCTCATAATGTGCTATCATTTCCTCCGTAAAAATTGACCAAGTGACAATATTTTTACGGGAGCAAAGCCATTGATACCATACAAATGTATTTTGTTCTAAATGTAAAGTTGCAATGCGTACCTTTTGTGTGTTTTGCACATTATGGAGATCAAAATATTGCTCCATCTGTAGTATCCATGTTATAGGATCCTTCCCATCAAACTTCCTCATATCCATTTTTGGAATATGGTGGTTCTTCCCGCCAGGATTAGAGTTTATGAAATCGCGGTTAACATTTATTTTGTTCTCATCATGAGGTTCTTCTACTATATTTTCACCATTAGGAAACATTTCTTGTATAAACTTGGTCAAACCTTCGATGTCTGCTTTTAGATCATTCTTCATGTTTTTCATGTTGTTTTCCATGTTGTCTTTCATGTCATCCATCTTAGATTCCATGCCAGCTTCCATGCCATCCATCTTAGCTTCCACGCCTTTCTTCAAACCATCCATCTTCTCTTCCATGCCTTTCTTCAAAACTGCCATTTCATTTTTTGTTGCTCTTTGCGAGAGTGAAATTTGTTGCACTTGCTCTTGTAATTTTGATAGATAATGTTGCAATTCTTCATCTTCATGAGTCATAGTAGACCCTTCTGAAGGCTTAATGGGTGTTGAATTATTTTTACAGGGCATATTTTAGAACCCAATACTTATATTTATTCTACAATATGCCCTTGGAATCAATTCAAATTGATTCTTCAAACAAGACTTATGAAATTCGGAAAAAAAATACACACCTTTTTCTTGCTTTTGAGGAGCTCGATATTGAAATTGGATTATCTCTGTGATTACAGCACTTCAATATCTGAATTTCAGTATTGACGTAGCCCTCTGAATTATCTTTCGAATTCCACAAGTCTAACCTGATTTTGATTCTACAAGACAAAGTTGTGTCCAATCTCCCACAATGACCTAATTATGGACTGGTTCAGTAGAGCGAAATTGTACGACTTGCCACGTGTCACTATTTCGTCCTTTGTCTCTGAAATTGATAGCCAAGAAACTACAGTCCATGTACTTGAGACAACTTTTTACGGAACTCCAATCCAATGCCCAGAGAGAGATTTATTGAACTTTTCCCACGATCACCTCTTTGAGATGAAATTCAAGAGCCTGAAAAAGCACTACCTTCCACAGCTCATATCTCCAAACATATTGTGAACCAAGATTTGAAATTTTTTGAAGACTTTCCTCATGATTTAAACTTTGCACCATACGAATTTCAGATTTTTAACCTTCGTATAAAAAAGGTTATAGCGCAAATTCCACGATGACCTGTTTAGGAGCCTGAAAAAAGACCTAACTTCCACAGATCATATCTCCGAAAATATTATGAACCAAATTCTGAAATTTTTAGACAATCTTCCTCAGGATTTTGGCTTCTCACCCTAAAAATTTCCGCTTCTGAAACTTCGTAGAAAAAAAATTATAGTGAAAATTCCACGATGACCTGTTTGGAGCAGCGAAACCCTAGAATCCAAAGCTCTGATACCAAATGTTGTGTAACCAACTCCAAAATTAGAAGAAAAGAGATAAAAACGCCTTAGAAATAAGCCACTTCAAGGGGGAAACCTCCAATACATTACATAAATGAACAATTCTTCGATGATCCAATTTACAAAACCTCCTTTCTATATATAGGAGTCCATGGGGCCATAATGTAATCCTAGTGGGCCACAATGTAATCCTAGCCAACCTAACAATAATAATTTAAGGGCACAATAATAATAAAATGGGGGTTACAAGGGTACAATAATAACAATAAGGGGGTTACACTAACAACAATAAGGGAATATACTAGTAATATAGGGACCTAACATCTAATGCTCGAGTGAAAGAGGAATTTGGCCTCTGAATTTGAGATGTAAGATACACTATTTCCTAGGATTAGAGGTGTGGAAAAGTCCTAGTGATATTTTCATTTCACAAGTAAAATATGTTGTGAAGTTGTTGGAAATATTTGGAATGGTAGAATGCAAGTCTATGGCCACACTTATGGAGATGAACTTCAAGAAACTATGTGGTGAAGCTACAGGACCTGATCTAGGAAATCCCTATGAGTACTGACAGTTAATTATGGCATAATGTTCCTTGTGAACACTTGTTTGGACATAATTTTTGCAGTTAACGCTGTTATCCATTTCCTAATTGAGCATATTCATGCACAATGGGTTTTTCCAATCATGCATTGAGATATTTGCATGGAAAGATTAACCTTGGTCTAAGATATACTACCAGATAAATGAGACTTCATGGGTACACTGATGATGACTGGGCCAGAAATTTTATTGATATGAAAATAAAATCATTATGTTCCTTTAGTTTGGGTTCGACCATGATATGTTGAATGAGTAGAAAACAGGATCTGTTCCCTTAGCATGACCGAGGCAAAGTATATTATTGTTATCATGGCTATATGTGAGGAAGTATGGTTGAGGAAGCTCTTTGGAAAGTTGTTTGAGCAAGTTCTAAATACGATGGTGATATATTGTGACAACAAGATTGGGATCCGATTGGCAAAGAATCTCGCGTTTCATGAAAATTCCAATCATATTGAGATCAAGTATCACTATATTTGATAAATTGTGTAGAATGGAGTCGTAAGACTACATTACATTTCGTCTAATGAGAAAATAGTAGATATTCTTACCAAGGCTTTGTAGAAAGGGAATTTCTTGGTCTCCAGAGAGAAACTTGGATTGATGGATGTGAGCCTCCATAGAAAGGGTCTAGGTTGATCGAGGACATTGAGTTAAGCTCTTCCCCCCTGTTTGAGCTCACAGGGAGAGTAATTGAGCCAAAGAGCTCCTAGGGTTGAGGGATCTCTCGACAATATGATATCCCTACCCCTTACGGTAAGTAGTATCTCTCCTATTATCACCATAGAGTGTGTGTGATCCTTTTCATTTATGACAAGTTGGGTATCTCCCCCTTTCCTGTTTGGACTAGAAATAGTATGCCCCAGTATGCATCCTACACACAAGATGGGCTTGTTTGGATTTCCACCCTTCTAGCCAATGGGTGAGAATACTTGAGATGGTTTTGATCCCTTCATCTCATGGAAATTGGTATCTCGCTCAAATTATGGGATACAGGTGTTCAACCACTTGACTCTTAAGATTCAAAGTGATAATATAGAAAAATAATGGGATGGATATGATCCTTACCTCTCATGGTAATTTGTGCCTCGCCCATTGTCATTGGATGTTAAAATGGATGTGATCCTTACCTTTCATGGCAAGTAGTGTCTCATCTATTGTTGTCAAACAATAGGATGGTTGTGATCATCGATTAATAAGTTGTATCTCACATATCGTCATTGGATATGGGGTGGTAGCTTGAGGTCCCCTTTGATGATTCTTATTCTTTAGCCTCGAGATTTTTCAACATGTGAGCATAGATGATATATGGCACGATACAGTAATGATGATGACAATATTCTTGAGATGAGATTCATGATGCAGTCGAAAATCTCTCCCTAACTAAGAGGGAGTGTTAATTTGAAATCTAAGGGACAAATTACCTCCATTGGGAAGCCTTCCTCATCCTCAAAATCCCCTTCTAGCCCTTAGAATAATTTAATTTGGTCAAAGAAAGATATTATTTTTAATGATGGAACCACATGTGCACAAAAGTACAAGTTGTCCTAAAGGTCAAATTGGGTCTCCTCAAACATATATAAATACACATCATATCACATCACTTTGAAGCGTCATCAACTAAATACATATTCTCTCTCATGATTGATTTGGTACGTACAGGTCTGAAACAAGGAGGTCTGAGCTCACACGTGTGAAGGGAATGAGGCATTTTTTGTTTTCTGCATTGAATTTCTGATTGGTATAGTTTTAATAGTTGTTTACCAGATTTGAATTAATGTTTTCACTTGGTTTGACTTGGAAAATTTTGATTTTGGAAGGCCAAATTGATTGGTGAAGAAGCCAAACATTTCTAGGCAATTTGACTTAGGTTGACTGCAAATCTTGACCTTAGTTGACCGCAGAAAATTCTGAAGTTTAACTATAGGCTTTCTATCTCCTTTGATTGAACTTTTGTTGACTATTTTGACTGGGCATTGACCAGCAAAGAAAGATGCATCCTTTAACTGCTGACTGAATTGTTTTGGAGGCACTTTTACTAGTTATGGAATCTTTAACTGTTGTTGAATTTGACCAAAAATTTCAGACTTTGACTTTGGATCATATTTTACTTTTGGGATCATCTCTCATTGGATATTGATTATTTAAATTGGATAGTGAAATTTTTTGAACTTTGAATCATTGTTGATGAATTGGAACATTGTATCTCTTTGTTGAACATTTGATGACAATATAATAGAAGAATAATTTTGAAAGGGTTTTCCCCCTTATTGGATTTTTCCCTGGTCTTTGACTAAATATTGTGTCTCGTGTTATTGCTCTTGGTTGTCTTCTATTGTGCATTGGATTTAATGTTCTATTTATAATTTCTTATTGTTACTGGAAGATTGAATTTATTGGAAAAGTGATTGCTAATTGAAGAAGTCATAGAAAAGTGCAAAATTAACATGGTACCAGAGTTGAGGTAAAGACAAGCACAAGGAGACAAGAGACAAAAGTAATCACTTTTGAAGGAATATATTTGGAAGAAACTTCTTGGTAAAGATGTCTACCTCACACTTCAAGGATGCAAAGAAGCTAAATGACTCATCAAATTTTGTTTCTTGGAAGATTAGGTTGGAAGTGACATTGGATGAAAATGATGTTTTGCAATATATGGAAGGAAAGGTACCTGAGCCTTTGGAAAATGCTCTTGCTACTTCCAAGGCCAAGTATAAGAAAGATGAGACCAAAGCAAAGAAAATAATTATTGATTATTTGAGATATCACATGCTTACTTATATTGCAAATTTGAAGAAGTCCAAGGATATTTATGACAAGCTAGTTGGGATGTATAAGATTAACAATTTGAACCATGTTCTCTCCTTGAAAAATCAAATTAATGACATCAAGATGAACAGGGGAGAGATTGTCATTAGGGGAATTTTGACGTCTAAAATGGGCCTCTTAAAAAAAATTTACAATCTAAATTCACTTTATGAGAACCAATCAAATTTTAGGGGATGACATCATCCATAATGGTTGAGGTGGCATTGTTTGAGTTAAAGGTACTTACTTTTCACATTCTCAATGGTGGATAAAAACTCATGGTTAACCATGGTAGTGCTCTAAGTAATTTTAAAATCATAAAGTAAAGTACTCATAATAAATGTCATTCCACACTTTTGAATAAAATAATGTTAATGTCATTTCATATTTCTTGAAAGAAACAATGCATATCCCTATACATTTATTATATTATATTATATTATTTTTATATAGTATATTAATTACATGTTATTTATTATACAATTTAAATCATTTAAATTTTAATTAATAACATATAATATAATTAAGAATTTATAAATTTATATTTATATTTTATTTTAAGTTATTTAAGTACAAAGGACAAGTGCATTAGTTGTTCAATGACAATGACTTTTTCTTGAAAAGCTCATTCTTATTTATAGTCACATCAATACAATTTTTTTTATTAATTTTATCTTGGTACAACTTTTGAATTGAATTTAACTATAGTTACATGGATTGTGGTGTAAAAATTGAATTGCAAATTCATAAATATTATTTTATTAGTTTAGCTATTATTTTATTATTTCCTTAGTAGGCCCATTTTAGACCTCAAAATTTCCCTAATGGCAGTCATACTTCATGATATTATCACAACTCAGATATCAATTGTTGATTATTGGAAAATCTATGTCTGATATGTTATCTCCCCGTAATTTCAGCAGATTGGTGAGACCAAAACTGCGGAGAGTACATTTGAACCACTTTGGGATTCTAGGATCTAGCCCTCCTGAATCCAGAGAGGGATCTCTCTATAAGTGCAAAGATTGATTTATCTTTAAGGTTTTTATGTGTGATATTAGGCTAGTTATTAAGAGCAAGAGTTTTTGTTTGGTTTTGGATGGTTGAGCATGATTTTTAGTTGAGTGGAAAGTCCTAAAATGAAAGAGTTTCAAAGGGGTGAAGGTATAAGCAACCAGAACAAGCTTTGGCTGATAGGATAGATATGACGCTAGTTTTTAGTCCATTGGGCTATGGATTCATAAAAGGGTTTAATTGTGCAACAATTTCAAGAGTGGTCCAAGTGGAAAGTCATCTATATCACAAGATCTCTTAGATAAAATGATGGAATGGAACAATAAAAGTGTTGAAGGGGTGGAAAAAGACAATAATTTCAACTAGGATTTATCAGTCTTTCCAAACAAGAAAATCCTTTTAAGTAAATGTTTAAAACCAACCAAAGGACAGGGCTAACCATAGACTTCTTTGGACAAGCTTGTATTAAAGCTAACTTATCAGACAAACAATCCAGTAATCCACATAATTACTTTCAGAAGGGATGAAAACAGATAAGAAAAACAAAGTGTAGCCTAAGATCAGATAGATACTTTTAAATCTAAACTGGTTTTAGCATACTCTTAGGGAAACTTTCAGAACTGCCTTTGGAGAAAGAAACTAGAAGACAGGGCAAACCATAAACTTTTCTAGTCTAACTTTACTGAGTATATAATGAAAATAACATTCAAGAACTTCCTTTCAAGCTTTGCACATCAAGACAGGGGCAAACCAACATTCCTTGATAATTTTTACACTTAACTTAAGCCATTCTTAAACACACAATTTGGAAGAAAACATTGAGATAAAGCTTATCAGTCAGAGAAGGGTACTGTAAATAGTAAATCCTAACTCTATGCTTGTTGTTCTTTATCAGAGAATAAGTGTACAAAATGGCATACATGAAAGGAAAACAATAACACAGAAAAAAACACTTCACCAGTGATATAGACCAGGATCCCAAGAATTAGCTTGTATATTGATGTCAATCCAGTTACAAACTTCAAGTCCAGTGTTTCAGTACAGCAATCATCTTCTCTTCTCAGCCTAACTTATTTGATCAAAAATAGAGCTTCAAGGGCCTTTGAACACTATTTACATGTAGAAAGTTTCGAGCACAAATATTATATCAAACTTCAGCAACCAACCCTTTACAATGTGCTCCTCAAGAAGATTTTATAGGAAAATGAGGGGGTGGATGAGAGAAAATATCTATAGGCTCAATTAATACAGTTTAATTATTCTCGGCCTTTGAGGGGCTCAATGGATAAGATTTCAGATATTTCGTTGTATTAATTGTTTTCATTAAGTTTTTTATCCTCTTAGCAGAGTTTGTTGACTTTTAAGCTCTTTGTTATCCTTGCAATAACTCTGCTGATAGTTTACAATAAGTTCCTTTGGTTGAATTAACTGTTCAGCTGTACTGAGGCAAATATCACTGACTAAGGCAATAACTCTGCCTCCTTTGATTGCTGCAAGGCTGTAGGTGGCTTTCGGTAGCTGAAGAGGATTCAATTAGCCTCTGATTTGGCAATGGAAGCTTCTAGGATTGATGGATCTAATTATTCTTCTTTAAAACACTGTTAATTTGTTTTAATTCTGTGTGTTAGGCTTAATTAGGCCTAATTTCTGTCTTTTGTTCTTAAAAATGTCTTCAATTGAGTGGATTGTGCTTTAGATAATAGATTTCAGGTCGTAATCCCTCAAAACTGTGTAAACCATCTTCAATTCTTCATCTCTATTATGACTAGATCCTTTAACACTGATACTCTTTGCTTGATTAAACTTTGTTGTGTCTTGTTGATGTGTAGGCATTACAGAGGTTTTATAATGGTGTCAGTTCTCATGAGGTACTGATAAAACATAATTTGGAACCCTACGGAACGATCTCTTTCATTAATAAAGGCGTGGGGGATCGTCATCCCTGGCCTTCAATTTTCTTTTAAAACAATGCACAAACCGTCAAAACCTGCACAAACAAACGAAATTATAAAAAAAATCCTGCGGGATAAGGTTTAGACTACTTCAGAGGTTTAGGTTAGATCGTGTTCGTTGGATGAAAGCATCCAACGGCAGAGATTGCTCGCGGGGGTCAAATGGGAGGCGGTTGGCTAAATGGTGTAGGAGATTAAGTCCGGAGATTGACTGGGAAAATATAATGTAGAAGGGCCACATTATTGTGAAATGGAAGAAAATTCAAAGGAAATGGGTGAAAAACCTTTGGCGGAGGAAAAAAGGGTTGAAAAATGAAATTGGGTTTCTAAAATATTTTGGGCCGTCAAATTAGATCGGCCACAAAGATCAACAGCGGAGATTGATTTAAGAAGTCCTTTGCAGGATGGGTGGAGGGCGATGAACTGAGGGCGAGATTAAACTCAAGCCGTTAGATCTCAAAGATCAATGGCGGAGATTAAACATGAGAAAATATAGTGTAAAAGGGGAAAGTGGTTTCGGCCAAAGAAACCACTGGTTTCGTGCTGCTCTTAAGCGGTTTCCAAAATCTTCATAAAAAACGCGATATGCCTCACCATCCGCCACGTGGCTTTTCAAAACTGCCCATATCGCGTAATTTTTTGGAATTAACTTTCGGACTCAAAATTACACGATATGGGTCCCTGGTCATTGGATCAAAGGTGAGTAGATCCAACGATGGAGATTGGAGCGTGATAAAACAAGTTGCGCGGGTGGAAGAAGGTGGGGTAGGGTTAAAGCAGTTTTAATCTGGACCGTCAGATGTATGCAATGGACGGCTAGGATTAATCAACGAGGGAGGTAGGTCCCAAATGAGTTGGACCTACTGGGTTAAATATGGATCGTAGGATTAGAATGATGGACGGCCTAGATTTAATCTTAGGGTTAATGGAACGGGATATGGCGCAGGGGTCGGGTAGAGAATGGGTCATTGTGGGTCGTTGATCTGTAGAGATCAACGGCTGGTATTCACTGAAAAATTTATACAACGGGGTTTATGAAAATAACAAAGGGTGAGGGCTTCAATCTGGACCGTCGGACGTATGCAATGGATGGCCTAGATCCAATCGGGGGTCACCAATCGGCAGGGGAGAGAGGAAAGGTACAAATGAGAAATTGAGATGCGATTGAACAAAGACCGTTGATCTGAGGACCAAATCAACGGCGGATATTTACTTATGAATGCCGAAGGCAGGTATGCTGGCGTTGGGACAGAGAAACGGGGATCGTCAGATCTGAGTATGGTGGAACAGATCGACAGCTGGGAAACCATCGAAGGGTGCCAATCGGAGGAGAGCGATAAAATATTCAAACGTATCAAATAAAAAACTCCGATGCGAGATCCCGAAGATCGTTGATTGGTTTAGATAAACGGTTGGTATTTTCCCAACCAATGAACCGTCGGGACTTAATAAAAAGTCGGTTTTTTAAGAAATACGAAGGGAAAAAGGTCTTGGAAAGGCTTTTAGCCTAACGGGGGCATAGCAAGATCTAGCGAAGGCAAAGGCTACGAGCCCGCATTGCTCCTAGTTCGAGTTCGAGTTCACCCGGCTCCAGGCGCAGATTAACCACAAACAGGTTGAGATCGAGATCCCAAAAGCTAATTTTTCCCAAGTGAAAGAATTTGACCATATTCTTTATTATATACATAATTTAGTCCCAAATCCAAGATGCTCCAGTCGATGAACCAGTTTAAGCTCTAGTACCAAAACTAGCGAATGCGCCAGGGTTATGAAAAAGGAGCCAATCGCAATTGGAGATTTAATGTAACAAAAGAAATATGTTTCACATGAATGCCCCGATTGCGATAAGCGCCCAGGGCCTTAACGCTTGGTTTCGGCGTCAGGTCGCATGGTGGGGAAGTGGTTTAGGGCTTAGGCTTATAATGTGAAAGTGGGTTTTTTATGATTTTTTAAGGATTTTCAAAGGATTTTGGGTGTTTCGATAAGGTTTAAAAAGGAGTTTTAAACCTGATTAAAGGGGATTTATGAAAGGAAATGGAGAAACATGAGGAAAAAAGGAGGATTTTTATGGGGAAAAGGGAATAAAAAGGAGTTTAATTTTGAGTGGAAGAAGGGGTAAAAATGAAGGGGAAAATGGGTTTTTGCAGCAGTCTTTTCTTCAAGAAAACAGCAGATTTTCAGAATTGAGAGGGAAACAGTAGTGAAGATTAACTCAAGGATAAGTCATCTTCACAAGACTTCAAGAACTAACAATTTGGCAATAAAAATTTTTCTTAAAGGCTTCAAAAAATGATTTAGCCATCATTTGATATGACAAATTTTTTAGGTGGCTAACAGTGGCTCCACATGGGGATGACACCTTCTTGAAGGTGTCAAGAACTTCAGACTTGTATTCTTTGGGGGCCTGATCAATGCATCATCCATTGGGCTGCAACTTTCTTCACTTGGATGATATTTTTGTGTTCTGATAATGTTAGCAGCCATGAAAAACAATGGAACTCTATCAAACAAGCTTTCTACCTACCCAATCCTACTGATCTACGTTTTTTTCTTCTTTGAGAGTACATTGGATTGGCAAACTCTTTTACAAGCATTTTATTCTTTTAAAAGCAAAAAACTAATCTAATTCTACTTCTTATTTCTCCATGAACTCAGATTAAGCAGTTGAGTTCGTAAACTTCTCTACCTAACTACTATCTGTTAGGATTAGACTACCTAACAGACTTTTATTCTCTAAATTCTGAAACAAGAAATTTAAAAGCATACAAGCCAGGATTGAACAGTCTAACTTGTTACTGATCTATGGCATAAAAACAAGCTACACATAGATTATTATTTGCAAAAAATTAAATCAAAATGTTGAAGGCTTAAGATCTGAAAATTTTAGGAACATCCTTCTCTTTTCTTCAGCTCTGTTTTTGAGTTTGTTTGAGTTGTTTTTTCTTTGTTATCTAGTTCAAGTTTTGGGCTTATTAGGACTAGTTTACCTCTTTTTTTGACTCAAAATTTAAACAGATTAGAGTCATGCTTCTTTTGAAAACTCATAGGTTCAGATTTTTGGCTTGTTTGAACCTTTATTTTCTATCCTAACTTACCTAACTAATAAGCCAAGATTAATTTGTTTGGAAAATCTAATTCGCTAACCTATCAGCAGTAAATTGAAAAATAATCAGTCATGATTAGGCTATATGACTAACTAGGAGTGTGTTTTTTAGCAGTGGCATTTAAGCTTGCACACTTTCAGATTTGGTTTCTCTTTTTCGGTATGGGGCTGTACCTTTCTTGTTTTTACAATCTTCCCTCTTTTCTATCTTTATTTGTTTTTGTATTTTTATTTTTCCTTGAAGACAAAAATCGATAACTATCTAATTTCTCATAACTGAGCTTTATTGACATTTCTCTCTAACCTATTATAACTTGGAGTATTCACATCCTTGTATAATACAAAAGTGCCAGTGTAGCTAGTTGAGTAATGTAAAAGAGAAGAAAAAACTTTGGCTATTTGTCAGGGGCATCCATAGTATATTTTGAAGATTAATCTTCAAAACCAAGGCTATCACAGAAGGTGACAAATTTTCATGTATTTTGTTCTTGCAAAGGATCCATGCTTGATAATTTGAGCCAATTGGGACTTCCACACACTCTTCCAAAGGATCAATAAATAAAAGATGAAGATTCTCTTCTTTTTGGCCCTCCAAGTTTGGTAGATTGTCTACTTCCAAGACTTCAGCTATGAGGAATAGATCTTCATAATGTTTCTTGGAAGCATCATCATCCTTAACCTGCAAAATAGTAAGAAATGAAATTTATTCTTTCTCTAAATCTATGCTTGCTTCTGATATAAATTCAGGTTCTTTGAATGACAAATTGACATTAGTGAAGGGAGAAGTTTCTTCTTGAAAAGATGGTATATCCTCAGTAGGATAGTCTTCTATTTTTTTTTCTCCTTCAAATTTTTGCTATTATCTTTTATTTTTTGGGACAGCTGGTCTGAATTTTTCTTGAATTGTATATTGTTTTCTCTCCCAAGGTCTCAGACATGTACTAGCCACAAGGGCCAATCCACTAGCAAAACTGTTTTGGTCTTTAGGAACAAGGAGAAGTTGGAAATATTTAAAATATTTTAATAAATCCATGGCATCATCCTTATAGGCTCTAAGTCTAGGATGTTTAACCATGCATTCTTCTTTTACTTGCCTAATTACCAACTCTGCATTTCCATGAACTGTTATCTTTTGGGCTCCCAATTTCTTCAATAAATGTAGCCCTAAGAGGAGTGCCTCATACTCTACTATGTCAGTTGTGAATTGAAAACTCAATTTGTATAAATGGGCTTTAGAATGATTGTTTCCTGTATTGTAAAGCCATATTCCTGCACTTGCATTAGTTTTAGTACATGACCCATCAAAATTTATATTCCAAAGAGGAATAGTTTCAGTATTATCATTAATTTCCTTACTATCCTCTTTGTCTTGAGTTCCATTGGATTGTTCTATGGAATAGGCACCATGTTCATGAATGTCTGGTTGAGATGATGGTTTGGAGGGTAGCTGCTTGCTTAGTATTTGATCAATTTTTTATTTTGTCAAAGGAGAGATTTTTCTTTCAGTATAAATAGAAAAAGAGCTACCCTCTTTCTCATGATCAACAAAAGAACTTTCTGCATATTCACAACAAAGTTTTCTATGGGACTGAGCAAGAGTATTTGTTTTGCGATAAGCTTTAGAGACTGACTTTTTATTAATATTTTGATCTATCTCTTTTTCTGTCAAAGGGGAAGATGTTTCTATGTTCCTTTGAACAGAAGTACAACATTTTTCTGTCTCTTGTAAAGGCTGATTTTGAGGCTGGATGTTTTCTTGAGCCTTTTCTAGGGGATATTGACTTGTGCTTGCAGGGAAACTTTGAGGATTTTCTATTTTTTCCTGATCTTCTTGTGTAAAAAATTCCTCATGATTGTTATGATACTCAGTTTGCATATAAGGGTCATGAGTTGTTTTTTCTACATTATCAGGATGCCACTCTTCCTGTGTAATCTGATATGGGTTGTAATCTAGAGGGGGGGTCCGTATATGAGCTGGTTCTCCTCCTACATTAGATTCTGCGTTTTGAAAGTAGCTACTTGTTTCATCAAAGCACTACTCACTATATGTTTTTTCATTTTGGTCATGAATTTCTCTTATCAGCATAGTACAAGACATAGGAAGGCAATCAAAAATTTCTTGACAACCTTCTTTATTGCTTCCTTTGTAAGTTTTCTCATCATATTCTATAAGGTGTTGATCATAATACATATCTTGGTCACTGTCTTGGTCTTGAGGAGATTGGGCTTGTGTTTGATTAGGGAAAAGCATAGGTTGCTCTAGATCATTAATATTCATATTAGACATCAACCTATCCATTCTCTTTTCAAGCATGTACATAATCTTTTCCATCATGATTAGAAATTTGTCTTGATTATTTTCTCTATAATCTTGTTCATCATACATGTCTTGTAGTGGTAGAGTTTGTGTTTTCTCAGGGAAAGGCATATGTTGCTCTGGATTACCAATGTTTCATAATCCTATCCACTCTCTTTCCAAGCATGTACATCAATTTTTCCATCATGACCATATGTTTGTCTTCTGGGTATATATCTAAATCCATGTATGTAAATCATAAAAAGAGGTCACTATGTCTGTTCAATCAGTTCAAGGTCTTCTACCAGTGGAGTCATTTGGTCTTTTGGGAGTTTCAGAGTGTGGAGTTTCCAGGTGGAAAATTTTTAGCTCCTAAGGAGGTAAAATGTTTTATGGTTCCACCACCATGTTTATTATGAATACCAATCTAAAGAGATCATGGGTGCTCTGAGTCTTAGGATTATTTAAGATGAAATTGACTCAAAGTCCCTAGTGGAGTCACCGGAAATGTTATGCACAGTGGCTCAGCGCTAATATATCTATATTTTCTTGAATCAAAAGATTTGGAGTCTTAAGGTGTACTTATATTCTCACTAACTCGAAATCCCGGTCGTCGCGAAATGTTAGCTCCCCATAATTTCAGCAGATTGGTGAGACTAAAGCTGCGGGGAGAACACTTGAACCACTTTGGGATTCTAGGATATAGCCCTCCTGAATCCAGAGAGGGATCTCTATATAAGTGCAAAGATTGATTTATCTTTAAGGCTTTTGAATGCGATATTAGGATAGTTATTAAGAACAAGGGTTTCTATTTGGTTTTGGATGGTTAAGCATGATTTTTAGTTGAGTGGAAAGTCCTAAATGAAAGAGTTCCAAAGGGGTGAAGGTACAAGCAAACAAAACAAGATTTGGCTAATAGGATAGATATGACGCTGGTTTTTAGTCCATTGGGCTATGGAGTCATAAAAGGGTTTAATTGTGCAACAATTTCAAGAGTGGTCCAAGGGGAAAGTCATCTATATCACAAGATCTCTTAGATAAAATGATGGAATGGAACAATAAAAGTGTTGAAGGGGTGGAAAAAGACAATAATTTCAACTAGGATTTATCAGTCTTTCCAAACAAGAAAATCATTTTAAGTAATCATTTAAAACCAACCAAAGGACAAGGCTAACCATAGACTTCTTTGGACAAGCTTGTATTAAAGATAACTTATCAGACAAACAATCCAGTAATCCACATAATTACTTTCAGAAGGGATGAAAATAGATAAGAAAAACAAAGTGCAGCCTAAGATCAGATAAGATACTTTTAAATCTAAACTACTTTTAGCATACTCTTAGGGAAACTTTCAAAACTACCTTTGGAGAAAGAAACTAGAAGATAGGGCAAACCAGAAACTTTTCTAGTCTAACTTTACTGAGTATATAATGAAAATAACATTCAAGAACTTCATTTCAAGCTTTTCACATCAAGACAGTGGCAAACCAACATTCCTTGATAATGTTTACACTTAACTTAAGCCATTCTTAAACACACAATTTGGAGGAAAACATTGAGATAAAGCTTATCAATCAGAGAAGGGTACTGTAAACAGTAAATCCTAACTCTATGCTTGTTGTTCTTTATCAGAGAATAAGTGGACAAAATGGCATATATGAAAGGAAAACAATAACACAAAAAGAAGCACTTCACCAGTGATATAGACCAGGATCCCAAGAATCAGCTTGTATATTGATGTCAATCCAGTTACAAACTTCAAGTCCAGTGTTTTAGTACAACAATCATCTTCTCTTCTCAGCCTAACTTATTTGATCACAAACAGAGCTTCAAGAGCCTCTAAACACTATTCACATGTAGAAAGTTTCGAGCACAAGTATTATATCAAAGTTCAACAACCAACCCTTTACAATGTGCTCCTCAAGAAGATTTTATAGGAAAATGAGGGGGTGGATGAGAGAAAAGATCTATAGGCTCAATTAATATAGTTTAATGCTTCTCGGCCTTTGAGGGGCTCAATGGAGAAGATTTCATATATTTCTCTGTATTAATTGTTTTCATTAATTTTTTGATCCTCTTAGCAGAGTTTGTTGACTTTTAGGCTCTTTGTTATCCTTGCAATAACTCTACTGACAGTTTACAATAAGTTCCTTTGGTTGAATTAACTGTTTATCTGTATTGAGGCAAATATCACTGACTGAGGCAACAACTCTACCTCCTTTGATTGCTGCGAGGCTGTAGGTAGCTTTCGGTAGCTAAAGAGGATCCAATTAGCCTCTGATGTGGCAGTGGAAGCTTCTAAGATTGATGGATCTAATTGTTCTTCCTTAAAACATTGTTAATTTGTTTTAATTATGTGTGTTAGGCTTAATTAGGCCTAATTTATGTCTTTTGTTCTTAAAAATGTCTTCAATTGAGTGGATTGTGCTTTAGATAATCGATTTTAGGCCGTAATCCCTCAAAACTGTGTAAACCATCTTCAATTCTTCATCTCTGTTGTGACTAGATCCTTTAACACTGGTACTCTTTGCTTGATTAAACTTTGATGTGTCTTGTTGATGTGTAGGCATTACAGAGGTTTTATAATGGCGTCGGTGCTCATGAGGCACTGATAAAACATAATTTGGAACCCTGCGGAACGATCTCTTTCATTAATAAAGGTGTGGGGGATCGTCATCCCTAGCCTTCAATTTTCTTTTAAAACAATGCACAAACTGTCAAAACTTGCACAAACAAACAAAATTATAAAAAAAATCCTGCGGGATAAGGTTTAGACTGCTTCAGAGGTTTAGGTTAGATCGTGTCCATTGGATGAAAGCATCCAACGGCAGAGATTGCTCGCGAGGGTCAAATGGGAGGCGGTTGGATAAATGGTGCAGGAGATTAAGTCTGGACCGTTGATCTGCAAAGATAAACGGTCGAGATTGACTAGGAAAATATAATGTAGAAGGGCCACATTATTGTGAAATGGAAGAAAATGCAAAGGAAATGGGTGAAAAACTTTTGGCGGAGGAAAAAAGGGTTAAAAAATGAAATTGGGGTTTCTGAAAGATTCTGGGCCATCAGATTAGATCAGCCACAGAGATCAACGGCGGAGATTGATTTAAGAAGTCCTTTGCAGGATGGGTGGAGGGCGATGAACTGAGGGTGATATTAAACTCGAGCCGTTAGATCTAAAAGATCAATGGCAGAGATTAAACATGAGAAAATGTAGTGTAAAAGGGGAAAGTGGTTTCGGCCAAAGAAACCACTGGTTTCGCGCTACTCTTAAGCGGTTTCCAAAATCTTCATAAAAAACGCGATATGCCTCGTCGTCTGCCACGTGGCTTTTTAAAACCGCCCATATCGCGTATTTTTTTGGAATTAACTATCGGACTCAAAATTACGCGATATGGGTCCCTGGCCATTGGATCAAAGGCGGGTAGATCCAACGATGGAGATTGGAGCGTGATAAAACAAGTTGCGTGGGTGGAAGAAGGTGGGGTAGGGTTAAAGCGGTTTTAATCTAGACCATCAGATGTATGCAATGGATGGCTAGGATTAATCAACGAGGGAGGTAGGTCCCAAATGAGTTGGGCCTACCGGGTTAAATATGGACCGTAGGATTAGAATGATGGACGACCCAGATTTAATCTTAGGTTTAATGGAACGGGATATGGCGCAGGGGTCGGGCGGAGAATGGGTCATTGTGGGCCGTTGATCTGCAGAGATCAACGGCTGGTATTCACCGAAAAATTTATACAGTGGGGTTTATGAAAATAACAAAGGGTGAGGGCTTCAATCTGGACCATCGGATGTATGCAATGGACGGCCCAGATCCAATCGGGGGTCGCCTATCGGCGGGGGAGAGAGGAAAGGCACAAATGAAAAATTGTGATGCGATTGAACAAAGACCGTTGATCTGAGGACCAAATCGATGGCAGAGATTTACTTCTGAATGCCGAAGGCAGGTATGCTAGCGTTGGGACAGAGAAACGGGGATCATCGGATCTGAGTATGGTGGAACAGATCGATGGCTAGGAAACCATCGGAGGGTGCCAATTGGACAAGAGCGATAAACTATTCAAACGTATCGAATAAAAAACTCCGATGTGAGATCCTGAAGATTGTTGATTGGTTTAGATCAACGGTTGGTATTCACCCAACCAATGAATCGTCGGGACTTAATAAAAAGTCGGTTTTTTAAGAAATATGAAGGGAAAAAGGTCTTGGAAAGGCTTTTAGCCTTTTTGCGCCCGATTGTGGGGCTTTTGGGTTATATGAAAAGATGAAGGGATCTGGGGTTATGAAAAAGGAGCCAATCACAATCGGAGATTTAATGTAAGAAAAGAAATATGTTTCACATGAACACCCCGATTGCGATAAGCGCCCAGGGCCTTAACGCTTGGTTTCGGCGCCAGGTCACATGGTGGGGAAGTGGTTTAGGGCTTAGGCCTATAATGTGAAAGTGGGTTTTTTATGATTTTTTAAGGATTTTCAAAGGATTTTGGGGGTTTCGATAAGGTTTAAAAAGGAGTTTTAAACCTGATTAAAGGGGATTTATGAAAGGAAATGGAGAAAAATGAGGAAAAAAGGATGATTTTTATGGGGAAAAGGGAATAAAAAGGAGGTTAATTTTGAGTGGAAGAAGGGGTAAAAATGAAGGGGGAAATGGGTTTTTGCAGTAGTCTTTTCTTCAGGAAAATAGCATATTTTCATAATTGAGAGGGAAACAGCAGTGAATATTAACTCAAGGATAAGTCATCTTCACAAGACTTCAAGAACTAACAATTTGGCAATAAAATTGTTTCTTGAAGGCTTCAAAAAATGATTTAGCCACCATTTGATATGACAAATTTTATAGGTGGCTAACATAGTAGACAATTAGTACTCATTGCTCTTCAAGGTATTCCTCCAATTTGGGAGACATTCATTGCAATTATTAGAAACAATGGGAATTTCCCATCATTTGATGAGCTCATTGGAAAGTGCACTCAAGAAGAAACCAGGATTATCTCTAGAGGGAGGATTCAAAAGCATGAAGAAGGAGATCCCTATGCATGTGTTGCTCGAGACAAGAAGAGGAAAGGAAGAGGAGGTCCATGTAATTCAAGAAAGCCTACTCTAGCATCCAAGGACTATAATAGAATATCAAGAAGGGACATGGATATGTCAAAACTTGAATGCTATAATTGTCACAAATATGGTCATTGTGCTCAAGACTATCCAGAAAAGAGAAGAGCTCCAAGGTCCAACTACAACAACAATCATGGATTCAACAACAATAGATTCAATGATAGAATAATAAGAGATGCTACTAATGATTGTGAAGAAGGCCATCATCCTCAAAAGATATCAGGGAACTCAAAGGTATGGAAACAATGCAGTTTCTACTCAATCTGAATATATTCTTATTTATGCACTTTCTAGTTCTTCTCCTCCATATTCACTTGATATTTGGCTGGTAGATAGTGGGGCCTCTAGACACTCCTATGGGTATCGTGAAGTCCTATAAAACTTGGTTGAGAGGGAGACTAACATGAAAACCATTCTGGGAGATAATTTTACTTATTTGGTAAATGGTTTTGGTTATGTTGCATTTAATTTGGATTATGCGGAAATCATACATCTTAATGATGATATGTATGTCCTGGGATTAAAGAATAACCCTATATTTATATCTTCCTTGGAATACAAAGGGATGAGAGTTTATTTTGTAAGAGGAAAGGTATGCACCTAGCATATGGAATCCCGCATGAGGGATGCACTCACCTTTGGATCTCGAATTGAAGGACTCTATAGACTCAATGGAAGACCAATGCGAGAACTGATACATAATAGTAATCATCAAAATGAGCTATGGAACTAAAGGTTTGCTCATCTACTCTATGAAACCTTTCCCAAAGTAAGAAGGATAGTTTTTAGCATGCCTTAGGTTCAAGCTAATCATGATGGAGTATGTCAGAGATGTGCTAGTGGAAAGAGGTTGAGGATCCCATTCCCTTATAGCAAAAGAAAGACAAGTGATATTCTACAACTCATACATTTTGATCTATGTGGACCCATGCTGGTAAAATATCTGGGTGCTTATCTATATTATATAATCTTTATTAATTACTTCTCCTGGAAGACATGGATATTATACTTGAAGCACAAGGATGAATAATTTGATATGTTCAAGGATTTCAAGGAACTGGTAGAAAATCAAATAGGGAAAATAATCAGGGTCTTTAGGTCTGATAATGGTGGAGAATTCACTTCTAATGACTTTGTTGAATTTTTCAGGAAGGATGGAATAAAAAAGGAGACCATTATACCTTATAATCCCAAGCACAATGGTGTGGTTGAAAGAAATAATAGGACCATCACAGAGGTTGTTCAAGCCATGTTGCATGATTAAAAGTTACCGAAGTTATTTTTGGGAGAAGCCACTAATACAATGGTCTATGTTCAAAATATGATTCCTCATCAAGCCCTAGGTGATAAGACTCTCGAATCACATGCATCAAGCCTGATGTTGGACATTTTATAATCTTTGGTTGCCCTGTGTATTTTCATGTGCTTAATGATAAGAGGAACAAGTTGGAAGCCACTGGAAAGAAAGGTATGTTTGTTGGATATTGTGATAATTCTAAAGCTTCTAGAATATATGTGCATATTCAAAGGAATATCTATTTTAGTAGGGATGTGACTTCGATGAAGATGTTTCCCTTGGAAAATAAAGGGACATTCCTCCTCCTCCTCCTGTTGAGAAGAAGGGTGATTACATGGACCTACTAGAAGGTCATTATGTGCCTAAGCCTGAGATAGATGTTATTGATGACCCCATGGAACCCATGGACCTCTTGGATCCTCCTCCATGTGATCCCCTGTTGTGAAACTAGCTCCAAAAATAGAAGAAAAGAGATATCAACGCCTTAGAAATAAGCCACTTCGAGGGGGAAACCTCCAATACATTACATAAATGAACAATTCTTAGATGATTCAAATTACAAAACCTCATTTCTATATATAGGAGTCCATGGGGCCACAATGTAATCCTAGTGGGGCCACAATGTAATCCTAGCCGACCTAACAATAATAATTTAAGGGCACAATAATAACAATATGGGGATTACGGGGGTACAATAATAACAATAAGGCGGTTACACTAACAACAATAAGGGACTATACTAGTAATATAGGGACCTAACATCCCCCTGCCAGTAAGAGACCACTTTGGCTTCGTGATACTTTACAAGATGTTGAAAGATACGTTGTTGCCAAAGGAACCTTTGGAGAAAGTAAGAAGCCATGTCGATACTAGGGATGTATTGTAGATATGAGCTCCATCATATAAGCTAAGCCTCCCACCTTTCAAGAAGCGATGAAAGAGCAAGTTTTCAAAGATGTTATGGTTGAAGAATATGAATCTATAATATTATATTAATAATATCTCCAAAAGGAAATGGGATCTTTATTTTTGAAATCTCTTTCTCCAAAATGAAAGCAAAAGTAATATTATCACTCTCTTTAACAGGGGGAGGAGGTGGTGGATTTTTTCTAGCCTCAGTTGCTTTAGGAGCATATTTCTTGGGTTGTGTCTTATTTTCAGTAATAGGAACATTTCTATTTCTGAGATTATATTGCTTCTGCATCTCAAATATTGCATGTTGATAACCTTTAAGATAGTCAGATTGTTCCTCACCCTTATTTGCATCATGATCAGACTCATCATGTTCTTCTTTGGTCAAAAACATTCCAGACATGTTTTCATCTATGCAGTGAATTGAGTCTTCTTGAATTTCAGGCAGAGTTTCATCTTCATCAATCAAATTTTGCTGAAAAGGAGGCCTTACTTGAGGGTCAGGATGATTTATGTTTTCCCTTGGTATTTACTGATTTTGAGGCCTCCTAAAATGTGGATTTCTAAATTGTGACTCATGGTGTGCCACGAGGTGTAGGATTATTTCCAAGGGCAAGCCTATCCATAAGTTTTTACATAGTCTTCATCATGGAATCAAACTTATCATCTGAGGTGGAAGGCTTTTCTTCTTCTTTCAATTTTGTTTTTCCCATTTTAGACTTCTTGGTTGCTATCATATTTACTTCTACTTTCACAGCATCATTCTGCATTTCTGTTAATGAAGGAGATTCTCTTTCTCTGAGCAGGATAGAGAAGTCATAGTCAAATGCTTCAGCATAGCGCAATTGAGCAGCTCCTGGTGGAGGTTTAGGATGAGCATGGATAGAATCATAAACTTTGTTAAATATCTTGAAGAAATTTTGGATAGTTTCATCTACAACTCCTTTCAAACTATTGTATTCAATGAGGGCTTGTACAGGGTTTGTTCTATGTCCCCATTTTCTCAAGAAACTATCATCAAACTGATTCCAACTATGAAAGCTTCCTGGATCAAGGGCTTTAAACCACTTTCTAACCTCACCAGTGAAACTTTGAGAAAATAGTCTCATTTTGACATCTTCATGGTCTACCTACTATCTGTCTATGAAGTCATTGAATTGGTCTACAAGTTCCTCAGCTGCAATTTCTTCATCACTCCCCCAAGTTTTAATTCTAGCATAGTACTTACTAGGGAGGGAACTAAGGACAGCTGGAAGAACAAGTGGAGCATATCTAGCAGGTGCAGCAAGAGGTGGAGGTGGAAAATTTCCAGCCACGATGACAAGGTATTTTTAGGGACAGTAATAGTAGAATATGAGATGTTAAGAGGTGGTGTAGTTGGTCTTTATAGTCCAGTTACAAATGAGCTCCAGTCAAGTAAAGGAATACCAGCTTTTCTTCTTAGAAAAAATTTAAATGGGTATAATTCCTTCAACTTAACAAAATATTCCTTCTCTAATAATAACTCTGATGTGATTTCCCCCTAGACTTCTTCTTTATCTTTTTGGGTCACTAAGGCTAAGGTATCAATACCTCTTCTTTGCAGGTCTATAACAATCTCAGTCAATTCATTTGCATATTCAGACCTAAACAAAACTTCCCGAATTTTATCATCAAACTTCTTATCAGCGAGACTTCTTAAAATTTCAGAGGACAAAGCTCTTGAATGTGATGGAGTACCTGATTTTGAAGAGCTGCCTTGAATGCCTCTAGAAATTGTGTTTGGATTATCCAAAATAGCAGGTGGATTAGGATTTGGATTTCTCCTCGTGTATCTCCTTCTCTAAGCCACCTTTAAACATGAATTTTTGAAATGGAGTCACCAAGGTAGTTGCGGCCTCGAACATATTCTGAGCTCCTGCTACCTCCAAGAGTTCAGCTTCAATGATTGCACAAAAAATTCAAGAAATATGTATTCAGGCTCCTAGCAGATGCACCAAAATTTTATCACCAAATTGATATTGATTGGCTACTCATCAATCAACTCAATGTAAATATTTCAAACCACTTCTAACTGAAGATTAGCCTCTTCAGTTTGAGAGGGCTCTCCCAAAGGGGGTTTATGATTTTGAATAAGGATAGTAATAGATGGCTAACTCTATGGAATTGTAACTTGTTTTTGTATGAATGTAAGTTAAAAAATGAAGGCTTGCTACCATTGGGCTTATGGAGTCGGCAATCAATAGTCTTGGTGATATTGATTCTTCACATGGAAGCTGAGGGAGATAGAGGTTTTTAACATAGATAATTCACATAATAACATAGGAAAACACAGTCATTTCATCACTAAAGGAAGCCAGAGAATAATATTGTGAATTCGGAGTAATTAGAGATGAAATCTACTCCAATTGATTAAACATAAAGATACAGATCAATAACACATCAAAAACCTCATGAGAATCTCAGGTCTGGAAGTAGAATGTCACTTTGTATTACTGAAAATGGATAAAACATACAAGCAGCAATTTGGTGCAATATTCTCCAACCCTTTTCTCTTCAATGTTTTTTCTATAATTAGACATTATTTACAATGTAGATGACCTGTCTGGCTGGCTAGATCTTCGAATTCTACTCTGACACCTACCATAACTGAAACCACTAACTTTAAACAAAAAAATGACAATTATCTTTAAAGAAACAAACTCCTAATAGGACTTTATCTCCTATTTATTACATTCGTTTATCTTATCAGTGAAACAGTTACATAATGGTTACATAATGAATGTCACGTTCTTGAAGGAAAAATCACCAAGTTCACCATCACTTTACATCTTTAAAGCATTCCTAGATCTGCGGAACGTAATCATGTTTTTTTAGGAATGGATGACCTTCATCTTTAACGTTGTTTTGACTGATGATCTGGCTGTGTAGCACTCCTTTTGAGTCATAAATATCTGCTGATAAGGTCCACTTACATGCTATAGGTCTCCAGCTCACTGATGTGCTGTCAAGATGCTCAAAATTCTTCAAAAATTACTCGCTACGAAAACAGGGCAGTTTTAGGCAGTTTCGTAGCGAGTTTTAGTAACGTAGGAAAAATGGCTTTTCCATCTATCTTTTTGACTTCTTTTTTGTTACAACACCTTCATTATGTCATGATACCTTGCAAACCATCAATCTTCCTCCATAAAACATGTCAAAACTTATTTTTAAAGCAAAAAATCACCTATCAGAATTTTCGTAGCGTATTTATGGCCTCAAGCCTATGGTATGCTATGGAACTGAGTAAAAAACCAGAAATTTATGTTTTCAAGATTGTCTTAAAAAAAAATTGTCCAGCTGCAAATTTGGGTTCTCTGCAAGTTATGAACCTCCTAAAACATATTCCATCTCAACTTATTACTCCTGTGGTGTTTTCTCCTCATTTACAATCAGTTGACTAATAGGCTCTTCTACCACTTTCATCTTCAGTCCTTTCTTTTCCAATTCCACATGAATCAAATCCAATTTCTCCTGAAGATCTTCCGCTTTGTCTTTTAATGCCCTGTTTTTGGATTGCAAGTGCAAGTTTATCTTTTTGATGTGTTTTACTTCTCCTCTTAGTGGTTGAGTCCACTTTATCAACTTTTATGTATTTTCCAAGGTTTTTGAAACACTTGTGACTTGATCTTCCCAGATTTTCCTCATTTGTTCAAACTAAACCTTCTTAGCTCTATGTTTCTTTGCCTTTTGCTTCAAAACTGATATCTCCTTACCTACCTCCTTCAACTTCTCTTTAAGGGTTTCAATTTCTGATTTTTCAATAATTTTCTCTTTACCCTTTCTTTGTTTGATAACCAGTTCTTATTTTGCAAGTGAAGACAAATCTATGATGCTTGGTGACTAAAAATTTTCATTGATCTTCTCAGTCTCTTTTTTTCTTTCCATGACCTTCCTTGCATGTCTGTTCATTAGCTTCCTAGGTTTAAAAATGAAACCAGTATCATCACCTGCAAACTTTAATTTTTTAGTTGTCTTACCTTTCTTCAACTTTCTTCCTCCATCTTCAATGTCTTCAGCTTGCACAATGGGCGATTCTTCAATGTCAATTGCATGCAGGATTTCCTCCAAGTTTCCTTTAGCCATTGTCTGGATCCTAGTGACTCTCTTGTTGCCCTGTTTTTTGATTGTCTGCTTTTGTTTTGCAGGTGTTGTTTTAGGTGTGCCAATATTATGCAAAGGTTTTGCTTCCATGCTCACTAGTTTTGGAGGAGATGATCTATTTCCTTCTTCAACTTCCTCCGCCACAGTTGGCGATGAAATTTTTCTAAGTCTGAAGGCTTTCTTAGGAGTGACCGCATCAATTTCATAACCACTCATGAACAAGAAGGAAGTCTAATCTCTATCTAATCTCTTCAATTCCTCTAACACCAACAGCTTAATCAAACCATGATGAAAAAGAGAAGTTTAATTGCCTTCTGTTTTGATTTGAATCGTATCTAACATTTTCCATAGACTTTCGTATAAATAAAAGGCATTTCAAGTGACCTCTTACCCAAAAAATGCAGCAGAAGTTTGAGATGATAGGAGTATACCATGTTAAACCTTCCTTCACAGGTAAAATACTTCTAGATGATCATCAGCAGCTTTGAATAATTGTCCTTCATGAAACTCCTAGGAATAGCATTTGTTAGGTCAATTTCAATGTGCTCTGGTTTGATGAACTCTTTTCAATCCTACATTGTGAATTTGATGCCTTTAAACCATTGTTCCCCTCCTCTAGGAATTCTTGTTGCTGATGAGATGGTCTCTGGTGTCACTGTAAGGTTCATAATTCCAAATTTTGAAGTTGTTCTTGTGAATCTGGTGGCAAAATATTTGGAAACCTGTAGATGAAATCCCTGCAACCTCTGACAGAATTGCAAGCAACCAGTTCTTCTAAAAACCTCCATGGCAGTTGGATATTCATTGAGTAAATTCATGTCCATGGGATCATACATGTTGTAATGACCACCTTTGTTATTTTTTTCCTTCTTGCAGCCATTGGTGCTTTATATCTTCACAGCCTCACTTGCTTGATGACACCCGCAAAGTTCAAATTTGCCAGCAACCTGCTTGAATTGATGAAGCAGCTCTCCAGGGATCGAATTAAATGCAAATATAAAGCGCAATATGAAAAAAGGCTAATTGTGGTAAGGTTTTATGGTTTAACTAATAGCTCATGCTTTAATCATGACACATACATGCCCAAAAAGGTAATGATGACCTCAAACATAGTTATGTACCCTTAAATTTATCATAACACACTTGAATGAACTCCACCCTAACTCCTCCAATCATAGAATGACACTTCATAGCGAATTTGACAAGACAAGTTAGAAAACAGATTTTCATAGCGAAGTTAGTTTAGCCTCTAAGAGATTCGCTACGAAACTATTAGGCAGTTTCATAGTGAAACCTGTTGTTTTATTATGTAAAACACTACGAAAATTTTAAAAACTAACAAAAGTGCCCTTTTTTATTTTAAATGCATGGGGAATGAAAATTGACACCATATGAGGACTAATGTGACATGAAATGACATAAATGGAGGTGACCATGAAACTTAGGATAGGCTAAAAATGTAACAAAAACAAAAATTTCCTATACCAACTTGAAATGGCTAAGGAGACCTTATCCTTTTGATGGGTGAACTATATGACCATGTCAAGAAATTTTCATAATTTTATGAGTGATAACAGATATGACGAAGATCCCCCTCCAAAATTGACCCCTGAAAGGTCGCACATTGCTCAATCATACATAGCTAAAGGTTAAAGGAAACACATAGCCTGGAATAAATCATGGATGTTGAATTTGATGATGTTGTACTTCCTGATTGGGTTTCAGCTCGCATTGCTAGAAACCAAAGAGTGATAGAAGAAATTTTTGAATATACAACCACTTTCGTAGACCACCTTGTTACCATATAGAATGAAAATTATGACAGGAGAAACAATAAGTTAAGAATTGAAATGGTGAAGGTTCAGAATGAAAGAGCTATTGGTCAAAATTAATTGGATGTTGATGTTTTTGAAGTTGTATCCACTAGGATAATGAATAACATTAGACCATAGGAGAAGTAATGACTCGCCTGGTCACTAAGCAAGAGGTAAGGAATCTAAGGTTAAAAATAAAAATAAAAGAGCTTGAAGAAGCTCTTAACCATGTTCCTTTATTTATGTCTCCTCTTGCCATACAAGTCATAGTAGCAGTAACATCCACCCTCGGCACACCCTGCAAGATAAGAAAAGTGTCGCACCTCCTAAATGGAGTTAAATCTTATATCGTTAATAATATTAGTAAAAGATTACAAATTATTGAATACATGTGGGAAGTAGCTTTCCATTTGAGAAATATGGCACAAAGAATTTCCCCCCTTATTGATTGGCTTAAGAAAGACCTCGAGCATGATCGACACTTTATAGATAATGAATTATCTAACTTTGTTCAAAAGGTCAGTTCACTCAGTGAATTACGCACAAAATTTCCCTAGACTAAATTACTGAAGCATATCCAAGTTGGATGGTCTGTAAAAATTAGTATACTATAGGAGATTATTTATGATTGCAATAAAATTAATTATTTAAGAAGTGATGCCTTTCTCAAGGCAATCAAAGTTTTTTATGATATACATGGTCCTCATATGATGCAAGACTCTACATTAATTCTAAAGGACATATTGAAGGTTGATTTGAATGATGTAAAGGAGTCAATGGGGTCAGAATTCGACACTGTAATTGATTTTTTTTTAAGAGGAAATTAAAAAGTGGTTCATTACTTTTGTCAATGTGAATGAATATTTATTTTCCCTAGTTGCACAATTACAAGAGGCCACACAAGAAAGCAAGGAAGAAATATTTAATCAACGTGTCAAAATGGACATCACAGTTCCTCCAATGAAAGATTACATTGAAGAATAGTTGAGAAAATCGCTCCAAGAAGTCGTTAATCCCAAGTAACTATTAAACGGTACTTACAACGACTTAATATTCAACAATAAAGGGTAGCAGAGAATTTATCATAGAGAAACTCCATCATTCCACATTTTGTGAGTATTTTAATTCTTGAATAATTCCCTTCTTTCCTCCCAGTATTTGATCATTCAACTTCCTTGATTGCATTTTGCATCATTTAAGCCAATCTCTAACTGCACCTCATTTTTTTTCTTCTGAGTGTTTTATTTATGTTACGATTCACAGGAGCCCAACCCCAGTCCCCCTCGGGACGAATGCATTTTAATTTGTGATTAAGTATCAGGATTTTGTTGAGTGCCTTAAGCACCAGACATTTTCAAAACTTAGATCTATAATATATTTTTTGACTCTCACAGAGAAATTATTTTTGGGAGATAATTTCATTTGTGGTTCATAAACTTGTTTAACATTTTATGAATCTCGTGAATGTATTTCCCATGCTCTAATTATGATTTTACATGAATGAAATTATTCTACAGTTTTATGATATCTAAACGTTGTTATCTTATGTCTACCCTTTGATATGCTTCAACGATATTTTCTTATTGTGATGGAATGGATGGATATCATGCTTAAAATCTCAAATTCTACGTATTTTGTTATTTTTTTCCATGAATTCTTGAGAGAACACCTAGTCCACTAACAGGTTGCATATGTTATTGTTTTAATCTTACTTCAATTTATGTTATTGTGTTCATAAAGAGGGGTACCACATGTCTAAAACAGTAGAAGGGCATGCATTCAAGCCATAAGAGGTTGACTTTTTCCCTTAGCAAGAAAAAAGATCAATAGGTACCAAACCCGACAACCTTCAAACAACAATTTTATTCCTTCCAAGAGTTCCACAACCCTCACAAGCCTTCCAAGTACCCTTCCAAGCCTCACACAGCTAAGGTACCAAGCTTGTTAGCATCCAACTAACAATCTTGTGGCTTCCAAGAGTTCCACTACCCTCTTGGGTCTTCTAGGTACCCTTACAAGCTTCCATTTTGACATTGTCACCATGCTTTCATGGTCTTCTTTTCAAAGTTGTGAATAGGAACCATTCTATACTCTTATCACAGTGTAGAAAAATCCTCTAAGTAATGCCCCTTCATAGTGCAAACATGCATCTTTATATAGGCATGCCTCTTTTTCGTCACCTAAGCCACCTTATGGGCCTTGGTTCTTTGCATGGGCTCCTTTTGATTATTATTAAATCATAAGTGCCTCTTTTACCCATCCATGGATTCTTAGGCCCCCATTCTCGTTTCGTCTTCTAATCTGCATCCATTTTATTTTATTAACATGCATGTGTTACATAATTAGATTGCCATGCCTTCTAGTTTCAAAAAATAAAACGTGTGTACACTCGCATACTGGCCCCAAACACAACACATTCATGCACACGGGCACAATGACCCCCAATATTTTTTATTTAGTACATATTATTTAAATCTTATATATTGAATTCTTTTATCATTCACGTTAAACACAAGTTCTAAGACTTGTTTATTAATATATGAAAGAGTTATATTTACCTAATATATAAAACTTATCTCATTCTAAACCAACAGAGATCCATATTAACTCTTGATGTATCAAGCTCCTTTGGGAATCAAATCTCTTTTACACTCAAAAATGAGGTTTACCCAGATTTGATCCTTTCTAACACTTGATAGGAGTTACGATGGATCTAAGCTAGTTTAATTTCTTAAATATATGACATGGAAAATTTTATTATGATAATTTTTAAAATATTACCCACCAAAACACTAAACAACAATTGCAAATTTTGATTTTTCACTCAACTTTACCAAGGGACAAAATTACCTAGAGCCTTTCATCCTTTAATAAAATGTATTGCACATGAATACCATAGGTTCTCATAAGCCTAGAGCTCGAAAGAAACTCAAAAAAGGTAAGAGTGCTTCCCTAGCCAATCATAGTAGGAAATAGGAAGGGAGTTGTCTTTAAAGCTAGTTTTTGGAGTTTCATGTGGAGGGGCGGAAATTTTTGAGGTGAAATCTTGATTTGTGTTATTTAAAATGGTTTTTTGATTGTATATATGGATTTAGCACTTTGAAAAATCTCTAGGACACTTCCATTGTGTAGGATTACCCATCAAACTTACAATTTCAATGAATTCCTACCTAATTTTAACAAAATTAGACTGGAAAAATCCACAAAAAAACTTCTATAAATCTTACTAAAAACAATGAGTGAATTTGAAAATATCCCCTACATTATCATTTCAAAAACCAAAACCATGCTCTTGAAGATTAAGTTGACCCTAAAGCTCCCGCCAGGACAAGGTTGTTGAAGGTTGACGTAAGAATAGAATGCACGCACACGATGCATGTCGTGCCCGTAATTTGGAACAGCCTAGTAAAATTGTCACCCCCTTCAGATGCCTACCTGCCTACCTCAAGTGCATGCAGAGATTGTGCATCTTGATTGTTAGTGAAAAGGTCCCGATAGAACATTATTCCTTCATGCAATGCAAATCGCACGCTTGCTTTATTACTCACACGAGCAACGTTCCCTGGACAAACGGAATTAATTTCTCTAATCGATCCAATAAACCGCCTTCGATGTCGATTTCCAGATGAATTAAATTGTTACATGCCCACCCGACTTCACACATGCTCCCTGCACGTGCAACCAAACTCACAGCCACCACGCCCGACCCTGCTCACACATCTTGCATCGCCCAACTACTCTGATTTTACGTGAATATCAATATTATTCCCTCTAGTTATAAAATGGCCAAATGCCCTGCTTAGTTCTCAGCACAGATCAAAGGCTTTCAAGAGCTTCTGCAACGATTTTCTTTGCGAGTAATTTGATCGAGAAAGATGTCTGCATCAAACGGAACTAATGGTGTTGTCGCTGTCAAGTCCCGCCGCCAGCACAGGCCTGGGAAAACGACAGCGATGGCGTTCGGGAGGGCGTTCCCAGATCAGCTGGTGATGCAGGAGTTTCTCGTCGATGGATATTTCCGCAACACGAATTGCCAGGACCCCGTCCTCCGCCAGAAGCTCGAAAGGCTTTGTATGAAAAAAAATATATATATATTATTGCTATAATTATGTTCAAATTTTGTTTATAATTTTTTTAAAGACAAGAACAGCAATTTTTCTGGATATATATATACCAGAAACTCATGATTTTGGTAAAGATTAGCATTGAGGACATCTATCTTTCTAGCTTGGGTGCATTTATAATTTTGATTAAATTCACTTGGCTTTTCATTAAGCATTAACTGACATTTACAATTTTGATTAAATCCACTTATTTGTTTTGATAAATTGCTTCAGTGCCAGGTTGTATATGACTATGGTTTAATAATGTACTTGCTTAAATCTAAGAGTGTACATATACTCTATGGTTTAATAATGTATTTGCTTAAATTCAATAGTGTACATATACAACTGGGCACTGAAGGGATTTATGAAAACAAATAAGTGGCCTGCCATTGAGCAGGGTTGTATATGCCCAAAATTCAACAGTGGGCATATACAGCTCCACTCATTTAATGCTCATTGGCAGAGTACTTATTTTCTTAGCTGTAGTTTAAAAAAATCTAAGGAATAATCTAGAAATTCCGGTAAGATTATGAAAAATTCTGACAAGTTTTTTGAAAATATGGGTTATAGTCGATAAAACTTTAGTGTTTTAGGTGCTTTAGGGGTTTTTGATGGCGCTGAATCCATTTCCATTATCAAAAATGCAATTCAAACAATGATTTTTTGAAGAAGAAAAAAATTCGGACAAAGTTTTTTGAAAATATGGGTTATAGTCCATAAAACTTCAGTGTTTTAGGTGCTTTAAGGGTTTTTGATGGTGCTAAATCCGTTTCCACCATCAAAAATGCAATTCAAACACTTATTTTTTTGAAGAAGAAAAAAATTCTGGATTCTGAAAATATTGTCCTAGCTATTCTGTTGCGTCCATAGACAACTCAGCGCAAATTTACTACCCACTGGCATTCTAGTTATTTTCTGCCCTCAAAATCTGTGTAATTGTGTCATTATCGGTGTCAAACTCTGTGTCGTTATGTCATTGTCGGTGTCTAATGATGTTTGCCGTACGTTGTTGCAGGTAAGACAACGACGGTGAAGACGCGATACGTGGTAATGTCGGATGAGATATTGGCGCAGCATCCTGAGCTGGCAGTGGAAGGTTCGGCCACCGTCCGACAACGACTCGAGATCTCGAACGTGGCGGTGACCGACATGGCAGTGGATGCTTGCCTTGACTGTCTCAAAGAGTGGGGCCGACCAGTGAGCGAGATCACGCACCTCGTCTACGTGTCGTCCAGCGAGATCCGGCTGCCGGGCGGAGATTTGTATTTGGCCAGCAAGCTTGGCCTGCGGAGCGACGTGAGTCGGGTGATGCTGTATTTCCTCGGCTGCTACGGTGGCGTCACGGGGCTCCGCGTGGCGAAGGATTTGGCCGAGAACAACCCGGGCAGCCGGGTGCTTCTTGCCACGTCAGAGACCACGATTCTTGGCTTCCGGCCACCAAACCCCGAACGACCGTACGACCTTGTCGGTGCCGCCCTTTTCGGCGACGGCGCGGCCTCGATGGTGCTGGGCACCGACCCGCGGCCGGAAGCCGGCGAGAAGGGATTCCTGGAGCTCGATTGGGCCGTGCAGCAGTTCCTGCCGGATACCCACGGCACGATCAACGGGCGGCTGACGGAGGAGGGCATCAACTTCAAGCTAGGCCGGGAGCTCCCGCAGATTATCGAGGACCACATCGAGGGTTTCTGCCGGAAACTAATGGACAGGGCAGGTGTGGACGACTACAACGAGCTTTTCTGGGGCGTTCATCCCGGCGGGCCGGCGATCTTGAACCGGCTGGAGAAAAAGCTGAGCCTCGGACCGGAAAAGCTGTATTACAGCCGCCAGGCGCTAGCGGATTACGGCAACGCCAGCAGTAATACGATTGTGTACGTGCTCGATGCCATGCGGCAGTTGAAGGGCGGGGAGAAGCAGAGTCCCGAGTGGGGACTCATTCTCGCCTTCGGCCCCGGCATTACCTTCGAAGGAATTCTAGCGCGCAGCCTCGTCTGACGTGTCGGATGTTCTTTCCTGCCAGCTCGGCTCTGTTGCTTCCGTTTCATATTTGTTGGTTTTGCTTTCGGTTTTTCCATAAGGCCAAGTTATGCGTGCTGTTAGTATCATCGGTTCTGCATTTGCTTGAGCAAGTCTGCCTTTAAAAGAAGCAAAATACTTCTAAATGTTTACCAATCTATTCAAAAATACTTCCATTTCATTGATAATAAACTGTCAATTCAATAATAAATTTTTACCTATCGATTCAAATATGTTTCTTCTTCATTGATAATAGACAACTGTTTTGGACTCTGTTATGTTTATCCATCTTTGGGTCTGGTTTTTGGCCAAGATAGATGTTTATAGTCTTCTGTGAATTTTTTATGATCAATGTACTGTTTTGTTATATAATTCAAATAAATTTAAATAAAATTAGTGTAATGATGAGTCAATGTTGATTTCATGTTGTTATTTATATTTAATTGAAATTAAAAACAAAATAAATATTATTGTTTTACAACTTACCATATATAGTTGGAGACTCATATTCTTTATATATATATGTGGTTACACATGAATCTGATTAATAATACATATATTTATATTCATAAGTGTAAAAGAGTTTGTGGATAGGGACATTTTTTAAAGTATTTCTTATATAATGTTTATCTATTTAAAACTTTATTAATTAATGCAACTATATAAATTAAATGTATATAAATATGTATAAGCATCAATTTATGAGAAGCATAAAACATTTGCTAAATGAAAAATAAGAATAAAAACACTTGCTAAAAAAATTTCACATTGTTAAAAATAATAATAATAATAAACTAAATTATAACTTCATTTTAAATTATATTGTTTTTGTGAATCAATTTGTATTACCTTTGAAAATCAAATTACATCGATCTTCCCCTAAGCAAACTAGGTAACATTTTTCATCCTTCTTAGATTTAGGGTTCCATAAGTATACATTGGTTTTTCTCTCTTGCCTTCCTTCTTCCAAACTTCTAACCATATTGTCACGATCAGATGGAGATGAGACAACTTATTTTTTGAACAACAACTTTTTTTTAGATGCTTCCATTGCCACAACTTATTTTGTGAGTGATGTGATTTGTGGGTGTGTTTGTGCCCACTCTTTGAAGATACAAAACTCATGGTTGAATCTTGTTCATATTTATAGAAGGGTGAGCTTCCTCTTGTGAGAGTTGAGATGGCATATCATTAGGAAGGTTGAGATGGCATATCATTAGTCTATTGAGTCTCAAGGAACAAACTTTAGTTAAAATTATTATTATCATTTATGAAATATATATATATATATATATATATATATATATATATATATATATATATATATATATGAACATGTAATTATGAAGATTCACCCGACTTTACATTGAGATTCTTAATTTGTACATAAGCTTCATTACAATACCATAGCTTATCAATACCACATGCTCAAAAAACCTTAACTCATTTCATATGACACTTGTTCATATTACATTTTTTTTCAAATTAATCAATATAATTAAAAGGTCATGACTACTTTGTAGATAAATCTCATTGACCTTTGATTTGTGAACACTACCAAGAATATTCTATAATATTTTGTAGAGGTTTTTTCACCAATTCTAGAATGTTTGTGGAGGTGAATTCTCTATTATCCACTTAATAATTATTGATAATTAAATTAAAATTATGGAAGCCTTGTGTCAAAATAGACATTCCTATCGGCATGAAAAATAGTGCGGCCATATAAATTAAATGGTTGGTAATGTTGATAGGCATCAACCCATAACAAATATCAAAACACTCACTTCATGATACCTCTCACATGGCAAAGATTAAAAAGTTCATAAAAATAGACATTGTCACAATACCATGACTTATTCCAAAATAGACATGCCTCAGTTACTTTTTTTTTCAAATCTATAAATATTGTCTATATGGAAAAATGTTATTGTAAATAATAAGGTGAGACTTTTGTGATTCTTTAAAAAAAATGTGGTTTTATTAAAAAATATATATATTTCTTGTTTGCATATAGACCATACATGCTAAGACATAAAAATAAATGTCCAAAGATTTTGAGAGAAGATTTAAAGTTGGTCGATAATTTATGGACCAACAAATAGTAATTTTCTCATCCATTCTCCATCTCAAAACAAGTCCACTCAATCTACTTGAGGCATTAATTGCTAAAAAATCCTAAAATGGGAAAGAAAAAAAAACGAAGTAGTTTTGTAGTTGTGTCACCTTCCATTATAATCTCTTGAAGAAAAGGGATTTAGGGAGAATGGGTCTTCAACAAATGCTTTATAGGCAATGTTTTTGAGGTGCTAGCTAAACCCCTACAATGTAAGGAAAGAATCTTCATTAGGTGACTTGCAAAAAGGTTGTTGCTCTAAGGGCCCCAATGACAGATTTCTATTTTCCCATCTTGGTCGTTGTGTTTACTTACTTTTGTGCTAAGAACATGCTAGATTTGTGACTTGGGTTGGAGGGTTTTGTACCACCATCTCCCAAAGAGCCCAACCCCACAATATAGAAAAGAGACTATAATCTCCAAAATAATATAACTCCAAAGGGATGGTATCCTTTGATTTGGAGCAAAAATTATAATTCAAGGAAGTAAGGTTGAGGGGGGTGGGGGGAGGAGCGGGAGGGGGGGGTTCAAATTCTTTGTTATCGCATGCTTATTTTTTATTGAAGATGGAAGGGAAAATGGGTCCAAAGTAGAGAGAATCAAGGGATAGAAGGAAAATAGGAGAGAGGAGTTTTGGAAAGGATGGTCCCGTAAGAGAGGGAAAATAAAGTTTTAATTGGTGAAAGTGGGGGAAAGGGAACTAGATGAATATCCAAAAAAATAGAGAAACCAAAAAGGGATCAATAGGGGAGAGAGAATGAAACTCATACTTGTGGAGGGAGGGTTGTCCTAGGAGATTACTAAGGTATCCACTATACACTCAACCATTGAATATTCTTCTAGAGAAGTTGGATGATTGCTCATTGGTGGGGGAGGAGGTGTTGATGGTTGGACCACACATTGAATCATTCCAATTAAAGGAGGAAGATCAAGTTCATGGGGTTCCTTTTGAACCCATTGTTGCTTCTTCTTTAAGAGTTGACATTATTAACCAAGATGCCCATAAATATGGGAATACCCACCCTTGAAAGATATGCCTTCATAGTCCATAGCTTGTCGATGGACCAAAGTGCTAGACCAAATAGTGATGGCATTGGGAAATCCCTTAGAAAGATTGAACCCAACCAAGATTCTTGAGATTCCCATAGATCTTGACAACAAGTATGAGAAATCAACTTCATAATAATACCTATGCATATTTCCAAACACTTTAAAGACATATTTTAACCATAATAATAGTGGGAGCCTCAACATGTGAACTTGAACTAGAGTGACTGAAAGCTCCTCTAATTTGGTATCAAATTATATGGACCAATTTTTAGTGAACCAAGCTTGGGAGCCATAGTGCCAATGATCTTGCAAAATCCTTTGAGCATCTACACTAGAGTTCATGACCCAACGTATCCATCCTTTTTGTAGTAGTAAACAACGAGGAGAGTAGCCTAATAAGGCAATAAAGTTTGCATTTTTCCATTTCCCAAGAACTTCTATGGACATTCTCTTGCTCGCAAAGTGTGCCACGATAGTTGCTTCCTTCAAATTATGGATGTAATTTAGGTGAATATTCTTACCCAAAACAATACTTGGTTCCTCCATCTTATGCTTCACACATTACCCTTTTTGTCTAGGAATTTTCTTGACAAGCGGAGCCTGACAAGTTGAGGAAATTAATAGCGGACCATTGCCACTTAACATGTCAAGGGTGAGGAAAAAAATAATAAATCCTTTCGACTAAGACAACATGAGAGGAGGAAAGAGGTATTTTAGTGATGGAGCAAAATCATGGGAGAGTAAGGAAATAAGAGAGGAAATAACTAAAGATGGAGATAGGGGAGGTTCAGAGGAAATGGTTGGAGGGTCTAGTGGGTGATAAGGGGAGGAAACAAAACTTCAACAGTGGGGGAGAGACCATTGTATGTGGAAACTCATCTTGAGGAGATTCTGACATAGGGGTTGGGTCCAATCTCCAAGACCTCATCATGGAATGATGACGATGTTGCTAGAGGTATCAATGGCATGTGACTAGACTATAAGGACGAGTCAAGGTTTGTAATCACCTAAGGACGAGCTTGGTCCCAATTGCATGGATTTGACCAAATTTTCACCCCTTCCATGGGGTTTGTTGAGTATTCCACCAACACAGCGTCCAGGGCCAACCTTTCGAAATAGATCCAAGGTCTAGAGGTTGAGGGGAGAATAATCCTCGACAATCAAGGAGGGGAACGTCTCATTGTGTTATGAAAACCATAAAACCTGTTATATACTACCCTTTGAAGATATTTTGATATACATTTATACTCTTTACCTAGAAGTTTCATGTTATAATTTTCCTTCTTTCTTGTAGTTTTACTATATAACCTTTCAACCACCTTAATAAAACTATTTGTTGAAACCATACTACACAATTTTGCAAATTGATTTCTTCTTATGATTACCATAAAAGTCCCAAAAAATCAATGTCTTGGATAAACACTTCTCCCTTGCTTTGCAACTTCTACCTTAGAGAAGATGAAACTAAATTAAATAGTTAAAAAAATAAGTGTAAAAGTGTAAAATAATACATATATTTATATTAAAAGTGTAAAAGATTTTGTGAATAGGTACATTATTTTAATTATATAATGATCTTCTATTTAAAATCATATCAACCAACGCAACTATATAAATTAAATGGCTAGTAAACACATATAGGCATCAATCCATGATAAACATAAAAACACTTGCTAAAGACGTCTTATATTGTTAAAATTTAAAAAATCACAAAAAATAACTAAGTTATAACTTCATTTTAAATTATATTTTTTTTTGTGAATCAATATCTATTACCTTTTAACATCAAATTACATCAATCTTCCCCTAAGTAAACTACACAACATTTTTCCTCCTTCCTGGATTTAGCTTCCAGGATTGTACATTGGATTTTCCATGTTGCCTTCCCTCTTCAACTTCTAACCATACCAAGGGATTTTCAAGATCATATGGAGATGAGACAACTTCTTTTTGAGATGCTTCCATTGCGACAACTTATTTTCTGAGTAATCGATTATGGGTGTGTTTGTGCCCACTGTTTGAAGATACAAAAATGATGGTTGAATCTTGTTCATATTTATCGAAGGGTGAGCTTCCTCTCTTGAGGGTTGAGATGGAATATCATTTGTCTGTTAAGTCTGAAGGAACAAACTTCAGTTTAAATTATTATTATTATTATTATTTATAAAAATAATTAATATGTAAATTAAACATAGATACATTTTTAAAAACTTGTATTTATAAAGATTCAGCCCGACTTTACATGGAGATTCTTAATTTGTACATAAGCTTCATTACAATACCATAGCTTCTTCTCTTTTCAGAAGGAAAACAATGCTCGTTTGTATTAAATATGTCAGTACAAATGTCATCATTTTCCTTATACATCATGTAGTCCCAAAAACTTTATCTGTGGATCATAAATATATTTCCAGATATTGCACAACATTCAATCTGGAATGTACAGACAAAAATCAAAACCAAAATCATAGATAAGTGAGCCATTAGAGGAAAAATCTCATATAAATCAAAAACCAAAATGATGAAATAGTTCCACAATATAGACACAAAAAATACTAGTCCATCAGAAAAAGGTGTCCATACCAGCTCCATGGAAGAAAAATGGTGTCCTCAGCAATGATGGTGTTATGTTCCAGCATACAAAAATGTATCATACCAATAGCAGCAGTGAGTCCCTTCTTAGACATAGTGTCTCCCATGGTATTTCTTTCTCTGTGAATATGTTGGAAATAAATGATCTGAAATGATCATTTAAGATGTTCAATATGATTGAGCCAGCCCAGAAGGTGAGGATGGTAAATGGAGATATAGCCATTAATACCATCGATGAGACCCTGTGAATCACCGAAAATATGGATTATCTACAAATCTAAATGTTTTGAGAACCAAAAAATTCCCCATAAAGCTATGATTTCAGCACGCGCACACATGTTGATTCCATCGTTGTTGGGGCCCTTGTTTTTGATTTGGAATATTTTGCATTTTGAATAAAGGATGGCCTTTTTTAGTTGCGGCATGAGGACACATGGCAATCGCGACCAAGTCACAACAACAGCAAGCCGTGGAGCTATCGAGGTGGCGCAGAAGCAAGAGAAAGCTGAAGACAGCATATGCATGAAGATATACAGCAGAAGACAGAAAGTGAAACACACAGATGACAAGAGAGAAGCGAGAAGCAGCTGAAGAAGAACAAAAAGAGGAACTAACAGTTGCGGAAGTGGGTGAATAAATAGTAGTCACCCGGCCGAAAGAAGAAGAAAGCTACAGGCGACGGAACGCAGAGCGACGAAAGGAGATCGGCCATGATATCTCTGTAGTTCCTAGGGTTCTCTCATTTACCCTTTTGTTATGAAGTGCATATGTATCAGACTGTAAGCTCTCCTTGCGGAAGCGATGTGATGATGGCTGTGGATGAAGATATCAATACAATTGCAGGTTACTGTCCCACTATGTAGTTCTTATGCATGCATGATGATTACGATGGTTTAAAATTTTATTTTCTTAATACCTGTGTATGCTCTGAATGTTCTTGCAGATATATCTATGTTTATGCAATCTGTTTAATGGTAATCATGAGTTGTGGATCTGTTCCTTGCTATCGATCTATTCCCTTTCTGCATGTGGTTGCGGCACACCTCGAGTGAGACTCTATGCTCTCCGAAGTAGGGTGATAATGCCAGCGTGGTTCTAGACTACAGCGGATTCCTTTGTTGGCCACAACTCTTGAACCTGGGTCTTGCCTGCGAGACCTGATTCCTCGCCAACAAATGGTTCTGTTGCCTGGACCCGCATGGTATGAGGGGAACTATATCATGGTATCGAGGATCTACGAAGGCGAAATAGGGAGATGGTGGGATAACCATCTAGATCAGTTCATTGCTCAGCAAGCGGAGGTGACGCATAAAAAGGAAAGTGTGCTTAAGGATATTGTACTCTTCTCAGATTCCGCCAGTGACACTTACGAGATCCTCTGGGGAAAGTTCCCTAGTGACCTCTGTAATTGGCTGCGGAGGTTACAGATGAAGGTACCTAGGGATAGCTCGCTGAAGATAAACCGCAGGTGGGTGCACAGGGATCTAGTGGCTCTGCATCGGTTGGACACTGAAGTAACCCGCGCGGTGGATTTCTGGGTAGAGACCACTTTGAACAGATATATTATGGAATTTGCTACCGAGTGCTATCAATCATTTTTGAAGGCTGAAGCTATTTTCCGTTTCGGGTTGAGAGGGAAGTTGCTTAAGGAGATTCTGTTGTGGATTAAGGCCCTGATGGTGGATGAGGGGCTGATGGAATTTCAAAAGACGGTCATGGAAGCGTAAACCTCCGGTGCTGGGGGAAGGGCTGAAGGGACAGATGCTATGTAGAATGTGAGGCGGGGAGTGGGGAATGGATGCTGAGGCTGTACGAAAGTTGAGGGAGCGACGTGCACATCGGCGGGCGCAGATCGCCGATAGGTGGCGACAGCGGGTGATGCGGGATTTGAAACGAAGGGAAATCGATAAGAAGAACCAGAAGGATGCGCCTCAGAGGATAGGAATTATGGACGCGGAAACCCAGGAAAAAGAAGGGACCGCGATGGGAGTGCGGCGGGTGCATGGGAGCCCAGCCAAGCGAGAAAGGGAGACGGTGACTGACGAAGACGATGCAGGGATGCAGCCCGATGCGAGTTCCGATGGTGAGTGGTATGTCGCGATGCAGCGGTTGTTTCAAGAGCGGATGGCATTCATTTCTCCAGGCAACCCTGCCTCCAACACTCTGCATGGAAAATATCCCTACCTTCCCCTGGTACTTTATCAACCCTTAAGTAATATTTTCGTTAAGTTACAAGCATTGAGTCAATTGCATAGCAGTTCATCGTCAACAGTGACACATGTTAGTAGTAGCGGCACTAGTAATATTGCATTCCCTAGTGGAACAATCACGCAACCAGGACCCGGCAGCTTTATTCTGGTCAACCCCCCACAAGTAAATATGGCGGGGTCTTTCACCCAGTATCCAGAGTTCTCTGGCCGGGGCAATGATGATGTCGAGCAGCACTGGTATCTGTGCGGAGCCATATGGAGGGCCCTGCAGACGCCAGATGCAGGGAAGTTAATAGAGTTCCAAACCACGCTCAGAGAGAGGGCTCTGCGATGGTTTATCAAGTGGTCCGAGGCCCATCCGAATCCAGTAATTGCGGACGTAAAGTAGGATTTTGTTCGAGAATTCAAATTGCCCCAGACGGACCAGTAGGGTCTGTCCGAGCTCTGGGAGACTAAGCAGAAAGAAGGAGAGACCGCGCGGGAGTTGATGTGGCGATTCAAGGACGCGATCGAGAAGCTCAGCTACCCGATCGATCCCAACCATCAGAGGGATTGGTTCATCAAGGCTCTGCTTCCCTTGACACGAACCCCCCTCACCCAGCAGAAGATTGACAACTTGCAGGACGCCTTGGAGTAGGCCATGAAGATCGAGGCCATGGCGGGTTATCCTCAGGAATATCGAGGAGGGCCGGCCCCGCCGGATCCCTCCTTGGTGGGGCTATAGCATCAGATCGCCAGTCTGACACAGAATCTCAAGGAAATGCAGCCTATAAGACCACCCAGGCTGAACGCTTGGTACACTCATTTCCTGGTTGAAGGCCACGTCGCAACAGAATGTCCTCGGCTGCGTGGCACGGGTGTGGGACCCTCGGTTGCGGCAATCCAGGGGGTCCACCTACCGGGGGTGGCGCGGCGATGAATCCACAGGGTTTATCCCAGCCGCAACAGCCTTACGCGGGGTTCCCACCTCAACCGAACCCCTCCACCACAGAGTTCTGCGAGATTTTCCGGACGATGGGGCATCCGCCTCGGATGTGCCCGATACTACAGAAGTACTCCAATGTCCTAAAAAATGTGTACTGTGAGTTTTGTGCTTCCACGACTCACAACATGGATCAGTGCAAGGCTCTCGATGCACTCGCAGACCGGTTGGATCGACCATCCTATAGGGTGAATGAGGCTCCCAGGGGAAGGGGAGGCGGTATGCGCGGAGGCCGCATGGGGGGTCGCGGTTCAGTGAAATGTTACAACTGCGACCAGGAGGGTCACGTGGCTCGGGAATGTCCCCTCCCTTGATGTCCTTGGTGTTCGCAGTGCCGCGTAAATTCCCACGCCACGGAGGACTGCCCAGAACTTATTAAGAAGTGGGAAGAGCGGACACGGCAACGAGGCGCGAATTTGGTGAACTCTGAGCCACGAGGAACTGCGACTCAGGATATGCAGAACGTAGCTATTGTGATGAGAGGAGGTAAGAAAACGAGGGAGGACGCTCGGGGGAAAGAGCCGACACGGGTTGTTCGGCCAGCCTCCCCGAGCACGTTAATCAGGCCCGAAGCCCAAAAGAAGTATTTCCAGGAGGCAGTGGAGGAATTTTCTCAGCTGCGGGACGCAGGAGGCCTGGAGGCACCCATGCTGACAGAACCGGGTGCGCCGAGTGCCACAGGAAACGTGATTGAGGAATGGCTCCAGTTACTCCTCAAGATTGTTGACAATCTTGCGCTGCGACAACAGCTAAAGCATACGTTGGAAGGGGCACTACAGGGGAATATGGGACTGGGGGAACCGGTGCAAGTAGCCCCCCAGTACGTGCAGCGCGTCAAGCGGAACAAGTGACGAACGAGAAAAGAGTTCTGGCTTAACACGCAGGTTGCGGGATTCCAAATCAGCGATACCATGTTGGATTTGGGGTCCGACGTTAACATCCTGCCACGGAAGACGTGGGAGGCTCTTGGATGGCCGCGGCTGACCTACTCGCCAATCCAACTCAGAATGGCGAACCAGTATTTCATTCTGCCAATCGGCCGACTCAAAGGTGTTGAGGTCAACATCGCGGGGGTGAAGACTTACGCGGACTTTGAGGTTATTAACATAATGGGGGGCAAGGATCCTTACCCCACCCTGTTAGGCATCGACTGGGATTTTGAGAATTATGCCATCATCGACCTCAAAAAGGAGTTGATGATCTTCGAGGATGGGGAGGTACGGGTCACGCAGCCCCTCGACCCGTATCAAGGCCCGCGATATACCAAAACTGTGGACAACCGGGAGGACGCGCAGATGATGGACCACTTGTACCAGATGACTGCAGGGAAGAGGGAGGACTATATCAACCCAAATGCCACAGGCTCCGTCAGCTGGCGCAGTGTCCAGAGCTCGGAGTTGGGCTCGGACCTCGCCTGGGAAGACTGGCAGCAGGGGGGGTACGAGACCAGCACGCGGAGATGTGCCGCCATTGGCCGAGTCAGTTGGATTGGTGCTGAGTTCAGAGAATACCCCACCCTGTCCAACATGCAGGCTGTGAATACTTTTATTGCAAAGGTCGAAGACATGGTACCAGAAGGTAGCAGGATACCCCTTTTGGACGTCACCCTACAGTCCACATCGGCCAGGTGGTGGAAAAATCACCACACCACCCTGTCGCGGTGGAGTTGCGTGACTCAGGCTTTGAAGGCACGGTTTAAAGAAGACGAAGGATCTCTAAGCGCGCACAAGTACGAAGGGATTTCCGATCCGCGGGACCACCTGAAGAGCTGTGAGGAATAGTGGCAAGGTCTGGGATACCCACAAGAGATGTGGGTACATCGGTTTATCCACTTCTTGGATACAATCCCCCAAGCATGGTACCTGGAAGAAGAGCGGAAACGAGGAACCCGCTCGTGGCAGGAAGTCACGGACAAGTTTTTTCGGTGCTTCCCGTTCGAAGGGGAGGCAGAGCAGGAGTCTCGGGCACTACGGACGATCAAGGAGGTTCTGTTTTTCCATGACCCTGGGGCTAGTTGGGCCACGGTTGCATCATGTCCTGAGGCCAGGCGCGAGTTGGTTTGCCAACGGATTGACGGAGACCCAGATGATGACAGTCTGGAGGGCCTCAGGCACCTATATTTTGAAGAAAAGGAGGGCGAGCGAAACATCAACGACGAACCGACCACTAAAAGCATCCATTTACAGCCACTGAAGACCAAGAAGTTAAACATTGGGATGGAGGAGATGCCTAAGTTGGCTACAGTGGGCGATTACTGGGACGAAGAGACCACAAGGGAAATTTTCAGCCTCCTCCAGGAATACGAAGATTTGTTCCCTTCGTCGGTGGCAGATCTGAAGGGCATCAAGGGTGATCTCGGGGAAATGCGCATCGTGCTGAAACCGGATGCCAGGCCCGTAAAGCATCGACCCTATCGGCTGAACCCACGGGTCAAAGAAAATGTCAAGGTTGAGATTGACAAGATGTTGGCTGCAGGTCTCATCTTTCCAGTGGAGGAAGTAGAGTGGGTGAGTCCCATCGTCATTCAGAATAAGAATGACAAGGCGGAGATACATGTCTGTGTCGACTACCGAAGTCTGAACAATGCCTGTATCCATGATCTGTTTCCCACTCCTTTCAGCGACGAAGTGCTGGATCATGTTGCGGGCAATGAAGCTTACTCCTTCACGGATGGTTTTTCGGGTTACCATCAGGTGCGCATTGCAGAAGAAGACAAACCGAAAACGACATTCACCACTGAATGGGGATTGTTCGCATACCACGTAATGCTGTTTGGCTTGAAAAACGCTCCAGTCGTGTTTTCCCGGATTGTCATTGCTGCTTTCCAGGAGTATATCCACAAGTTCCTCGAAGTCTACATGGACGATTGGACTGTTTACAGTCTACTAAAGAAGCACGCCACCTTGTTGCGTATTATGTTTGATCGGTGCCGCTAGTTGCAAATTTCCTTGAACTTGAAGAAGTGCATTTTTGCAGTTCCTTTCAGCACGCTGTTGGGACACGTGGTGTGCAAGCAAGGGGTTTGCGTCGATCCCGCCAAGGTCGCATTAATTTTCCACATGGAAGCCCCCGAGACTGTGAAGCAGTTGCGGGCACTTCTCGGGCACACAGGATATTACAGGTTGTTTATCCGCAACTATGCAAAGATCACCGCCCCTTTGGAGAAATTGCTGCGGAAGTCAGAAGTCTTTCAGTGGACGGAGGAGTGTCAAAAGGCCCTTGACATTCTGAAGGAAAAGCTGGCAACGGCGCCCATACTTTTTCACCCAGACTGGGATAAGCAGTTCCATGTGCATATTGATGCTTCCAGTATTGCACTTGGGACTGTCTTGGCGCAACCGAGAGAGATGACCGTTGACCATCCCATCTACTTCGCCAGCCGCAAATTATCTAATGCCGAGAAGAATTACACCACTACCGAGAGGGAGGCCCTGGCAATGGTGTATTTGCTCCAGAAGTTCCGCCACTACCTTCTTGGAGGCAAGTTCAAATTCTTTACGGACCACTCTGCATTGAAGTATTTGGTGAATAAGCCTGTTTTGGAAGGACGGATCTATTGTTGGCTATTGCTCTTTCAAGAGTTCACGTTTGAGGTGATCGTCAAGCCCGGGAGATTGAATGTCGGGCCCGATCATTTATCCAGGTTGGCGACGAGGGACAGCGACGGCTCGCTTGATGACCAACTGCCAGACGCTGACCTCTTCCGGGTCGAAGCAGTCTCGGATTATCTAGCCGAAATTGCCACCTATCTGACCACGGGGCAGTGCCCTCAGGATTATACCCCGCTCCAGAAACAGCATTTGGTCGTCCGTGCTGCCGAATACCAACTGATTGTAGGACAGCTGTATAAGCTGGGTCTTGATGAGTTCCTGCGCCAATGCGTCCTTGATCACGAACGCGAAGTTGTGATGTGGGAATGCCACAGTGGTGTTGCAGGAGGGCATGTGGGTGTGAAACTGACCGCCAGGAAGGTGCTCCAAGCTGGCTTGTGGTGGCCAACAGTACATGCCGACTATAAAGCATTTGTGAAGCGATGCGACGTGTACCAGCGGACGGGGAGGCCCTCTCACAGGGACGAGCTTCCGCTACACCCGGTCCAGTTGTTGCGGTCGTTCAAGAAGTGGGCTGTCGATTTTGTAGGCCCCATTGACCCAGTCACCCAACACTCCAAGGCTCGCTATATTATTACCGCAACGGACTACCTCACCAGGTGGGCCGAAGCAGCGGCGATACGCGACTGCATGATGGATACAACAGCCCGATTCATTTTTGAACACATCATCAGCCGATTTGGCTGCCCGTGAAGTTTAACCAGTGACCAGGGTACGCATTTCATCAATGCCACGGTCAAGTTGCTGTTGGACACATTCATGATCCAACACCACAAGAGCAGCCCGTATCACCCGCAGGCCAATGGTACGGTTGAAGCGTTCAATAAGATCCTTGAAAAAGGCTTGACTAAGATCTGCAATGCCCAGCGCGACGATTGGGATGAGCGCCTACCAGCTACATTATGGGCTTACCGGACCACGGTGAAGCGCTTGACCAATCAGACACCGTTCCAGCTGGTGTATGGCCGAGAAGCTGTGATTCCCGCTGAGTTCACTATACCCAGTCTTTTAATCGCCACGTCTCTACAGTTCTCGGACGAGGAGTCGCTTCGTGAAAGCCTCCACGTACTACAGGAACTGGACAAAGCCAGGTTTCTGGCTGAGTTTCACTAGAAGGTTCAGAAGGACAGGTAGAAAGCGTGGCATGATCGCCAACTCAAGCATAAAACCTTCCAAGTTGGCGGTAAGGTCCTCTTATATGACAGCAGGTTTCAGAAGTTTCCAGGCAAGCTGCAGATGCACTGGCTGGGACCTTACTTCATCATCGAGATTAGAGATTCCGGAGCTGTTCGGTTGGCTCAGTTGGATGGTACGGTTCTACCAAGGTGGGTGAATGGCGCACGCCTGAAACCCTACCAGGAGTAAGTTTCTTCCAACATTCATCAATAACTCTCGCACCCGAGAGTACCCGTAGAGTAGCGTAGCTGAATAACTCTCCCGCAACTAGGACGAGCATAGGTAGTCTTTTCCTTCTCCGCATAATTCGTCAATAACCGCTCTGTGGCGGGGACCGCACCGCAACCGACTGTGGTCAGGGAGGGGCGTGTCCAGCGTGTCATCCCTGTAGGATTCATAAACGTGCTAGTGTCAGTCCAGGTCATCTCAGTCAGTACTCGTGTCAGTTCGTAGGATCGTCCCGATTTGCGTCATAAATTCCCATAATTGGAAGTAACCTCGCCATAATCATTCGGCCATCATCCGCCGTAACCTCATCCGTCGCATTTCCCCATGCCACCGTCAGCAACTGTCAGAATACCCATGGGTACGCAATTGATCGCACGATTATCGCAGAAAAGAATGCCAGCAGAAATTAACTCGTTATGGGGTCTCATCATCTTCACTCGTGCCAGGCAACTACTTTGTTTGCATGAAGAAAGCGCGAGAATGTCGGAACACTTAGCATTAGCAATTGCAGCAACACAGGAGTAGCTGGAGCATTTAGGCGAACAGCACCGGGAGAGGCTACCAGGACGAATTCTACACGTCTATCAGCGCCGAGCCAAAATGCCAAAGGCCCTCATATTCGTCGTTGAACCAGAGCTTGACAGCAGGATCCACAGGACAGAGTCTCTGGTTGGGAAATACGACAGTGCAGCTTTGATAGATGCCAACCTCTCAGAATCAACCGAATTCCCGGCGCTCCACTGGCAACTGTATATGGAGCATTACTACACCCCAGCCGGCAATTCAGCAAACCGCATTTTACCAGCGTTCTGGGGCCTTCAGCAGTCCTCTCTCATGAATCTCAGAAATCTTCCGGTCTTTGGGACCACCGGACCAGTTTTGCAGTGCACTCAGTTCTTGCTTAGCTATGTTCAGAATGGGTCCTTGTGGCTGAACAAGGAAATTCCCATTCACGCTGAAGACATCCATCATCTGACTGGGCTCTCACAGAGTGGTGCGAGTGTCTATACCGCGTGTCAGACCTCCGCCAAGTGAGCGCGGAAGTTCGGGGACGCAGACCTATACAGAAAATACGGCACCTGGCGAGGAGGGAAGGGAGCCAAGACAGAGCTCATTAACACGCCCAAGATCAAATTTTCTTGTTATCTCATTTCCAGCAATACAATGCGGCATTACACCAAGGGTGAATGCACCTTGGACACTATCTCTATTGTGGAGCATTGTGTTCAGGGTGCCCAGCTGAATTGGTGCTCTTTTTTGCTGAAAGAGCTATTTGATGCGTGCGAAGAAAATTACAAGCGCACGACGAGCTTTATTTACGGATACTTGCTCATTGCTTTTGCCATGTGGAAATGGCACACTCCTCTGGTCAGGGTACCAGTAGAAATTCCAGAGGGCCAGCCTCTGGCGATGAAATTTGTTCCATGGAAGGTGTCGGCTGACCCGAGCACTAAACAAGTGAATGCAGAGGCGTTCCGGTCTTGGTACGGGCTCATGACGGACGTGGTGGCCAGTCAGCAAAGGGTGCCCCGGAACCTGCTGGACAAGTATAGCGAGCAGGTGTGGTTCGGGTAAGTTACCGGCAAACTTACATCCACCCCACCTGCGTACCGGAAGACACCTTCCACATGGCGCCGTTGAAATTACAGCTGGACGATGCCACTTTCCACCACGAAGTCTGTTCGTGGCCGGAGGTCATGAAGCATCACCTCGACGGTATCCCCCGGTACAACTTTGAGCGAATGAGGCCAGTGCAACAGCCTGCTGAGACGGTTGCGGCAGCGCCACCCCAGGAACTCCCCGAATCACTTGTCCCCGTCGTCCGCCATTTCAATACTCAGGTACGCAATTTCAATGTGGCGGCCCAGGTTATTTCAAGCAGTGCTTCTCCATTCCCTTTATTTTCTGAGTTTCAGCTCAGTCGTTCTATTTCTCGCTCTCAGACCACTCCTCTCACCTCTCCCATCCCGACCATTTTATTTTCCTCTGCAAGCCCCATCATCACCCCAATGGGAGAAAAGGGCCCAGCCCCAGAACAATTAGAGACCCCTCCAGCTAAGCGGGCTCGCACCACCGTAGCCAATCTGGTGGTGGACCTTACTGATGATGATCCGCCACAGCCCACACATCTAGGGGCACTGGTCCAGGAAGAACCCCTTATTGACCCTTCCGAGTTTATTAACATTCGCCCTCCCTCCACAGCTCCACCTCCATCTACCGTTCCACCTCCACCTCCCACTTCATTCGTTTCGTCCAATTCATCTGCCACTGTGTCCGACCCGCTCATCCGAGAACTCTTTGGCGGGGACCACGGGGCCAAAGTCGACTCCCGTACTGCTACCGTAGTACCACCATTCGACCCCGTGGGCGCACCCCAGGTTTCTTTATCTGCTATATTTACCCAGTTGGCAAACATTGAGGCTGACTCGGTCGAGGCTCAGCCAGAGCATGCTGACCCTCCCCCCCCCGGGCCAGACCAATCAGCAGGAGCGGCCAGATTTTAATATGGCTAACTCAACACAGCAACAGACACCGCCGTCCCCTCCTGAACATTCCAACTGCTCAGTTGCCAGTGGGCAACTCCTCCAGGAATGACGGCCGGACCAGGCTGCTTCGGGCACAACCAACTTGGAAACATGGGGTACAGCCCAGCTGTACTTATTCATTCAGAGGGCGGCCCAGCAGGCCGAAAGGCTTCACTCGGAGCTGCAGCAGCGGTGCGAAGAGCAGCAACGATAGATCGTGGCGCTTACTGAACAGCGCGACCATCTTATCACAGCGCAGGAACGCCTGCAAGACCAGATAGCCAATGTGACTCAAGTCTTTTCAGGCCTATGGCCCTCGGTCAAGGATCACTATACCCCGCTCCCTGCTGATGTTGCGGAGCAGAATGTTGTCTCTCAAGATTTCTACATCCGGACTACACTCACTGGTCTCCATCGGGAAAATGTGGAGATCCACGCAGCATTGGCCGCCCGACCAACGTTGCCCGACCCCACGGCTACCTATTCAGCCCAGGTTGCCGCCAAGCAGGGCCAGGCAACCCAAATGCAGGAAACGCTCACCTCTACGGCGCGCGAGGTGCACGACCTCCTGAAGGGTCTTCAGGAATGCTCCCTGGCCTTGACTGTCAAAGCACAGCCAATCTCCGCACAGCTACAACAGGTTTCCTGGGAAATTCAGGAGGTCACGGACCCCGCCAGGTTGGACCAATTATACGCCCAGGCAGATGAGCTAGAAGTACAGATCCAGCAAACGAAAGCCAATTCGGCAGAGGCCAAACGGGTCATTCGTGAGCTCCGCCCATCCCTCCAAAACAGCGCCAGGACGATGCAACAGCTCGCCGCCGAGGCCGAACAGCAAATCAGCACGATGTTCGGGGCTGTCCCAGCGCCCTTAGAAGTGGATGTTGTCACCAAGATCGCTGAAGACACAGATTCACTCTTGCAAGGGTGGCAACAAGCTGTATCGGCCTTCACGGAGCTTAAGTCTACCGCATTCCGCCAAGTCCTGGAGTTGGGGCCCTTGTTTGAACAGCCGGCACAAGCTGAAGGCACACAGCGGGAACAGGCACAGGCTGAAGGCACACAGTGCGAACAGGGCACGAGATCAAGCGGGGCAATGGAGATAGAGACCGTCATTTGTGATTGACTCGGGGACGAGTCAAGAAACCGTGGTCAGGGCCTGTTGGGGCCCTTGTTTTTTATTTTGAATATTTTGCATTTTGAATAAAGGATGGCCTTTTTGAGTTGCGGCATGAGGACACATGGAAATCGCGACCAAGTCGCAACAACAGCAAGCCGCGGAGCTATCGAGGTGGCGCAGAAGCAAGAGATAGCTGAAGACAGCAAATGCATGAAGATATACAGCAGAAGACAGAAAGAGAAACACACAGATGACAAGAGAGAAGCGGAAAACAGCTGAAGAAGAACAAAAAGAGGAACTAACAGTTGCGGAAGTGGGTGAATAAATAGCAGTCACCCGGCCGAAAGAAGAAGAAAGCTACAGGCGACGGAACGTAGAGCGACGGAAGGATATCGGCCATGATATCTTTGTAGTTCCTAGGGTTCTCTCATTTACCCTTTTGTTATGAAGTGCATATGTATCAGACTGTAAGCTCTCCTTGCGGAAGTGATGTGATGATGGTTGTGGATGAAGATATCAATACAATTAGAATATCGAAAACTTTAGAATATCGTCAATGAAGAAGTTGTGTGATACTTCAATACCTATACCCAAAATTAAACCTCTAAAAAGGTTTTCAATTCTGGTAGCTTGATAGCGGGTAAAACCCACAGTCCCAAATTTTTCTCTCTGTGCATAAAATGCATATGCAAATTTACTGCCCACTCAAATCCACAATCTAGGTAAACTCTCTACATTCTTTTTCCTAAGCTGGCGTTTCAAGATAAATAACCTGGGAGCTTTAATATCTCAAATCTCCAAGATTTGAGATATTAATTAATACTTTTATGGTTATAAAACCCCATCAATACAAACTCACCAGAGGCACTTCTTTTCCTTGATCCCAATGGTTATAAAACCCACGACACATGTAATAGGCCCTTTTATTAAAACCCCCACTCGAATCCTTTGGATCCATAATGGTTGGCATATAAATGGAGATTACCCCTCATCATAGTATTAAATTACTTATGAATTAACAGGTTCCAAGTTACTTACTTAATGACCAACCTTATCACTATTTAAATCAAGAGATTGTGTTACGTTGGTTCTTACGGGCCCCACGCCTACAATGTTCAATGTACTCACATACATGAATGTATGTACCAATAATTTACAACCCAGGCAGATATTCAACACACTTAACCCAAAGGTGACCTTAGTTCAATTTCAAGGCACCAAAAGTTTAATTAGATTGGAACGTTCGACCTATAATAAAGACCTTATAAAATGGCCCACACATTTATATCCCGATTAATTAATAAATAGTCAAACGTTGGCCCATACCTTAAGAGCTAACGCCCATGCAACTCCATTGCGTGATTTCCCTTGGATCAGTCGCTCGCCAGATCGAACGAGCCAGAAGAATATCGAGTTTTTCTCAGGTTCGACGGTTAACACATGAAACTTACGCGATATGAGTGGTATACGAAAACCGCCTTTCTCCAAGTGTCAAGAAAGGACACCCATCGTGTTTTTTTTTAGTGAATCTTCTTACCACTTTTTAACAACGCGATACCACTGGTATCGGGTCTTCAATCTGCCATCACTGTTCATTAAGGTTCCAATGACTCTTGGACTCAAGGTTCCGCACAATTTAACTCTGTTCATGCCTTAGGTTTCCATCCATTACATTACCTTCTGCTTTCCTCCAGTTTCGCATTCGAACCACCGGCTTCCATCAACAATCTCTCACACTATTGGCTTCAATCCGATGCCATTTCTTCATAACCTCCATCGCTCTCCACTGGTTCCTAGTCCACGGAATGGCTTTGCCCACACTCTGCTACCAACTCTATGGGGAACACCTCTTCACATATTTATGCACTAATTGAACATTTCTCTGGCTCCTCAGCTATAAAATGAAAGATCCCAACCTTTGAATTGAATTCTCGAGTTTAAAAGCATCAATTCCTCAAGAATCGATGCACCAACTTGCTTATGGAATCCCCAGAGTCGATGTTCCACTCGTATTCCAAACCTCTCTCACTGTAATTAGGACTCGCCTCAAATTTTCATAACCTCACACATTCGCCTGGAGCATATGGGTTACTCAAAGACATGATTCGACACTACTATTCAAGCAGAATTTTCTTGGATGCATGTACAGAACCTATATTAGCCCTTTCACAGGACTAATATGCATTCAATTCATACGCTCTCAATTGCCACAGCGTTAGAATGGAAAATCAGATGCGTTCGGAACATAGCCTTCCACACAAAGTTATTCGTGCATTTCTCATACAGTCATTTATTGAAATCCAAGGTACTCATACAGAATTTAGCTCGAAAAATGCATAGAAATACTATAACAATTTCCTTATTAATGCAGTGGATTTACTTGCAAGCTTTTAACTGGCCAGATCTTCGATCAATTGGCCCTTCTCCTCTACTATGTCTCCTCTACAGTTCTATGCAGCCTAGGCAGTTCTTTATCTAGGTCTCTGCCACAGAGACTTATTTAAACAATTAACAGTAATAGTTTCATCTTCCCTCAACGTTCAATAAAACTCTGCAATTCCTATAGTCCTAATTTTAGCCTAACTCTTTGACAGAATGAAATGGACTATCTCTTCCTATGCCCACTAATCATTTGGGCAGTTACATTTTCTTCCATAATTTAACTAAAAATAACTCAACTATGGATAATTTCATAGGGAAACAAAAACATGAGACCCCCCTTATGTTTATTTATGTACAAAGATTGTCTTGGGCCTAATGCCCCTGCATCAGACTCCCCAGGTTAAAATAATTCATGATCTCCTGATCATGTGCTTTCATCTTTGTCTGCCTGAATCCCACACTTTGTTCTACAACTGGTCATATGTTGCAGTGTTCTTCCTTTGCATTCTTCCAAGCTTCCACACTTTATGTTGCATCTTTCCACTGGCTGCACTTTTACATCCTTCTTCCGTTTTTATTTTGCTGCTACTCCGTTTTTTCTTCGCTGTTGTCTTTTTCTCAGACAGTCTCACCATCAATCTTCTTATAAATTCAATTTCTTCATCTAAGATGTCTTTTGACTGCTGGATACTGCCTCCTCTTGAGTGCTGAACTCTTAATTTTGTTTTTTCTTGCTGCATTCCTATTTCTTCAGTTCTTGCTCTTGCTGTCAATTGTTAATCTCCTGTTGTAGATCTAGCTCTTAATTGTTGAGCTCTTACTTGCTGAACTTTTACTTGTTTAGTTCTTACTGCTGCCCTGACTGCCACCCAATCATCCATACCCTCTTGCTTTCTACAACAGTAAAATTTTTCTTGATTGTCACTCATGACAATTTCTACATTTTTCGGCTTCAGCAATTCTTCATACTGGTATTTAATTTGCCAGTCATCGTCCTCATCTCTTGTATTCTTCCAGACTAAACATGCCTTAGTCCTTCCATCAGTACCTGCATCCATAAAACAAACATCAAAATTATAAGATCTTTGTGTTTCTTTCTCCTCTTCTGGAAACACTTCAATTTGTTGCTCCAATATTTCTTCCAGCAACACTCGAAGCTGCTGTTCTGCTAATTCACACTCTTTTCTGGATGTTTTTCTACAACCACTTTAGCCATATCCTTTGGCCAAAAAAATCATCAATATGTTGCAACTCAGGTTCAACATCTTCTTCTTCTTGGACAATCTTCAGTGATGGCCTTTCATCCTCTTGAATCACTTCAAGCTCTTCCAGCTTTGCACTTTCACCTTTTGTCAGAGTAAAACTCTAATTCTCCACTGCTGTAGCAGCCCCAACAGTCTGCCATACAGCCTTCTCTTCAACTTTCTCTTGGCTATTCAAACAAGCCAATTTTTCCTTGTCATCTGCAGAAATAATAAGTTCATTTACAGGAGGCATGATAGCCTCACCTTCCTCCTTCGGCAACAATTCTTCACCCTTCAAAACAACTCCAAAAGATGGATTGTTTTCTGCCATGCCTGTCAACACAACCAATTTTTCAAATTTTAATTCACAAGACCCAATGGTATTAATTGATGATTCAATCACCAATTCTTCTCTGATACCAACAGCAAAAAATTTCTGCATATGAGACATGATTGTCTCATCTTCATTCTTCAGATGCTCATCTTCATTCTGCAATCCCCAATTCTGAAATTGAGGGTTCCTCTCTTGCAAAGGATCCTGCTGATCCAGCATATTCTCCGGCAGCTCAATTTCTCTATTCCATGGTTTAAAATCTTCCACATAATTCTCCTTCTCTCTCAATTGACTGCCCCATGCTGTCAGGTTATCTCCACCACCAACAGGATCTGCATTCATCAAACAATTGTCAAAACAAAACCCACAAGGCCTCAGTGCCTTTCTCTCCTCTGCCAGCATCTCAGTATGTTGTCCCAAAATTATTTCCTCTTCAATCAGCACATCAGTATGCTGATTCCAACTCTTCAAGCACTTCTCGAGACTATCAGTTAGTCTCTCCTCTGCATCATCCTCTTCAAGGATGTCTCTCTACTCTAGTTCATAAAAATGAACTTTCTTATCCACATTCATCTCTGCCTTTACCATATGAACACCTTTTCTCTATGTTTCTATCCCTTGCTCTAGAGCACTCAATTCATGCCACAATCTTGGCATCTCATCTGAGAAAACATCTTCACAATCTTCACTATCTTCTGCTGTCACTATCTCCTCAGCCTTCATCAGAATAGGATTCTGATTTCCCATCTCTGCAAAAACTTCAGCTATCTGTCCATCACTCTTCATTTGGCCTTTTAACAAAATCAATTTGTCATTATCAGCATTAATGACAAATTCATCTTCATCAAGTACAACTCCATTGAAAAAATCTCTTTCATTATCAAACTTATCATCTTCAGACATGGCTGTCGTGTCCTCATTGAAGCAATCCCTTTTATAAAACAAGGAATTAATGAATTCCTTCTGCTGCAATAGTTTAATCTGCTCTTCATCTGAAAGATACTCATCATGCTTTACTTGGAAACAGTCAGCTTCTTTTAACACAACTTCATCACATGAGTTGTCTTCATCCATACCTGCATTCATACACAACTTGTCAGTTTTAAAAACATAAGACCCCATGGTCTCATTTGATGAATCAATCATCAACTCTTCCTGCTGCTCCAAGTCTTCTATGCTCTTCAGAGATTCTTCAATGGTCCTCTCTTCAATTTCCTCAAGTTGTCCCATTTTCAGCTTCTGGCCATCATCACAATTTAAATCTCCTCTGCTTCCAATATGTTGGAAAGCATAATCTTTCTCCAATTGTGCATGGACATCTTCAAAACATGTAGTTGCTTCATTTTCCTTCTCAGTGACAACATCAGTAGTTTGTTTTCTCCCACATGCTTCTCCTGCAAACATACAAAATATGTTAGATGTAAGGCTCTTGGACCCCTTGGTCTCACTTGCAGCTTCAATCTTCAAGTCCTTCTCCAGATACTCAATCACTCTGAGTATTTCCTCCTTCTTCTGAGCATTTATCATTTTCTCTTTCTTCTCTTGTGGCCTCTGCCACTTTAACTTCTTCTTCATGAACCAACCAACTCTCTGGTTTTCTTCTATCATCCTCTCCAGTTCATCAAGCTGCTTATTGATCTCAGCTATTTCTTTCCAATACTCTTCATCAGTGAGTCTCTTCCTCATGCCAATTGCTTTGGCATATTATCTCACTCTTCTGTTGTGGCCTCTCTCAGAACCTCTGCAATCTCTGTTGTGGCTGTCAGTAGCCATCCTCTCCTCCAGAAGTTCTTCACTCACAAGTTGCACTAAGCCTCTGCAATAGCAAGCTCTCTTGTTGCAACTTACCTCATCAATCCCTTCCTGCAGACCCGGCTTTTGGCAAGTACTGATCCCCTATCTGCTGGAACCTTCTGAGCACTCTCTTATGCTCCCTCTAGGCTTCACTCTGCAACTTCTCTCAAGAACACCTATGTTCTTCTTTCCTCCAACCTTTGTTGTGAATCTTCTAGGTTCTGCCACACTCTCTCTGCACTCAAAATCCCTTACTGGACTCTTCTATCACTACTCTCAAAGCTGTGATCTGCTTCTGCTGATATTTCTTCCTCACTTGCTTGCACTCTGCATTCTACAAACAAATCCTTCAAACCGGAGTCAAATAAGGCTCATCAACTCACCTTCCAAGATCCCTAAATGATCTTGCTTCTTTTCTCACTTGCATTGCATCTCTATCTGCTGCAATCTTCAAGACACTTAGTCTTCAATTCCAGATTCTACACATCTAGAGACCTTCACTACATGTCAAATCAAGTCTGCAAATTTTCTGTTAAACAAATTTAAAAGCCAAACTTTCTCACTATTCAGTACATGTGCATTTCAAAAAAAAAAAAATCAAAGAGCTATTCCAACTCTGATACCACCTGATAGCGGGTAAAACCCACAGTCCCAACTTTTTCTCTTTGTGCATAAAATGCATCTGCAAATTTACTGCCCACTCAAATCCACAATCTGGTCAAACTCTCTACATTCTTTTTCCTAAGCTGGCACTTCAAGATAAATAACCTGGGAGCTTTAATATCTCAAATATCAAAGATTTGAGATATTAATTAATACTTTTATGGTTATAAAACCCCATCAATACAAACTCACTGGAGGCACTTCTTTTCCTTGATCCCAATGGTTATAAAACCCACGACGCATGTAATAGGCCCTTTTATTAAAACCTTGACTTGAATCCTTCGAATCCATAATGGTTGGCATATAAATGGGGATTACCCCTCGTCATAGTATTAAAGTACTTATGAATTAATAGGTTCCAAGTTACTTACTTAATGACCAACCTTATCACTATTTAAATAAGAGCTTGTGTTACGTTGGTTCTTACGGGCCCCACGCCTACAATGTTCAATGTACTCACATACATGAATGTATGTACCAATAATTTACAACTCGGGTAGATATTCAACACACTTAACCCAAAGGTGACCTTAGTTCAATTTCAAGGCACCAACAGTTTAATTAGATTGGAGCGTTCGACCTATAATAAAGACCTTATAAAATGGCCCACACATTTATATCCTGATTAATTAATAAATAGTCAAAATTTGGCCAATACCTTAAGAGCTAATGCTCATGCAACTCCATTGCGTGATTTCCCTTGGATCAATCGCTCGCCAGATCGAACGAGCCAGAAGGATATCACATTTTTCTCAGGTTCGACGGTTAACACATGAAACTTACACGATATGAGTGATATATGAAAACAGCCTTTCTCCATGTGTCAAGCAAGGACACACATCGCGTTTTTTTTTAGTGAATCTTCTTACCACTTTTTAACAACGCGATACCACTAGTATCGGGTCTTCAATCCGCCATCGCTGTTCATTAAGGTTCCAACGACTCTTGGACTCAAGGTTCCACACGATTCAACTCTGTTCATGCCTTATGTTTCCATCCATTGCATCACCTTCTGCTTTCCTCCAGTTTTTCATTCGAACCACCGGCTTCCATAAACAATCTCTCACACTATTGGCTTCGATCCGATGCCATTTCTTCATAACCTCCATCGCTCTCCACTAGTTTCTACTCCACGGAATGGTTTTTCCCACACTTTGCGTCCAACTCTACAGGGAACACCTCTTCGCATATTTATGCACTAATTGAACAATTCTCCGGCTCCTCAGCTATAAAATGAAAGATCCCAACCTCTGAATTGAATGCTCGGGTTTAAAAGCATCGATTCCTCCAGAATTGATGCACCAACTTGCGTATGGAATCCCCAGAGTCGATGTTCCACTCGTATTCCAAACCTCTCTCACTGTAATTAAGACTCACCTCAAATGTTCATAACCTCGCACATTCGCCTGGAGCATATGGGTTACTCAAAGACATGATTCGACACTACTATTCAAGCAAAATTTTCTTGGATGCATGTACAGAACCTATATTAGCCCTTTCACATTACTAATATGCATTCAATTCATACGCTCTCAATTGCCACAGGGTTAGAATGGAAAATCAGATGCGTTTGAAACATAGCCTTCCACATAGAGTTATTCACGCATTTCTCATACATTCATTTATTGAAATCCAAGGTACTCATACAGAATTTAGCTCAACAAATGCACAGAAATACTGTAACAATTTCCTCATTTATGCAGTGGATTTACTTACAAGATTTTAGCTGGCCAAATCTTCGATCAATTGGCCCTTCTCCTCTACTCTGTCTCCTCTATAGTTCTATGCAGCCTATGCAGTTCTCTATCCAGGTCTCTGCCACAGAGACTTATTTAAACAATTAACAGTAATATTTTCATCTTACCTCAACGTTCAATAAAACTCTGCAATTCCTACAGTCCTAATTTTAGCCTAACTCTCTGACAGAATGAAACGGACTATCTCTTCTTATGCCCACTAATCATTCGGGCAGTTACATTTTCTTCCATAATTTAACTAAAAATAGCTCAACTATGGATAATTTCATAGGGAAACAAAAACATGAGACCCCCCTTATGTTTATTTATGTACAAATATTTCTTGGGCCTAATTCCCCTGCATCATAGCTCTAATCTTATGGCTAATTCCATCCATAACAAGTATAAAAGGAAGGGGCGAAAGAGAGCATCCCTGGCATAAACCCCTCCCGACTCCAAAAAGAATTGGAGGGATAACCAATTATGTTAATTGCATATTGTACGGTGGTCACACAAGCCATGATCCATTCGATGCTATAAATTTCGAGTCTAATCTTAGAAATAATGATACGTAGAAAATCCCAATCTACGCATTCATACACTTTTTGCAGGTCCACTTTCATAACAATCGCCTCCCGTCTCTTCGTGTGGATGGAGTGGACACATTCTTGTGTCGTCGCAACTGCATCATGGATCAATCTATTATGGAGAAATCCATATTATTCCTTGGAGATGTTTGAAGAGAGGGTCGACTTAATCGCTCCGCAATAATCTTTCAAATCGATTTGTATGTGATATTACACAAAGATATGGGCATGTGATCCTTAAAAGTGTTCAGCTCTGATTTCTTTAGAATGAGGGCAATGAAAGTGGAATTGATGGCACAAGGGATGTAGCCCTGAATCTGGGGAGATTCAGTCATATGTAATAATTCCATACCCACCAGATCAAAAAAATGTAGAAATAATTCTGCAAACCAACGATTCGACCTGGGACACTTATCTTTAGCAAAAGATTTGAGGACCCTGTGAATTTCATCTAAATAAATGGGCTTGTATAAGATTTGATTTTGTGCCTGATCAAACATGGAAGGGTAGGAATCCATACCCCAAATTTGGTCCTCAATCTGAGATCCCTCTCGTGCTCAGTAGAAGGATTCAAAAAATAGGACACCTTCCCTCTGAATATTTGAAGTATTGTGCACCAAGTTATCATTTTTGCCCCTAATGTGCCAGATGGTGTTGATGTTTCTTCTATGATTTTCATATATGTGGAAAAATTTAGTATTCATGTCCCCTTCTTTAAGCCACAATGCCCTACTCTTCAAATTCCAAGTGACTTCCTCAGTGTGTAAAATCTTCCTTTTTTTATCCTCCAACTCCTTCATTTTACTCATGAGATATGGGGAAGGGTTCCCTTTTTCCATAATCCTACCAAGTCTCTCAGAATTCGCCATGATATTATGTAATTTCCATCACATATATTTTTTCTTGGTTCACTCCCACTTTCGAACCTTCGATTTTAGGGCCTTGAGGCTTTCATGAATGGAAAGGATGGGGGAAGTACGAGGTGTCAATTACGTCGAGGTCTAGGTGGAATGTACTAAAGAATTGAATTCATCATCCTCTAGCTTGATCCTATTGAATTTAAAAGGAATTCCCAATCTCACCTCCTCAGATTTCCATTTTGATATGATGGGCAGATGATCAAAGACATAAATCTTCATAACATTTGTATAGAGGAAAACCAAACATTTTAAAAGGCTTTCTTGGACCAAGAAACAATTTGATTTTTTTCCAATGTGATGTTCTCCAACCCTTCCATTATTCCATGTGGGTAACATAAGGGAGGGCATGATTTCCATCAAGTTATTTTCACAAAAAGTTGTTGTAGTCTATCAATGAGAGGGTCCTTCTGCAATGTGAGCCCAAACATTCTTCAATTGATAGGGTAGCATTGAAATCACTGACAATTACAAGTGAACCTATATTTAATAAATCACAAGCATCGAGTCGTTCCCAGAATGTTGCACGATCTCAGTATGGGGCATATAAATTAAGAAAATGGATACGATCTACAAGACCACAAAAATTTCCTATTAGGAAAATACCTGCAAAGAATTTGTAAGTGTGCATGGATGCCTAACCTGGATTCCATAAAGTCACTGAACAACTAGATAGACCCTATGAGTTGACTACCACCATGTGCCAATCTGGGAGCATATTTTTGAAATACTCAAGTACCTTGTGTGATATCATCATGGTTTCTTGTAAAAGAATGACACAAGGAGGAACTGAGAGAAAAGATTCCGGAGGGATAGAAATTTGTGTGAGTCCCCCAGACCCTGTATTTTTAACGAAAGACACATCATCATGCCTCATGGTTAGCAGGCGCATCTTCTCTAAGGGCTGGAGGGTCATATGATGTCCTAATGGGAATGTCTAACAGTTCAGAAGATTCCAAAAAAGAGATAGGTTTTATGTTAGGGAGGCCGTGAAAATTTCTACTACCCCAACACCCCACCCCCGCACTATTATATTGAGGGCAGCATTAGGGCTAATGGATGGGTATGGAATGGCCATGCATTGATGAATGGAAATTGCAGCAAGGTCGAGAGAAGGGTTTGCAAAGAGGAATTCAATGTCACTTCCCACCAAATTTCTAGGGGAATTTAAAGAAGTGTGTGTATCCAAGGGGATAAGGGATGAAGGAGGTTGGGGAGTATGAGGGGATGTCTCTAGAGGCCCAAAATGGGGGGATCCGTCGGAGTGGTCTAGTATCACGGGGGGCACAAATGGGGCGCCCTCAAGGGTAATATTTTTGGGATATACATTGGGTGGTGAAGAGTCAAGGGGTAGATGGGACCGTGATGGATCCGATCGGGGGGAGATAGAGAAATACCTGGAGGATTAGAGTTGGTCGTGCCATGGGAAAAGGAAATTGGATGGGAGTATTGAGGATAAGGTGAAGAAGAGTAACGATGATGATTCATATTCAAATCGAATGTCAGAAGATCAAAAACAGGAAAATTACCTGGTTGTGAGGAAACTTGTGCATTCTTTTGTTTCTGGCCAATTCCACCATGTCTGTGACCTCGTATGCCTACATTGTCCAGCCCGCTTAGGTTTCGAGGACATCGGGCCATAAGATATCTTGTATGATGGAAAATGAGGTACCATAATGGAATACTCTAGTAGTCTAGCCTTTGGGGAATGTGTATTTGTTCCCTTGTCAAGTCAATATGCATCGAAAAACCACCTGAGAAACCCAGTTCGACTAGGATCCATGCCACCCTCATATCTCGATCCCCCAAACATCATGGGTCGACATATATGAATTTCCCTTTAGATTTTCCAATTTCGATCAATACTCTTCTGGTCCATAACTCGATAGGCATATCGGGTAGTTTTACCCAAATAATTTTTTTCTTCAGCGTGTCTCTGAAGGGATTGAATTCGATATACCATGGGTGTAGCAAGAGAAAGATTTTTCCCCGAACCCAGGGGGTTTTAAGAATCTTCTTCAAGTCTTCCTAATGTAGAAAATGAAATTCATACCAAGATTTCATGAGGCAGCTGACAGTGGGAGTGTAACCAAGTAGTGTTCTGCATTAAGCAAAAACCTAGACCTACACCTCCTTTTCCTATAAGTCTGAGAAAAACTAGCATCCCACAAGTGTATGCTTCGTCAGACTAGTTACACGATCCAGTAAAACATTGTATCTGAAACTCAAGAGTTTCATCTTAGTAGTCCCATTAGATTTGTTCTGGTGGCACTTTTTTGAAAATAGGTGGGACACAAAGGTCTTCTCAGGGTGATGTAGTTTTGCATTGCTCGTATGTGGTAGATGGCTATTAGGAGGAAATTCATGCAATGGAGCCGCAGGGGCCAAGTGGCCTGCCACCTGTACAACTTTGGGGTGTTTGATTTCTATTGCCAATGTAGCTCGAATGAAAACCTCGTGGTCTGATGTGTTAATTTGAAAACGTCCGAAAAATCCATAGTCCCGATGGCATGAAAACTGGAGAAAGGCGCCCAGCTCAAAAGTGAATTAAAAACATTATCCTACGCCTGAGGTATTCTAGTTGTGTGACATATTGTTGTCTTAAAAATGGGGTAAGTAAGATATGCAGAAAAAATACAGGGGTGTCGGTGAAGGGAATAAATGTGATTAATTGAGGACATCACGCAAATAATCATACTAAAAAAGTAAGAAAATACCCACGAGATAAGGTCCCAGATACCACTCCACCATCACTTCCAAAATCCCAATTAGGGAAAATAAAGGTCATCAAGAGAAAAGGGTCGTGTATGCCTTAGATTTAAGTCAGCGCCAACATCAAGAGCATGAACATATTATCATATCAATACCACATGCTTAAAAAATCATAACTCATTTCATATGACACTTGTTCATATTACATTTTTTCAAATTAATCAATATAATTAAAAGGGCATAACTACTTTGTAGATAAATCTCATTGACCTTTTATTTGTGAACACTACCAAGAATATTCTATAATATTTTGTGGAGGTTTTTTTAACCAATTCTGTAATATTTTGTGGAGGTTAATTCCCCACTATCCACTTAATAAGTATTGATAAAATAAATTAAAATTATGGAAGCCTTGTGTCAAAATAGACAAGTCTATCGATCGGCATGCAAAATAGTGTGGCCATATAAATTAAATGGTTGGTAATGTTGATAGACATCAATCCATAACAAGTATCAAAATGCTTAGTTCATTATACATCTCACATGGCTAAGATTAAAAATATCATAAAAATAGACATTGTCAATACCATTACTTATTCCAAAATAGACATGCCTGAGTTTTTTTTATTTTATTTTTCAAATCTATATATATTATCTATATGGAAAAATGTTATTGTAAACAATAAGGTGAGACTTTTGTGATTCTTAAAAAAAATGTGGCTTTATTTATAAAAAACAAAAACAAAAACAAAAAATCTTTCTTGTTTACATATGGACCATACATGTTAAAACATAAAAAAATAAATCTCCACAGATTTTGAGAGAATATTTAAAGTTGGCCCATAATTTATGGACCAACAAATATTATTTTTTTCTCATCCATTCTCCATCTCAAAACAAGTACACTCGATCTACTTGAGGCATCAATTACTAAGAAATCCCAAAATGGGAAGAAAAAAAACCCGAAGTAGTTTTGAAGTTTTGTCACCTTCCATTATAGTTTCTTAAAGAAAAGGGATTTAGGGAGAATGGGTCTTCAACAAATGCTTGATAGGTAATGTTTTTGAGGGGATATCTAAGCCCCTACAATGTAAGGAAATAATCTTCAATGGGTGAATTGAAAAAAGGTTTTTGCTCTAAGGGCCCCTACGATAGATTTATATTTTCTCATCTTGGTCTTTGTGTTTACTTACTTTTTTGTTAAGGACATGTTAGGCTTGTGGCTTGGGTTGGATGGTTTTGTACCACCATCTCCCAAAGATCCCAACCTGTTAGGTCCCTATAATACTAGGGTATCCCCTTATTGTTATTGTTAGTATAGCCCCCTTATTGTTATTATTGTGCCCATGTAGTCCCCATATTGTTATTATTGTGCCCCATAGAAGCCCACTATTGCTATTATTGTGTCGTTACATTGTTATTGTTATGTCAGCTAGGATTATATTGTCACCCATTGGACTCCTATATATAGAAAGGAGGTTTTGTCATTTCTATCATCTAAGAATTGTTCATTTATGTAATGTAAAGGAGGTTTCCCTCTCGAAGTGGTTGATTTCTAAGTTTTTGATCTATCTTTTCTTCTATTTTTTGAGCCAGTTTCATAACATTTGGTATCAGAACTTTGGATTCTAGGGTTTCGCTACTGCAAACAGGTCATCATGGGATTTTCGCTATAACTTTTTTTATAAGAAGTTTCAGATTCTAAAAAAAATTTCATTTGAGCGCAATCTTGAGGAACTTTGTGTAAAATTTTCAAATATTGGTTCGCTATATTTTCGAAGATATGATCTGAGGAAATTAGGTTTTTCCAGGCTCCCGAATTTCATCTCAAACAGGTGGTCGAGGGAAAATCGTCATAACTTTCGTTTCAGACATCAGATTGGAATTCTGTAAAAAGTGGTTGAAATCACACAAACTTTAGTTCTGTTGCATCGATTTCAGAGCTGAAGGATGAAACAGTGACATGTGGCATGTCGTACAAGTTCTCTCTATTGAACCATTCCATAATTAGGTCATTGTGGGATATTGGACATAACTTTGCCTTGAATAATCCAAATCAAGTCTGACCTGTGGCATTGGAAAGAGGACTCAAAGGGCTACTATAGGAACAAATTTCAGATCTTGAAGATCTATAATCATAGATATAAATCAGGTTCAATATATACCTTCTAAAAATAAAGAAAAAGGTGTGTATTTGTTTTTTTTTAATTGCATAACGTTTGTTTGAAAAAATAGTTTGAAGTGATTCCAAGGGAATATTGAAACATATATATAAGCATTTGATTCTAAAATTACTCAAAAAAAGTATTATACACCCATTAAGCCATCATAAAACTCTACTATGATGCATGAAGTGGAAGGATTACAATATGATATATCAAAATTACGGTACCAAGTGCAACAAATTTCGATCTCATAAAGAGCAGCCAAAGATGACATAGATGGTTTAAAAGCAGACATGGAGGCTAAGGTGGATGGTTTGAAGGATCACATGAAAGCTAATATGCATGATCAAGCAGAGGAAGATCACATCGAGCATCAACAACAAGTTCTACAACTCTTAAAGTATAACCTAACTTTGGTGCAAAATCGAATGAAACAACAGGCAGATCAACATCGCAGCGAAAAAAGTTTTGATGTAGGTGACTGGGTATTTTTACGACTACAACCATAAAAGCCAATATCTCTCAAAGAAGCTAAGAATTATAATAAATTATCACTAAAGTACTATGGTCCTTACAAGGTGTTGCAAAAGATTGGTACTATGGAATACAAATTGGATCTACCTCCATCTTCCTGAGTGCACCCAGTTTTCCATGTTTCATGCTTAAAGAAGGTTATAGGTGAAAAACTCCCAGTTCAAAAAATATTTCCAGAACTTGAAGAGGAAGGAAAAAAATATTGGAACCTGAAGCAGCCATGGAAACAAGAACTCGACAACTACGAAATCGATCAATTTCAGAGTATCTCAGCAAGTTGAAGAACTTACCCGTTGAAGATTCCACATGAGAGGATGAGAATTTTATACAGAAGCATCCATAAATAATTAAGCGTTGAGGACAACACTTGTTTGAAGGAGAGGGGAATGTTAGGTCCCTATAATACTAGTGTATCCCCTTATTTTTATTGTTGTGCCCATGTAGTCCCCATATTGTTATTACTGTGCCCCATAGAAGCCCACTATTGTTATTGCTGTGGCCTTACATTATTATTGTTATGTCAGCTAGGATTATATTGTGACCCATTGGACTCATTTATATAGAAAGGAGGTTTTTTCATTTGTATCATCTAAGAATTGTTCCTTTATGTAATGTAAAGGATTTTTCCCCCTCGAAATGGTTGATTTATAAGTCATTAATCTCTATTTTCTTCTATTTTGTGAGCCAATTTCATAACACAACCCCACAATCTAGAAAAGATAGTATATTAAAATCTCCAAAAGAATATAACTCGAAAGGGATGGTAGCCTTCTATTTGGAGAAAATATTATAATTCGAGGAAGTAAGGTCGAGGGGGGTGGTTCACATTCTTTGCTATTACATGCTTATTTTTTATCAAAGATGGAAGAGAAAATGGGTCCAAAGTAGAGAGAATCAAGGGATAGAAGGAAAATATGAGAGAGGATTTTTGGAAAGGATGGTACTGTAAGAGAGGGAAAATAAACCTTGAATTGGTGAAAGTGAAGGAAAGGTAACTAGAGGAATATCCAAAAAATCTGAGAAACCAAAAAGGGATCAATAGGGGAGAGAGAATGAAACTCATACTTGTGGAGGGAGGATTTTCCTAGGAGATTACTAAAGGATACACTATCAACTAAATCATTGAAGCTTGTTCTAGAGAAGTTGGATGATTGCTCATTGGTGGGGGAGGTGTTCATGGTTGGACCACAAATTTATTCATTCCAATTAAAGGAGGAGGATAAAGTCCATGAGGTGCCTTTTGAATCCATTGTTTCTTCTTCTTTAAGAGTTGACATTATGAACCAAGATGCCCATAAATATGGGAATACCCACCCTTGAAATATATGTCTTCATAGTCCATAGCTTTTCAATGGACTAAAGTGCTAGACCAAATAGTGATAGCATTGGGAAATCCCTTGGAAAGATTGAACCCAACCAATATTCTTGAGATTCCCATAAATCTTAACTGCAAGTATGAGAAATCAACTTCATAATATACCTATGCATATTTCCAATCTCTTTGAAGACATCTTTTAACCATAATAATAGTGGGAGCCTCAACATGTGAACTTGAACCAGAATTACTGAAAGCTTCTCTAATTTGGTATCAAATTATATGGACCAATTTTTAGTGAACCAATCTTGGGAGCCTCAGTCCCAATGAGCTTGAAAAATCCTTTGACCCAATGTATCCATCCTTTTTCTATTAGTAAAAAACAAAGAGAGTATCCTAATAAGACAATAAAGTTTCCATTTTTCCTTTTCCCAAGCACTTCCATGGACATTCTCTTGCTCACAAAGTGGGCCATGATATTTGCTTCCTTCATTTTATGGATGTCATTTAGGTGAATATTCTTTCCTAAAACAATCCTTGGTTCCTCCATCTTACGCTTCACACATTACCCTTTTTGTCTAGGAAGTTTCTTGGAAAGTGGATCTTGGAAAACTAAGGACAGTGATAGTGGAAAATTTCCACTTAACATGTCAAGGTTGAGGAATATAATAATAAATCCTTTCGACTAAGACAATTTGAGAGGAGGACAGAGGTATTTTATTGATGGAGAAAAATCATGGGAGAGTAAGGAAATAAGAGAGGTAATAACTAAAGATGGAGATAAGGGAGGTTTAGAGGAAATGGTTGGAGGGTCTAGATATAACTTCATGAAACAAGACCTCATCGTGGAATGATGACGATGTCGCCAAAGGAACCAATGGCATGTGATAAGACTATAAGGGTGAGTCAAGGTTTTTAATCACCTGAGTGTAGAAATTCCTTGTAGATTCAAACTATTAATTGTAATTTTATAAAACAATATACTTGAATCTACTCTACCTATGGTGGTTTTTTTGCTACACAATTGTACCAAAATGCACCTCTCTGGAATCGGTTGCTACCTGCAGAAGGTCATGGAGAAGATGATGTTTTGTTAGTGAACAAATTAAACAATGTAAGACAAAACTCATAAGTTAAGTAAATCATACAATAACATGAACTTAAACAGAAAAACACAATATAACAATGCTCAAATGGAGCAACAACCCAACAGAAACAAATGGATAAATCGTCCTTTATTGGGTGTTGGTGGTATGAAGAATACAATGCTAACTCTCTTGTAATGAGTCCTTTGAGCTATGGAGCTCAAATACTGAAACCAAGGGGGGTTCCTTTCCTCAGTTTCCCTACAAGTATCCCCTCCCTCTCTCAAAAGGATGGTGATCACTCTCTTATAATGGAGCTTTCTTCTTAACTAAGATGTTTGGTGGCCAACATGCTAGTCTCTCTAATCCTTCTGCTACAAAACTTGAAAGTTGGTTTGCTATGGTAGCAATTTGGCTAACATAATAATGTGTCTCCTTTTTCTCTTCCCATGGCCAGTTTATATATAGTATTTTTGAACTATATTCCATCTCTTGGCCCAAGATTGATAATGACCCAAGAGTAAGACAAGAGATTCCTTTGTCGGTTGCATGACTCCTCAAGGTGCCTCGAATTTTGTTATCCTTGACTGCAATTGACAAAGAATCGTCTTTGCCAAATGTGTCAAGTGGTCCTAGATGGTGACTTTTCTCCATCCCCAGGATCGCACAGCTGTTGAAGGATTAAACATGTTGTGCACTTAAAGTATTTGTTGTCGGTGCGTTGTCCGCCAATTTCTAACCGAACCTTAGGAAATAATTAAATTTTTGTCCTTCATAATGTATTTATCCTTGAAAATCTTATTTTGAAATGTTTTATTGACATTTTCTAATGTCTTTTTCCTATATGATTTTCTGGTGTTAACAATTGCCCCCTGATGTATGAGGTCTAGGTGGGACCGTATAGTCAAAATACATTACGTTTTGTTTTCTGTGTGATCCAGCTTTTTAGAGAGAGAGAGAGTAACTTGTTGTGGAAATAAGTAGGGTAAACCCTTATCTGAAGTAAAAAAGAAACCATGCTCTATAGGAAACCTGCAAATAATAACATAAGAAATATTTCTACGAGGCGGTCATGTCCCATGCTTGTGATGTTGACTAGTTAAGATAATCTGACACATATTGGTTATGTCATGTCACATTGTGGTGGGCGACCTGTTGTTGGTTGATGACGATGGTTTATGACGCCCTCAAGGACATTTTTTCTCTGAACAAAAATGTTGAATGCGGCACCCACATGCATTGTCTTGGTTTGGTACTTTTGGAGAAAGTTCTCAATGTATGCATGGGTATTTGACTATTGGGGACATTCCTGCGCAAGAATTATTGAAAGAGATGCTTACTGATATACGGGCCTTCAAAAAATTCTGATAGAGTGAAACAGTTATGAAGTATGATAGCATCTTAACATGAAAACTAGGGTTTATTTCAAATGTCAAGAGGATCGATGACATCAATGGGAAATGTGAATTCCCATCGTGCCATCCGAGGATGCCCCTATTATGGTGAGGACTCATCCAAGGTACTACCTCCTTCCTGGAAAGTGGATTTTGAAGTCAATAAGAAGGAAGCATCAACCGATCGAAATAAGTACTGATACGAGGACTCAAGGTTTCTGATGAAGTAGGGTGTAGTGTGATAGGTTAATGAGACATGATGGCGAGAGATGGCTACAATTGATGATGATGGTTAACTGGCCTGAGGTTGGAGCTGTAAATGTGGGTGGCGGTAGTCATAAAAAATTCTGATGGGGAAATCTTGGGGTCGGTGGGAAATCTGGGGTGGGTTTATGTTTGATATAACTGACATGATTGGGTGTGTTAAAGAATGCACAGCTCCAACCAAGGTTGATTAAGGACTGCTGCCAGGTGAGAAATGTAAATGTATGGGTGGGAGTTTTCTCTTAAAAAATATTTGTACACTTGCCAAAAGAATATGAAAGTGGTTTGGATGTACAAGCATGGAGACGGGTGCCCCATTGACATGTATGATCTTGCATGATGGTGTGAGGAGTTTGTTTTGCTGAGGGTGGGGGCCCCATTAGTTGGTATCACTGTGAGGGTGATGAGGGGGATGAAATGTCACAAATGGGCTATGCTTATGAGGGGTGGTATGCCAAATGTGAAACACGGTGATGCATTTTTTTTTATCTGCTTGTAGAGAATGGTGGCCCAGGAACAGGGTTTCAATATGCGATGAGTAAAACTGAATGATGTTTTATAATATATGCATGAATATGAAGTGGTTCCCGAGCCGGATTTTGTGGCTATGGCTCTAGGTAGTGATTTATGGTCTAAATAAGTGATGGATGCCATGGAAGGTGTGGCTCTACCGACCTGCAAGGGTGTTTATCACGTACAAGGTGAGGTGATGATAAACATGGTCGAGTGAATGAAGCCTATGGTTTTATTCTTCTGAGGAAATTATGTCGGATATGCAAATATTTTTAGAGTGAATCCTATCATGCTGAGAATAGAATGATACCTGCTCTTATACTTTTGTTGTCTAGGAAGTATGGTGGTTTGGTGTGTCTACAACATCTGTGGCCAATACCCCAAGTAAAAGCATCTTTTTCATACAAATATTTTGAAACAACTTGAATTCAAAGTAATAAGAGAGGGTGTACCTGAAATGTAGTATGGAGGGGGTGGGCATCAGGCCTGAAAAATGAATTTTTCTGAAAAATAGAACAAGGAGCTCCATAATGAAGATGATGAAATTTTTATCGCTATGTCTCTCACAGTTCTGCAATTGGATACACAGAGCTCCAGTTATGGGCTCCCAAAAATGGTGAAAAGGGCGATATAAAGTCTGAGATGGCCCTTTTTATGTCATTTGTGTTTTTTGAGCTTGAGATTTTAGAGGCTGATATTGAGCATTTCTTGTCGTTGTGATCATCCAAAGCACTATGGATTTGCGTCGAGAGTGTCAGGTAGGAGCTAACACCTTCTTCTTTTCATTTTTTTCATTTTCATGCTAGGGGGGTTGTGTAGGGGTACCTTGTACGACCTCGTTTAGCCTATTTTGGTAAGGATCGTGTGGGCGACTCAATGGGAGTCACGTCATCGTCATGCAAAGGCATGATCTTTGTGTGACGACTCTGTGTCTTGTGAATTTTGAGCGTGTTGTTCTCCATGCTTGTGTGAGATACAGGCGTAGGGATAGCACATCGATGCTTTTTTGATGGCGTGCAATTCTTCCAATCTGATGAATTATATTTTTTCTGAGTTTTTTCTGTAAAAAATTGATTTTTTGGTGTTTTTGGTGGCAGGATGCTCTAGAGGGAGAGAGATTGGTTGCCCTCCGGGACTAGGTGGCCCTCAACCCGCGTGCACATCAGTCTCTGAAGTGCAAGGGGTTACTCAAGTTCCTTGAGAGCCCCCTTTTTAGGTCACAGGATTCACTCTTGTGGTTCTTGGTTCAGTGTTAGGACCGTCAACGACGCCTAATGGTAGTGCGAGAGACTGATATGAGGATATGGCCACAGACAAATATCTATTTCATGACTGGTCTCTTGCCTTAGGGGGAGGCTCTGCCTTATCCACTGCCTAAGGGGATAGTGAACATTCATCACTGGGCAGAGGAGGTTGGTCACTGTGGGCGTGGTACTATCTCACGAGGTTGCATTCTTGTGGCCTGTGTTACAGACCTGGTAGAGCAGGCTGCTCTGTCTATGATTGTCTGCATGGCAGGGTCATCTTTGCCCCATCGGGTATCAGAGTCGCTATTAAGTAGGTAAATCCTCTCTGCGGACAGAGACGATCCTTGTAGCCCTATAGTGGGTCTAGAAACAAAGAGACATGCTAGAGTGTAGGTTCCTAATTACTGAATGAAAAGAGGACACAATAGATCAACCTACTTGGAGTCCAATGCTGTCGTCGCGGCTATAGTGGTGGTGGCTTCTCGCTCCTGCCTTGGCAAGTCACAATCCTTCTACAGTCATGCTCGGATACCTGCACATATATCAACAAACAAGAACAGCATACGACATAATAACTTCATTTATAACTACTAGCCAGCCAAAGAGGGCTAAGCATATTGCATTAAACAAATGACATAACGCAAAATGGGAACCAAACAATAGTCACATATATGTATTGATAGAAGGAAGAGTTACAACCAAAGCTTTGACGTCACAGTCTCCTCCAGCGGAGTTCAGCCGAAGCGTGTCTCATATACTCATCAGGGGATTCGGACGGGATGAGGGAATGGACTTAAGCTCTCTCAACGAAGTTCCTTCTTGTTCTATCTCTTCAACAATTCAGCTATAGTATACTCAGTTCTCCATGTTTAGCTAGCTTATGCAAGGAGAGATAGCTTCTTTTTATAGAGGAAAAGGAGGAGGTTGGGATCCCTACAAAGGTGGAAGGGAGGCCTATCCTTTAGGAGGTTCCCACAAGAGGTGGAAACCATAAACTAAATGAGGGTGTCCATGGTTATTCAGTCCAACCACTTCCAATGACTCATCCTCAAAGTTGTTAGAGTGGAATATCCGCATTTATTTTTAAAAAACATTCCATATACAGCTCAGCGCGGGTGGCTAACTAGGACAGAGTGCCCACTGGCACGAGGTCCAGCGTTTATCTTCCTCATTGGCACGAGGGTAGAACTGGATACTCGTGCCAAGGAAAAAATAGGGGTTTTTGAAGCTCTACTCAGGGAATTGTCAACAAAAGGAATATTGCTCTCATGTAAAGGGATGCAATGATGGTCTTTGCAAGGCATGAAACTTCTTATTAGTCATAGAAATTACCCTCCAATGTGTGAGATGGGGATTTCAGGGACAGTGACAAAATGTTGTATAACAGTTGCATATAGCAGTCTTGCGACAACTCCAGGAGGGGCATCTCTTTGACTCGGCTCGATTTGTGTATCGATGTATGGTCAGCCAGTTTTCCAAGGTGCAGGAAGGTGCGGCTACTACTTTTTGTTATGCCAAAATCTTATGTTGCATTATGTATGAGAGGGTTGTTATGCTACGACCTTTTGTTGCAATGATAGTGGGGCTTCTGAGGGATCCTCAGATGCATATATGGGCTCCATTTATACCCCGTCATGGTGGGGAAAAGGCAGGACAATATTGGGACAAGACTATCAAGGGGTGGTTTGACTTGAACGCTCAGTTATTTATGGAGTTCTCATATGCTAGGATGGACTTCTGGGGTGATCTAGATATAGGTCTTCTTCCCAGCTACGCTTGGGGGTCAGCAGGTATGACCTTTAGATTTTATGCATTGTGAGTACTTTTTTCATATATTTATGTATATTTTTTTATGGTGATATTGATATAATTCTTGTTTTACTCTGTAGATGTGGGGCGGACAGGGCGTCCTTTGGCCTTCCTGGTTGGCCATGAACGTCGAAGGAGGGGTGTGTCTAGGGTGTGCTAGGCTCATCCAAGAGCACAAATCGATACAGGTGGGCCCTAAGGAGAGGAAAACCGTGTTGTTGTTGTTGGGGGTGATGTGGCGCTACTGCCCTGTGCTGAGGTTGTTAAGGCCTGAGTATTAGTTTTTGAGGCTCGAGTTGTGGATGTTGAGGCTCACACTGAGGTGTTTGGTGCTCGGTTATGTGATTTTGAGGATTCCCGGAGCATGTTGGAGGGCCTCACTTGTGGTTTTCCTACCAGGTTTTTTGATGACCTGGCAAACATCTGGTTAGAGATAGCGATGGCCCGTGACTGGGCGCATCGCCCAACATTGCACCAGGCAACACTTGCAGTAGTTGTTGTTACTCCGATTATCACCCTAGGTGTAGATGTGGGTCTGCTCAACCCTAGATTTTAATGTATGGCCTAGGGAAAGCACCCCTTATGAGGATGCTTCCCTATTTTTTTATGACATGTATTTTTTCTTGGCTGAGAGCCAGTGGATTTTATTCATTGTATACTGGGACACATATTTTTGATGTATATATGTGAGGTGTATCCTTCTCTTATGATGTGTCTATGGTTATTTTTATGATGTTTTTATATGTTTATGATGGATTCTTTTCTTATGATGGTATTTTTCTCATGGTTGATGGTTTATACGAGATGCATTCCAGCCTAGGACATGGTTAGCTATGCGATCGGCTACCTGATTTTGATCTCTTGGTATATGTGTAAATGTAATGTGATCAGAGTGGCGAACCAATATTCGTGCATGCAGGTACTTCCTGAATCTTGTACTTGAAATTTTTGGTTTAACTGCGATACCACTAACTAGGAATCAAGAAAGACATGTAAATGACTAATGCCTTGGTTGGAGGCATCGCTCAACAGTCTAATTATTGCTTCATATTATGCTTGATTGTTTGTGGCTAACTCTAAACACACTCCATTGGCAAGGTACAGTGATCGGTCGGGAGAGTATATGGCGCAGGCGGCAGCAACTAAATTTTGTGACCGTCGAGAGGCTCCATCAGCAAATCCAAAATAGTAAATGGGTGAATGATCCATATGTGACACAAGAGCATGGCTTTTAGAAAAAGTCCATGATGATTGAGATAATCATAAAAAAATCATTTTACATACATATTTAATCAATGGTACTTAGGCTTTCCTCCTTATGGGTGAAACTTCTTGAGGTAGAGTTGATTAATGGGGTTGTTTAGACATGTACCGTCAGGATCTGACAAAATGTATGCTCCTTTGAGGAGATAGTGTTTGATAATGTAAGGACTCTTCCATAATGTTTCAAACTTCCTGGGTCCTAAGGCTTCTTTTGCAACATCATAGCATAGGACTAGTTCTCCCTCGGTAAATGAGTGAGGGGTGATGTTGCAGTTGAATTATGCTTTCACCCTTTTTCTTGTCAGATTCATTGTGTTGGAGGGACTCTCACCAGCTTCGTCGACGAGTTCTAGTTGTACCAACCATTTATCTAAAGGTTAAGTATCAATGATAATTTCGATGGCTGCATGTAAGTTGGATTTCATGTTCAATGGGAAGCACGGCCTCCACCCCGTATACTAACTGGAAGGGTGTGAATCATGTTGAGGATTTAAACGCTATGAGGTATGCCCATAAGGCTAAAAACCCCATATGGTTCTCATTGGTTTTGTGGTTGTTTACCATGCTCTGTAACATCGTTTTGAGTACTTTGTTGACAGCTTCTACCTGGCCATTGGACTGGGGATAGTATGATGACGCAAACTCGTGCATAAAACCAAGGAGTTGGAATAGCTCTTAGAATATTTCATTCTCAAAATGCTTTCCATGATCGGATACTAACTCCTTGGGTACACCAAACCGTGTGATGACATGGTTGAATAAAAACTGTGTTGCAATTTTTGCGGTGTTGTTGTAAGTGGGCATGGCTTTTGCCCATTTGGTGAAATAGTCGACGGCCATTATGATGTACTTGTGGTTGCCTAACAACGTGGGGTTTCAATTCATGAAGTTGATGCCCCATTTTCAAAAGGGGTATGCTACAATGACGGGTTGCAGGGAGATGGAGGGGCTCTTGCCTTGTGATCGTAGCGTTGGCATCACTTGCACCTTTTGACTGCTTGAAAGAAATCGTGAAACATGGTGGGCCAGAAATAATAGGCACATAAGACTTTTTGGACAGTGGACATGCTATAGAGTTGGTCGTCGCAGGCCCCACTATGGAATTCATTTAGGACCTACTCAGCTTGTTCGTGAGTAAAGCATCGATGTAAAATGGTGTCTACGCCTCGTCGATAAAGGACGTCCCCCATTAGAAGGTATCGGGGGGCCTGATGGCATATGCGCCTTCAGTCGTCATGGGTGAGATGGGGTTTGAAATTTTGGGTTCGCAGAAAAAGAAGGATGTCGTCGTACCAAGGGTCATCTGTTGTTACCAAGAACAAATTTTCATCATGTAGTGAGTCATTTATGGTGGATCCTTGGGTCCCATTATGGATATCGGTGATGAAATCGGCTAGGATGAGTGTTTTTTTTCTCTTGGGGGAGCTAAAATGCAGGTCAAATTCCTGCAGTATAACTATCCATCAGGTGTACTTATGGTTCATTATGCGGCGAGTTAGAAAATATCGTATGGGGATGATAGTTGCTATTACTGTGGTGGTCCTGAGGATGATGTAATGCCTAAGCTTTTGTACTGTGTGTATTAGGGCTAGGGATGTTTTCTCTTCTAGATCATACCTCAAGGCAGGCCTGGCTAGGTTTTTTTTCGTAATAAATGACGTGCTCTTTGTTGTCTGGTTCGTCCTCAACTAGCATCCCAGTGATGGTTGTATCTGATGCAAATAAGTATAATGTGTAGTATTTTTCATAATTGTGTGGGATGACCAAAGGGGTTGAAGACAAGGTGTATTCTAATGCCTCAAATGATTCTTGAGCCTGATCATCCCATTTGAAAGGAATATTGTCATGACAGAGAAGACGCAGGAAGCCTTGAGCGCAAGTGGCATAGTCGGGGACAAAACGTCATAAGAAGTTGGCCTTACCCTACAGACTTTGTAATTTCTTTAATGTTTTTGGTGGTGGTACCTCTTTGATTTCCTGGACCTTGAGGGGGTATACTCTAATTCCTTTTTGGGATACTATGAATCCTAACATTCTTCCTACGTTAACGCAAAAGACACACTTTAGAGGGTTCAAGCGTAGGTTATATTGTCAGCATTGTTGAAATACTAGATGTTAATCTTACAAATGGTCAGCTCGCTTCTTGGATCGTACCATGAGGTCATCCAAATAGGCTAGGATGATATGAGATAGGTCGTGGAAGATATAGTTCATGGCCCGCTGAAAGGTGGCGCTAGCTTTTTTAAGACCGAATGCCATAAATTGGTATGAAAATGTGCCCCAAGGGGTAGTGAATGTGATTTTGTACCAATCCGTATGTCGGGTATGAATTTGATTACACCTCAAGAATCCATCCATGAAGGATAATGCCTTGTGACCGGCACAAGCATCAACAACTTGGTCGATGAATAGAATGGGGTAGTTGTCTTTGGTACAAGTTTGGTTTAGGTCTTGAAAATCGGTACAGACACGAATGGTGCCATGTTTTTTCATGACGGGTACAGGATTGTAAATCCAAGACGTGTAGTAAATCGGATAGATGAATCTAGATTTATGGAGCTTTTTTATCTCCTGTTTGATTGGTTCATCTTTATATGGGTGTAACTGTCGCTATTTCTAGCAGAGAGGTGATACGTCGGGCCATGTGCCAAAATGATGCTCCATGATGGTGGGGTTTAAGCCTATAATTTCCGAAAAATACCATGCGAAGATGTCCTTATACTCTTGTAATAGGGTGGTGTATGCAGTTACTTCTTCTGGAGAGCTTGCTTCGCCCAAATATATTTCCTCGGTTTTGCTAGTTTTTTGCGAAATATTTACCTTGATGGTAGGTGAAATATTTGATATATTACCTTCCTCGAACGCATCGGGCGCTGGGAGAGGGTTCTTGAACCAATATACTTTTCCTGACAATAGGAATTCTTTTGATTCAGTGGCGTAAATGTCCTGGGTTTGTGTGCTTCTAGGTACAAATGATTTTTCTGGTAGAAAAATGAGCGGTGGTGGATGGCATCCCACGGAAAATCATGTTCCGTCATGGCCTCTAATATATCCTCATCAGAAGATGCTTTTCGCTGCTCAATCGGCCCCAAGCTCTGGTTAGGGCTTGTCTCGGTGATTCGGGTCGCTGGCGCGGCGCTCGGGCGTGGCCCTCCTGCCCGGTCTCTCTGATCCAGCTCTCTTTGTACACGCGCCTCCGCATGGACCTGCTGTTGTTGATCTAACAGCGTCGACCGGCTCCTCCCTCTTCGTGATTTCCTCATGGATCTTGGCGGGGGCTCGGCTGCTTCCCCTCCGATTCATCCAGATCTGGAGGCATTCAAATCCTTGATCGCTGCCTCTGGGAAAAGGTCAAATGGCTCTCAGTCCAAGTTTGTCAAAAAACTAGGAAGCATCCCCACGGTGGCTCTGCCTGTGGAGGAAACATGTAGAACAACGTTGAATCTCGCCGAAAGAGGACTTATTGGCCAGTTCACAGGGTTATGGCCATCCCTGAAATCTGTAGAGGAATGGACAAAGCGAAACTGGACACCATTGGTCAAAGAAGGAATAAAGAGTCATTTCGTTGGCAAAGGTTTCTTTGTGTTTGTGTTTGAAAACACTGAAGATAGAAGTCTGATCTTCAGAAACGGGCCATACTTCATGGGCCCCCAAGGTCTCTACCTGAACAAATGGTCACCCGACTTCGA
>CM076580.1:1491153226-1491183226 GCA_034641835.2 Pinus albicaulis
CGCTCCATCGCATCGGAGCTTTCCATTGCATCGCGTCCATTTATTACTCCCACCAATCAGCCTTTCCCCGATTCACTTTCTGTGGTTGATCTGATCCTCAGATCAACGGTCCGCACTAACTCGCATCGCAAATCTCCATCGCATGCGTTCGTTTGTTCCGCCGATTGGCCATCCCCCGATTTATTCTCCACCATCAATCTAATCTGTAGAACGACGGCCTATGCTTCATTGCATCGCATGATTCAATCGCTCCATTCGCTCCCTAACCCCGATTGCGATCTCCCGATTGCGATCTACCGATTGAATCCAAACCATCCACGTGTCCGGATCGGACAGTCCAAAATCACTCTCCTTTATTCTTCTCCCGCTCTCCTTTTTGCCTTTCTGCGCAGATCTCCACCGTTGGATGCTTTCATCCAACAACCACACTCTTTCCTGCCTTCTGAAGCAGTTAAACCTAAAATGCAGGATTTCTTAATTATTTTTTGTCTTTTACAGGTGTTTTAATGGTTTTCCATTGTATTATAAAGAAAATTCGAGGGTCGGAAAGACGTTTCCTGCACCTTTGATTTATCAAAGGGAACCATCCACTGGGCTCTATTCCATTATTTCGTCGATGCTCTATGAGCATTGATTCCGTAGAGACCTTCACGGCCTGCACATCGACAAGACACTGTGATTTAAAAACAACAGTTAAAAGAGTATCATTTTTTGAAGACAGGGCACAGCAGGAAGAAGATTGAAGACAGATTCGCGGGGATTATGGCTAAGATTGAGTATCAAAAGCCTAATCCCCCAGATTAGAAAACACAGAATTTAAAGAAAATAAAAAATATCTATCAGACAAATAGGCCTCCACCGCCACATTTGAGGCGAATTGATTCCTTAGCTACCATAAGCGCCACCTGTTGCCTCAAAGCATTCAAACAGAGGCTGAACTTATTGCAGAATCAGATATTTTGCCTCAACACAGCCAGGGAGTTACTTCTGCAGGAACTTAAATGCTAAAAATATCTGTAGAGTTACTTCAACGTAACGCAGAGTCTCGAAGTCAATAAAAGCCCCCACCAAGCTGAATTCATAAATGTAAAACAGTTAATGCAAACAGAATGTTTGTAACCTTCTCCATCGAGCCCCTCAAAAGGCCGAGAAGTCTTGAGTCTGTATTAATTGTCCTGAGAGATCTTTATTCGATCTCACCTCCTCATTTCTTCTATAAATACTTCTGTAGAAGATGAGAATCTGTTGGTTGTAGAACTTTGAAATACATCTGAGCTTAAACTTTCTGACTGTAAATAGTGTTCACTGGCCCTTGGAGCTCTGTTTGTGTTAGTTTTGTTAGGTTGGATAGTGAAGATGATTGCTGAACTGAAACATTAGATCTGAGTACTGTAACTGGTTTGACATCAATAAATAAGTTGTTTCTTGGGATCCTGGTCTATATCACTGGTGAAGTGCCCCTTCTTTGTTATTGTTTTCCTTTATGTATGTCATATTGTTCACTATTCTCTGATAAAGAACAACATTGATAGAGTTAGGACCTGTTGTACATCAGTAACCTTCTCTAACTGAAAAGCTTTATCTCAATGTTTTCCTCCAAATTGTTTATTTCAAAATGATTCAATACAGTTTAAGCAGTTAAGAATGCTGGAGTTCCCTCATCCTACTGTTTGTTGTAAACATTGTTCTTGAAAGTTATTTTCCTTATTTTCTTATTAAATTTAGACTAGAAAGTGATGGTTTGCCCTGTTTCTAGCTTCTATTCTCCAAAGGCAGATTCTGAAAGTTTCCATTGGTGTTAACTGAAAGAAGACTAGGTTTAAAAGTACTTTATCTGATCTTAAGTTTATACTCTGTCTTCTCTTATATGTTTTCATACTTTCTGAAGGTAATTATGTGAATTACTAGATTGTTTGTCAATTAAGCTACTTTAATACAAACTTGCCCAAGAATTCAATGGTTAGCCCTGCACTTGGTTGGTTTTAAACAGTTACTTAAGAGGCTTTTCTTGTTTGGACTGACTATAAATCCCTTGTGAAATTATTATTAGTTTCCACCCCTCCAACACTTTATTGTTCCCATTCCATCATTTAAATCTCAATAATCTTGTGGTGTAGATGACTTGCCCTTTGGATCACTCTTGATTTTTTTGCTCAATTAAAGCCCTGTTATGACCCCATAGCCCAATGGACTAAAAACCAGCGTTATATCTATCTTTTTAGCCTAGCTATTCTATTCACTTGCAACTTCTCACCTTTGAAACTCTTTGCACTTAGGACTTTCCACCTCAAACAGTATTCATGCTCAACCATCCAAAAACAAAACAAACCCTTTGCCTTCATAACTAACCTAATATTATTACCCTAGATTTCAAAGACAAATCCATCTTTGTACATATTGGAGAGATCCCTCTCCAGATTCAGGAGGGCTAGATCCTAGAATTCCAAAGTTGGTTGAAACGATGTTGTTTCTGTGATCGAACTTTGCCAATCTTGCTCATTACATATTCCTAACAAATTGGTCTATAAGATGACGTTTTTTAGGGTGGGTTACCCCTTTCCATTAATGACAAAAGGGGAGAGAATGTTGTAGGAATAGGTGTCATGATCACATGGGGAGTACTTGTGTAACCATCAATGCCAAAGGGGGAGATTTCTGATCAGTGGTTGTCATTGATGTCAACCCAAGCAGCATCAGGGGGTACCCCAATCTTGCATAGGAATTTTGAGTCGAAAAATTACTCTATTCTGAGTCAAGTATATTTTGTATGGTTTCTACTTGTCGATATGTTTCCATTGATATATGGCATGACACGTAATTCTTCACAGTTTGAGAGATATTTGTGTTTGAAGTTAGTAACCCTGGTTAGTGAGCTAAAGCCCCATGGGATTGTGGCATGACACTAATCATTGGTTGTGGTCACTGAATTGTAAATAATTAATAATTTTTTAAGCTCCTAAAATCCCTCCAACGTTCACTTTTTGAATACCCTCTCAACCTAAGCATTTATCTAAATTGTGACCCTCATATCCTCCTCATGTAAGGATTTTACTACTTATAACAGTTCATCATGGAATTTTCGCTATAACGTTTTTCTGCGAAGCTTAAAATGCTGAAACTAAAAACCCATTTGGAAGAAATCTTAATGAAGCTCGTGTCTCAATTTCAGATATTGGTTCACTATATTTTAGGAGATATGATCTGCGGAAGTTAGGGTTTTTGTAGGATCCCGAATTTCATATCAAGCAGGTGACCTTGGGAAAATCGTGATAACTTTCTCTCTGATCATTGGATTCAAATTTCGAAAAAAGTGACAGAAAGAGGACAGGTTGTAGTTTTTTATGTATCGTTTTGAGGACCAAATGTTGAAATAGTGACACATGACACTTTGTACAAGTTCGCTCTACTAAATTAGTCTATAATTAGGTCATCATAGGAGATTGGGTATAACTATTTCTTGAAGAATCCAATGTTGATCAGACCTACAAGGTTGGAAAGAGGACTCAGAGGGATACCGCAGGACGGAATTTCAAACCTTGGATATATGAAATTACATAGATACAGCAGATTCAATATCGAGCTTCTAGAAGGCAAGAAAAAATATGCATTAAAGGATCGTTACAGTAAGGACAACACATCCACAATTAAGGGTAAGTCTGCTACAACAAGGTATGCATGATTAGTGTTTGAATTTTAATTTGAATATCATATCTGACATGTATTTTTACAGGAAAATGTAAGTATTTTGTATGTATGTTTGATTGGGTTTTGGTCATAAATGTTGAACGTTTTTACATTTGAATTTTGAATATTTCTCTAACATTGGTTTGCAGGACAGTGCAAGTATTTTGTTTGTATATTGGTTTGGGTATTGCATGTGCAGGAAGGAGGACACAATAGGACAACTCCGACACATACTAGAAGGAAAATGCAATGCCAAAGTACCATTACTTGAAGCAAGCACAACAATACCTCAACAACTGCTAGTGTTCAAAGAAGTAGTGTCAAGTCAAGTATCAGGTCGTGTCAAAAGTCAGTATTGTAAAAATCATCATTGTAAAATTCTAAAAGAGTCAATCTGCCTAGAGTTGGAGAGGCATTGTTGGGAGGTATACGTGTCATTTTTGGATAATGTTAGAGTTGGGTTGCAGGTCATAGTGTGACTGGGTGATTGGTCTAGTTCAAGAAAATCATTTTGAATCATATTATATCGTGGATCATTGTCCCTGGAACGGGAGTCCACACTCCTTTATTATTTTTTATCATTATAGGGTGGCAGGGAGGTGCTAGGTTGGTGCATGAAGTCACCAACAGGTTGGAGTCCATGAACACTTCAGGGTGGTAGGTTGGTCTAGGATGTCAGGGCATCCATTCAGTTGACTACTAAAGAAACCAAGGCATTGGGGCACCCTCCAAGTGGGAGCTAGAGAAGAATGCATTTCTAGAATTCTAGGAAGTTGTACCTTTCATTTAAGTTGGGGCTGAAGATTAAAGAATTTATTAGAAAAAAGTTCAGTGGTTTTTGCCCCAGAGAGGGTTTTCCACCTAAAATTCGTGTGCCTATTGTGTTATATTGTTTACTGTTGTTACTAGATAAACATCAAGAATAATTGAAGATTAACTAATGCTTTGAAAAAATTTAAAAAATGCTAATTGATAAGAAATACTGCTTCACCCCTCCTCTCAGTGTTTCCGACAAGTGGAATGGACGCAATAGGGCTACAAAGACATAGAGGATTATGTGTGTGTGTGTGTGTTATTATGAGTTTTTTTTGTCAAAATTATAGTCAACATCTATTTAGAATAGTAGGTAAAAGTTTTCATAAAAATAGATTTTCTATCTTTTGGATATCTAAATGTAGTTTTTTCTTGAACATGAAGAATTATGTAAAAAAGAAACGAATTTTTCCTTCTAATATAAATCAATAACCATTTCTTTAATAAATAAATAAATATAATAATCAAAACATGACTAGTACAAAAGTCGATAATAAATTAATTAATATCTTTCTTTTAATAGTAACTTTAACAACTAAAGGCAATAATAAATCAATTGTTATATATATTTTTAATAGTAACCTCCAAGGACTACCACCATTCATCCCAATCTCATCATATTTAAAAGTATTTGCTCTTCAAACTTATAAAAAACTTTCTCAAACACACTAACTTTAGAGTAATCTAGGGCCTGCAAGTTAGATATATCAATTCTTATGATTCAGCAAGATATACCAGTTTTTATGATTCAGTAAGAGCCGAGACCCCTCGGAAAAGGGGGAGCCTACTCCTTGAGCCAAGATCATAGCAAGCCACATACTCAATGAGATTTGAACTGCAATCTCTTGGGTTTCACCCAAAGAAACTTTCCATCAAACCACCCATCACTGTATAAATATACTAGCTTTATTATCCTTTTAACCCATTGCTATAATTTTTAGCTTCAACTCAAACTAATAAAAAATTAAATTCACCACATACGTAACCACCTCCTATAATACCTCTTAATTATTTCGGAAAAATCTTTGCTCCTTAACATAGTTTATTCCACTCCACTTTACTCATTTAAATGCACACATCATCCAACAATAATTCAACAAGCAAAAAAAAAATTATAATATTGCCGCAAATTTTGATATTCTCTTCTAGATACAGACACGTCACACGTCGGACGATTACATATACAGACACGTCAGAGGAACACATCATCCAATAATAATTTCACAAATAATAAAAAATTATAGATAGATAGACCCTAAAACAGAGTATTGTAGCAGTAGCTCCCATCCGCTGGAAGTTCTTACAGTGGCCACAAATTTTTCTGGTACTGAAATGGGTACCAGCGATTCTGCTGTATCAGCTTCCTCTGCAGAAGACGCCGTAACAGTAAATAAAAATGACGAAGAGGGTTATAGGAGGACTGCACACAGGATGAATCATGGTGAGTACTAAGTACACTATGAGATGAAAGCAGAGGAAGTATTTACATTGTGTATGTCAATTTAGAGGAGGTATGTAGAGGAAGTATTTACATACCTGCATAAATTTATCTTAAATACAGATTTAATATGAGTTTATAATAAGCAATTTTTTTTGAGTAGAAATACAATGTGTATTTTTTATTATTATTTATAATATATAACTGGTTAAAATTGATTTTTTTAATAATCATATATGATTATGAATTGTTGACTTATTCGGAATTAATCACTGTGGTTTATTGTCTTTGAAAATGAACTATACTTATTGGTTTAAAAAGCGTAGACAATTCATGATCATATGTGATTATTACCTAAAGCACTTTTTAACAAATTATAGATTACAGAAGCCAAATTCCAAAATACTGTGTAATTTATTTATTTTTCTATTTAAAATATAGTTTATTTTTATTTTAAAAAAAAATCTGTGTCAACTTGATAAAAAGACGATCATACAGACTTACACATTTCCTCATATTAAACTGTAAAATGAACCCTCTTAACTGAATTATATATATTAACCCACAATTAAATAATATAATAAGTGTGAAATTGTGTGTGTTTCAGATCCATGGTACCAACTGGGTATGCTGCTTTCTGTAGGTCTCAACTGTGGATTTATTCTGGGATACTCAAATCTTATCCTGAAACCTCTGGGATGGATAGGAGGAATAGTTGGCATGGCTGTTCTTGCAGTCTTTTCATGCTATGGAAATTGTCTGCTTGCAAAACTGCATATAATAGAAGGCAGAAGGTTCATCAGATACAGAGATTTGATGGGCTTTGTTTTAGGTAAGTGGGTGTTATAGTCATAACTTCCTTCATTGAGACTAATTATAATTTAGGTGTTTTGCAGTCCATTGCATAAACATTAGTGACATTTATACAGGAGCTTGAAATTTTGGTGTTGCAGGAAGGAAGATGTATTATGTAACTTATATTATGCAGTTTGTCAACTTCTATCTGGGGAATGTAGGATTACTGCTGCTCTCAGGAAGAGCTCTTAAGGTACTTTTATTACTCTTATACTTATTTTTTATAAATAGTTTCTCTCTGTATTCATAATACTGAGTACTTCTATTATTCTCACTTATCTTTCATAAATAGTTTTACTCTGTACATATGTACATGTTTCACAATATTATTGAATTTTATATAAGTTTTACAATACTATTGAATTTAAACTTTATATATATGTTTTACAATAGTTTCAGTCTGTACATGTTTCAGAATATTATTGAATTTTATATATAACTATTGAATTGAAACTTTATATATATGTTTTACAGTACTGTTGAAATTAATTTAATTGTAAATTTCAAAATTTTCAAAAATTTGATAAAAAAGGAAAAAGTCAAATAGTTGGTTTCACTCTGTTTAAATATATATGAATCTGCAATCGAGATATAACTCCACAATACTAAGTAATTGTATAATCACATCTTATTTGCAAATTACAACAAGATTCTACCTACTTTTCATTATCAATACTTATTCTTTAATATTAAAATGTTGTTGATCGGCCCCACTCTGGTTAGGGTTTGTCTCGGTGATTCGGGTCGCTGGCGCGGCGCTCGGGCCTGGCCCTCCTGCCCGGTCTCTCATTCCTGCTCTCTTTGTCCACGCGCCTCCGCATGGACCTGCTGCTGTTGATCTAACAGCGTCGACCGGCTCCTCCCTCTCCGTGAGATCCTCATGGATCTTGGCGGGGGCTCGGCTGCTTCCCCTCCGATTCATCCAGATCTGGATGCATTCAAATCCTTGATCGCTGCCTCTGGGAAAAGGTCAAATGGCTCTCAGTCCAAGTTTGTCAAAAAACTAGGAAGCATCCCCACGGTCGCTCTGCCTGTGGAGGAAACATGTAGAACAGCGTTGAATCTCGCCGAAAGAGGGCTTATTGGCCAGTTCACAGGGTTATGGCCATCCCCGAAATCTGTAGAGGAATGGACAAAGCGAAACTGGACACCGTTGGTCAAAGAAGGAATAAAGAGCCATTTCGTTGGCAAAGGTTTCTTTGTGTTTGTGTTTGAAAAACACCGAAGATAGAAGTCTCGATCTTCGTAACCGCGTCATACTCAAGGGCCCCAAGGTCCTACCCGAACAAATGGTCACCCGACTTCGATCCCGCCAAGACGTTCCCACGGTTCCCGTTCGGGTGCGCTCCCCACCCTCCCCCTCCACTCGCCGGGAGCCAGAGTTCGCCGTAACCATGTGTAACGCCCGGGGCGTATACATAGATCGTACGAGGGAAGGATCAATACTCCGCGCCCGTATTCCGTGTTGAGGTCGATTCCGGAGGCCGGTTTACCCAAGCAATCAAACTCTCGTTGGCGGATTGGATTCATATCCAAGAGCTCGAGCCTATGAACATTGCCTTTTTAAATGTCGACACTGCCACGAATACGGGCATTTCGCAAGATATTGCAAGAAAAAAAACGAGGAAACTGCAGAGAAGGAAAAATGAGAGCAATGGAAACAGGTAAAGAAACCGAAAAACAATAGGCAGAACAACAAAAACAAAGGCAAAGAGACGGGGAGCAAACCAGGGCAAGAAAATGAACGCACTCAAATCGATGGAAGCAAGGAAACCGTCAGCATAGAAGAGGACAAAAACCCTTTTGAATCTCTCACTCCACCATCTGATCCTCCAGATGCAGATCGGGAAGACCCCCCCCAGCAAAACAACAACGAACCCTCAGATCCAGGTATTACTCCTATCTCGAATCCCAGCAATAACTCTTCTCCTTCTTATGTTGATATAATCAAACAAAAGAAGAAGATTGTAGAAAATGAGGGCTCATCGGATGAAGAGATCTTAGAAAGAACATCAAAGCGAGCTGGAAGGAAATCAAATAGAGAAACCAGGGAAGAAGAATCAGAAAGACAAAAAACTCTGGGCAGTCAAGCTACCATAGAAATGACCCTCGGAAGGAACACCAGGCCAAGAGCTCCTAAGGGAGGTGGACCTACCCCAACATGTTATAAATGATGCAGCTAGTCTCTTGGAACTGTAGGGGTTTGGGGAATCCCACAAAGGCAGAGGCTATCAGGGATTTAATGAAGATGGAATCCACAGACATACTCATGCTCCAGGAGACAAAAATAGAAGGGGAAATCCTTCTAAACACCAGTAGCACAAGATGGAAATTTGACTCAGGAAAGGTAGTCAGTGCAAGAGGCACGGCTGGAGGTATAAGCACATTCTGGTCCAAGAGCTCCTTCTCCTTAGAAAGCTCCTTTGTGACCCAACATTGGATATTCACAGAACTGCGCCATATAGCAAGCAATTTTAAGATAGCCTTGTTCAACATGTATGTTCTGGTGCACTACGACGAGAAGAAAGAATGTTGGACTACACTTTCGGACTATCTGGAACTCCTCATCCCTATGAATATAGTCATAGGAGGAGATTTGAACATAACCTTAGATCCCAAAGAAAAGAGAGGAGGGACCTCTTTGAGAGACCCCTTCCTCAACATAGTGGAGAACCTCATCCAACAATGGGACTTAGTAGATTTCAAACCAGTGAAAGGAGAATACACCTGGACTAACAACAGAACAGGAGAACATCACATCTCTGCAAGGCTGGACAGATTCCTCACCAGTAGTTCAATTATGATGGACAAAAGAATTGTGTTTTCCAAGATTCTTCCTAAGCTAACTTTAGATCACAAGCCAATTCTTTTATGTCTTAAGGAAGAAGAAGACCTCGGTCCCCTTCCTTTTCGCTTCAGCCCTCTTTGGGCAGAAAGAGAAGAGTTCTATGAAACTGTTGAAACAGCTTGGAGAATAGAGGTTCCTGGCTCACCAAGCTACGTATGGGAAAAAAAAATGAAAAACACTAAGAAGGCATTAAAAGACTGGATAAAACAAGACATCAACACTCCCACTTGTCAGCGAAAAGATGCAGTCAACCAGCTGGAAGATCTTCAAGTGGGAATGGAAGAGAAAGACATCTCACCCAGGGATCTAGATAACGAAAAAATTGCCCAAATGAAAACATATAAAGCATTCAGAAACGAGGAAGAGTATTGGCGTATCAAATCCCGCAGCTTGTGGCTCAAAGCTGGAGATAGAAACACCAATTATTTTCACAGGCAATACAGGGCATGCCTTTCGCGAAATCACATTGCTGAAATCATCACAACTATTGGCCAGGTCTGCAAAGGATATGAGCAAATCAAGGAAGCAGCGGTGAATCACTTTCATAATCTCCTTAGTGCAGAAAAGGATGGGAGCAAGGAAGATATTGTTGAATTCCTCACAAACAACCCAAATCTGGTCAGCGCAGAAGACAACATCACTCTAATGAGTCATGTCACAGAAGAAGAGATTGCAGACATCGTTTGGTCGATGGAGCCGGACAAAGCACCCGGGCCCGACGGTTTTTCAATACATTTTTACAAAAAATGCTGGAACCTTATTAAATCTGATCTCATTAGAATGGTTCATGGGTTCATGAGGAAGGCTAAGATAGGAGGAGGTATAAACTCCACCTTTCTCGCTCTAATTCCAAAGGAGGCAGGCCCAAGCTCTTTTGAAAGGTATAGGCCTATTTCTCTGTGTAACTCATCCTACAAGATTGTGGCAAAGCTATTGGCGAATAGAATTAAACCCCTCCTGCAAAAATTAATCTCCCCTGCCCAAGGGGGATTTGTACAAGGTAGACACATATTGGATAACGTCATACAAGTTCAGGAAGCTCTTCAGTCCAGTCACACATGCAAAGAACAAGGTATGCTCATAAAACTTGATATGTGCAACGCATTTGACAGAGTCAATCGTTCATTCTTGTATAGGGTCCTTTTATCCTTTGGTTTCAGTCAGGCCTTCATTAATCTTATCAAAGCATGTCTGGAAAGGATATGGATTGCGCCCATGATAAACGGTAGACCAGCTAATTTCTTCTTAGCCACCAGGGGTTTGAGACAGGGCTGCCCCCTGTCACCCTTCCTCTACATACTGATGGCAGACTCTTTGAGTAGAAAACTGTCTCTGGAAAAACAAAAGGGCAGCCTTCCAGGGATAAGAATTGTGAAAGGCTATGAACCTATGAATCACGCACTGTTCGCCGACAATTCTTTATTGCTCGGAGGGGCATCTCCACGAATAGCAAAATCCTTTAGATCTATACTTCATAAATACTGTAGTATCTCCGGGGCATTGGTGAGTGAACGAAAAAGCGCCGTGTATGGGTGGAACACTGCGCAGCACCAAATTGAGACAATTGCAAATGAACTGGGGTACGCAGGTCACACAGATTGGGAAAAAATTAAATATTTGGGACTTCCTATCACGCTCGGCTCCAACAGAAACCACCTGTGGGAGGATGTTATATCGAAGTTTAAGAGGAATATCACCGCGTGGGGAGGTTTCTAGCTAACCTCAGGGGGCAAATTAACGCTCATCAAATCAATGCTTTCAGCCCTGCCCACATATCAAGCGTCCCTCATGCTGGCTCCAAAGCTTATTTCTGACCAATTTTCCAGACTCGTGCGTAATTTCTTGTGGAAGGGCGGGAGAGGAAACTCCAACAGATTCCACTTAATAAACTGGGACATGGTGAAACGTCCGCTGGCAGAGGGAGGACTTCAAATTCGAGACCCTGTTCATGCAAATATAGCTCTAGGTTGTAAATTATTATGGCAAATTCACGCAGAACCTACTCATCCAGTGAGCCAGATCTTTAATCTGAAATACCTCAAAAATCAGTCTATTAAATCCTTCAAGACAGGGAAACCTCCAAAAGGCACTCAGGTATGGAAATTGTGTTATAGAGCTATCGAATTTTTCAAATCCCACTTATATCGGATCCCTGGTAATGGTAAAAAAACAAAATTATGGAAAGACAGCGTTATGGGGCATCGCCCTCTTGCAGAAAACCAAGAAATTAATGAGGTAAGAGCCTAGTTACAGTCTAAAGGCATACGGAAAATTGAAGACATCTCCAGCTGGGACAGAAATGGGAATTGGCAATGTTGGTCTTTTCTTAGAATTCCTGAACACTTAAACGCTCAGCTAGACACACTTCAAGCTGCAATCTCCGATTTCGCCCCGGTACACATAGAAGACAAAGATGTTTGGGGCTGGGGTAGGACAGGAGTATACACAGTCAGTCATGGTTATTATCAGATGCAGAGTCAAAAAGATTCGCCACACCCGGAATCTGTGTGGAAAAATATTTGGGACAGCTTTGGCATTCCCAAAATCAATTTCTTCTTCTGGACCCTGTTTCACAACAAAATTTTAACTGGAGATAATTTGTGTAAGAGGAACATAATTGGACCGCATAGATGCGTTCTTTGCAAAAAAACCTCGGAATCTGCAAATCACCTGTTCTTAACCTGTGATTTTGCAAAGGAGGTATGGTCTTTCTTCCTCGCCGGACTGAATGTCTGTCCCCCATCCCAAAGCACAATCGACACCATGTTCTCCTCTTGGAATGACAGATATCCCTTCAGCATAGCCAGCAAGTCAATTTGGCAAAAGGTGTGGACAGCTGCACCAAAGTACGTTTGTTGGAAGCTTTGGTTAGCAAGGAATGAAATAATTTTCAACAATACTGAATTTCCTGCAGCAAAAGTGGCAGACCAGGCAAAGAACCTCCTCTTGGAAACTCTGCACCATTCCTTAGCCAAAGATGAAAACTCCTTGCGCACCGAAGAAAGGGTGTGGTTGGATGGTTATACAGGAAACCCCAGTCCTCCTGCATTCAACCGCCCTATGCACACAGGAAAATGGAAAATTCGAGAATCAGAGGATAGCTTCCAGAAGTGGTGGAAATCTCAGGGCAAGTGCTCCATTTTTTTCAATGGAGCCTCAAAAGGCAATCCAGGGAGGGCCGGAGCAGGTGGGGCGATCTTCTTCCAGAATGGGAGTAAAGATGTCTTCAGTTGGGGCCTTGGAACGAAAACAAACAACCAATCTGAAATCCTCAGCCTCTTGAAAGCCTGTCAAATGGCAAGAAAAGGAAATCCAGATGAAATTCTAATTTTTGGAGATTCAGAACTGCTGATAAAAACGCTGGTTAACAAGACAAGGCTCAAGGACTCGGTGCTAAACAAACAACTTTCAAGAGTATTCAGAATTCTGAAAGATTTTTCTTCAGTTTATCCCTTCCATATTCTTAGAGGCTTAAACAAGGAAGCTGACAGTTTGGCGAACATCGGCTGCTCTTTACAGGATGGGATGATTAGCATCAATGCAGAATCACCGACCATGGCAAACATACCTTAAGCAGAAAAAAAGAAAGAAAATGTAATTTCTGAAAATTGTACTGGTTGATAGGCTATGCCCAACCTGTCTTCTATCAATAAAGTAACCGTTTCAGTTAAAAAAAAAATATATCCTCATCAGAGTGAAACAAGATGTATAAGGGGTATTTGTTTTGCATGAGGTCGTGAGGAATGGGTTCGAGCCTGGCAGTGCTAGTCGACAAACACGAATATGATTCTATGGTTAATGTCGTGGAACCAAATGAGGTTGAAAAAGCGCAGATGAGGTGGGTCAGCATCGTCGAAGGTACTACTACCAGTGCGATAGTTGCAATGATCTCGACACCAAAAAATGATGAGCAGACAGCGTGAGTCATGGTTCCCCCGGATGATGAGATGAATTGTATACGATGTTGCGTGTCATCAGCATTAGATGGTGGAAGAATTTTTGCGATGTTTGTTTTGATTTTAGCCAGAGGAGATTCATGTTCTCTTGGTGGTGTAGAAGGGGTACAAGTATCTTCTATCAATTGAATATTTTGTCGGATGTAGAGATTCTGAAATTTTTGTAACATAGGGCATTCCCCTGTATCATGGGAGTAGCCAGTGCAAATGTTGCATGGAGTAAAGGTACTCACCGAGTAAATGGTATGCGATCCAGTACTACTCATGATTTAAGGCGATGATTATTGGTGATGTTCGTGACATTCTGAATTTCTACGTTCCTGCCATCTTCGAGTCTTATATTTTGTGTGATATGGCTCCCTTGGGAGTTTTTTTTTAACACTTCTCTAACTGCTCTCAATTGTGGAAGATACTGACAGTTCTTCATGTGATGAAATTGGGAGCATATTTGGCAAGAATAGTGAGTGATCTTATCTTGATTAGAGATATGTATTTGGGGGATGGGGTTTACTATGCACAAAATTTATATGCACCTATTCAGCTCATGACATTGGTTAACCATGTGGTTAATTTTACTGCATAGGGCACATGAGAAGTTAGGTTTTCACCCTACCCTACCGGGGTGCCAAGTCGCCTTCTCATATCTTGGTTGGTGGTGGTGATGAGAGGAAGGCAGCATTGTTTTTGGTAGTCTCTCCTTAGATACATAGAGGATGGGCCTAGATGCTTCATTCTCCTGGATTGTAAAACTTTCTACAGACTCTGAATCCGAACTGTCCAAGTCAGCTTTATTGGCAATGAAGGGGAATAGAATCTAACTCTAAGCAGAATCGAGGAACGTAGGGACAATGACAAAGATAGTGGTTACCCTGGTAGATATGACAAGAGTGTCGATCGCGTCTAAGTAAATCTCTTTGGACCACTGGAGTGACCGAGTACCATATTTGAAACAACTCCAAAGTTGCACATTGAGTGATAAAATGATCACATTCGTCGCATAATGCATAAAGCAGGACTTGAGGCTGAGGATGGTTATGGGAGGAGGAGGGTGTCCATCCTGGTGGTCATCCCTCTTCCTATATATATAATATGGTCCTAGCCACTTCATTCCCTTGGGCTGTGGTTTTGTCCGCAGATTTTGTGTATGAGTTTGTTAAGTTATGGTTTTCAACAATAAAGCAACACATGAAATCTAACGTTGATCGAAAACGATGGATATGGGGACAATGGCGCACATGGTGGTTGCTTCGACAGATATGACATGTATTTTATCTATGCCGAGGTCATTTTCTTGGGAAATGTGTGGGATTGGGTACCAACAGTTGAATGCCCTTAACTCGGGGCATTGAAAGATCAAGTGATCAGGTTCATCACACAATGCGCAAACCAAGACATGGGGTGTGTCCTCTTTTTGACTTCTTTGAGTTGTTGAGTTTGTTGATTACGAGCATGATGAAGGCTCTTCTCGTATGTATAAGATGGTTTTGAACTCGTCTTCTTCCATTTGCATGGATGTTCTAGAGGGATCCTGAAGATTGGATTGTGTTAGGGCTTGTAATGCATCCCTATATTGAGGCATCTACGGGCAATGTTGGGTGTAATGACCGTATTGGTCGCATATGGCTCATGCATTTTTGGTGAGTAATTCTTTCCCTTGTGTATTTGTGACGTTTTCCTTTTTATGGGTGGTTGAGCTCACGGCAGTTTTTTCGGCATGTAGAAGAGCTTTAAACTCATCTAATTCTGGGAAAATGTTAGTAGGATACCCTACGCCGTTGCAAAATGCACAAGGTTTCAATGCCCTAGGTAACCTATGGGTTTAGACCTTCTTCCCTTTCTTGTTATCCTACGCGGTACTACCAAATGGTGTCACTACACGGGCTTCTTTGGCTATTGCACCTTCTTGGGAAGTAATAGGAATTATTCCTGTAGTGGTAATGCTTGGGTTTCCCGACGTGGCCGGAGGGGAAAAATACCAGACAGGTATTGCGAATGCCATATTTGGAAATTTAAGAGTTTCCATGACTTGTTGTGAAACAAAACCAGGTGGGGGATACAAAAATGAGGTTTGTGAGATAGCATATGGTAGGAATGTCAAATCAGAGGCAACGAAATTTGTGTTGTCAGTTTCTGGTTCTGTACTGGTTTCGGTGTTTGATGAACTCATCATGCACACCACGGCCTTTGTGCTTTCTAGGGCTTCCCCTAGTATTATAGGGGGGTCTCCTGGGTATGTTCCCAGGATGGAAGATGATTTTAATTGGTCGGGGCCAAATTCTATATATCTTGTGATTGGATCAGAGGTTGCATCTATGTACAGTAGTACAACATCTAGAGCGGTCACTGGTTTCTTTTCATAGTATGTGAGTTGGTCTATGGTGACGATTCTTTCTTCATGAGGGAACATCATCACCCTAAAAACAAATGATGATATTGCGTTCATAGCGTACATGTAACTCTCGCCGAGGAGGATATTGTAGTCTAATTATGCATCTAAGACCTCAATGTCTATGAGGACTATTTTTCTAGCCAGGTGCACAAGTACATTTTGGAAAAGACCTACGGGGGCTTATGGGTGCCCGTCATATGCTCTGAGCATGATTTTAGATGGTTTTAATTCAGGCGATCCTAAATTTTTCCAAATCGTTTTGGACATGATGCATGTGAATGCTCCTTCATCCACAATGCAACGATGTATGGTGATATTTTGAACTGAAACTTGTATTTGGAAAGTGACTAGAGAAGGAATCTCGGGGCTTGCCTTATCTAGATTGAAAACCATTAGCCAATAATCTTAAGGGTTGATTGTGCCTAAAGTAGAAAGTAAGGCTTTCCATTATGTTGGGCATGATTGCATGACTTCCAATGTTGACATGGCTGCTGGAGATTGAGCTAAGTCGTCCACTATACTATAGCTATGAGTAGATTTGGAATGATGTCATGCGCGCATTTTTAGTTCTTTGACCATTTTTGGGAGGGGCTCAATATGTATTTTGGAGATGGTTAACGACGTAGTAGGTGTGCCCGTACTTGTACCTGAAGAGTTGGTATCTCGAGGTGCGTTGTAGTTCCTATTCCGTGTTTGGAAGAACAATTCTTCTCCAACCATGTAGATATTGTGATTGTTTCTTCCGGCATTGTTTTTGGGTGAGTGTTGCTGCTAGGTGTTAACCACTCCCTGATGGGGGAAGGGTTCCTACATCACTACAGGCTGCTGGTTTTGTCCCCCTTGCCCTTGGTTACCCTGAACTCGCTTCAACTCGGGGAGTTTGGGACAGTGGTGGGTGTAATTCCCATATTCACCACATATGGCACAAGAATAATTTGTCCTTAGACTGGTTGTCTTGCTTTTCCTTTGTGATTTATTGGTTGAGTCCTGGTTCTGATTCCAATTGGAGTTGCCCCTAGCCTGAGATTGCGGGACGGGTTGCTGATTGTTGCCCCCTTGTCTAGAGTCTCCCTTTGGTTTTCTCTTTGGTTTTTTATTTACATCGTTTGGAGGATTATTATTCTCCTGATTATATGAATTTTGTCGCTGAGCTTGGGAGGATTTCACAAGGTTAATCGGTGTGTTGTTCTGCACTGATGGTATATTTTGCGTGGGAAAAGGGGAGTCTTGGTTTCCCTATTCCTAGTTAGAATATGTATGTTTGGGTGGCTCTCTAGTATCGAAACTTCTAGCTAAATATTGAGTCCCCTGCAAAGGAGGGTATGGACCTCCTTGCAGTTTATGGTATGTAATTTCCCTATTAGTCATGTTCTGTAGAGGTGCAGGCCAACTATGATAGTACCCTGGTTGTGATACATTTTGTGTAGTATCATAAGAGTATCATGGGGACTGATAATTATTGTTTGGTTGACTTTGGGCTAAGGACCCTATCAAACCGTCAGCAAAATTCGACATGCCTGGTAACTCTCTATAATTTTGCAGGTGTAAGTCATTTGGAAGGATATGGTAGATATATCCAGGTTGGGTGTAAATGAGCTCAAGTTGTTGAGATTTACTGATGGCGTCCTCCTCAGAGCAAGGTTTTTTCGATGCCACATCTTTTGAAATTTTTGTTGTGAGTGTTTTCAAAAACATGTCCAGAAGAACTCTATCGTGGAGATTGGCTTTGCACAAGCTACAAAACCTCTGCATGTGTTTGTATAAAACGAGTAAGGAGTTCCATTCCCGAATCATGGTGAATTTAGAGTTGGAAGAAGGTGAGTAACGCAGTGTCGAGGTCGCTAAAGGTTCCATGTGATGCAGAGGGATGGTCGACATACCATTTCGTTGCTAGCCCTGTAAGGGTGCATTGAAAAATTCTTAGTCGAATGGTATCATCTATGATATTGTTCGACGAACACCAAAGGTGGAAATTCATAATATGATTTCATGGGTATTTTTTTTTGCTTACCTTCAAATTTTGGAATATATGAAGGGAGCTTCGTGGACATGGGTGGCCAATTACGGCCATGTGCAATGGGATCATTCGTTAACTTGGTCAAATCTGGAATATTTAATGATGCCAAGAAACGTAACAAATTATTGATTGCCATCGTATGAGGATGGTACACGGTTATGTGTATGTGGTGGCCTTGGGGAGGTGTCTGAGAAATATTTCCTTGTGGCGTTCCCTGAGGGGTGGTTTGTTGACTCTCCAAAGGGATAGTGATCCTTTGACTTCGAGGGGTCGTAGGAGGAGTTGAGTGTGGTGACTCTGTAGGGGTCTCCAGTGGTGTGGTGATTGGTGACCCTTGGGGGGTTCCAATCAAATATTCCCCGATAAAGTAAGATCCTATAATGGCGACAGCGTGACTTCCTATGCACCTAAATGGTGGGAGGCCTGGCACTCCTCCCTCTAATGGGGGGAGGTTTAAGAAACATCTAGATCGACGGGGTCCCGTTGGGTCCCCAATGGTGTAAATTAGTGTAATCTTGTTGGTGTTTTTTATTTTGGAGGAAGGATGATTTCTATCAAAACAATAATATAATCACATACATAAAACAAAGAGAAAAATGGAGAGGCAAATTTTATCTTTAAATTTAAACTATGTGATCAATCAAGAAAAAATGAGGTTTTTGTTTGTTTTGCAAATGATATCAAAATAATATATAGACCTAATCGTCCTCACCCTCTCATTGTAACTAGACCTTACGAAGATAACTTCTGATGGGTTCTAGGGCCAACGTCCCGAAAGAACTGGCAATGCCTTCCAGCCGCCGAAGAATCAACTGAGGTAATGGTATGAGGATCTAGTGTTTCCCACACCGTCACATATAAGGAAAGGATGCGCTAGTTTTTTTCCATTAGATTACCTTCGTCCCACGTGAGCATTCAATTCTTTAGCTTCTTGGTAATCGATTACCAGTACTGAGCACTAGATGGGTCGAGTAACCCGAAATAGTACCGCATGCACAAGACCTAAGCCATACCCCCTCTAAATCGGGTCTTTGTAATGCTCGGGTAATCGTTTCCGTGGATGGATAGAAGGATTTTAAAAGCTCCCTAAAATGTCAACATCTATGTTTCAAAATGTATTAAGTCCACGACAGCTTATTAATGCCTACCCCCGATGGTCCTAACCTGAACTACAATTTTCTTTTGTGGCCCCTCCTGTGGGGAGAATTTAGTGAGTTCAAATTATGGTTGATTTTTAAGAGTCTCAATTTTCTTTAGGGTGTGATTTTGTAAGAAAACGTAAGATAAGAATAAAATCCCCAACAAGTGGGTGCCTTTTGGTCCAAATCTTACCGATGTTTTAGTGTGTGTTTTTGAGTGAACAAGCAAGAGTGTGTTAGGATGTGGATATGTGATTATCCTTTACTTCCCTCCTAATTACACTATGTTTTGTTTGTTCCTTGAAAAAATTTGAGATGATGTGCGGATAATGGACCACTTTCACTTTTCCTAATTATACTATGTAGAACTACAGGGAGATGGTAGTTCAAAAAAAATTTGAGAAAGCTTTCATATGCCAACCAAGGTTCACTGAGAGGTGCAAGGGAGGCAAAGATTACTTGCTTTTTGTATATAACATTTTGACCCTAGTCCCAAGCCTAATGAAAAAATTGAAAAAATAGTTAATCTAGAAAAGAGAATTGTGGATTATGGGCCACTTACTCCTCCTAATTAAACTATGTGTTCTGACTAAGAATTAGCCAAAATTAGATTGAAAAAGAAAACATAGGTGTATTTGGGCCACTTAGTCCTTTTCTTAGTTAAGCTATGTGTTTTTTCAAATGCAAAAAAAACCTTTAATCGCTACACTAGTGGTGTTTAGTGCAACAATTAACGATCTAAAACTCAAAATGTCGAATGGTGGTGAAGGATAGTCTTTATGGGTTTCCAAACACCTGCAAAACTGAAAAAATACATTGATTTTTTAGTGCACGTCTGTCAGAGTAAAAGGCGCGTTGTTGCGCGAGATTAAAAAAATGGGCTCTCTACCTATCAGAACATATACGAAATGTTTTGAATAACTCTCAGAGAGTGTCTGAATTATTTGCATCTATTTGAGAAGGGAGAATGACCTGCAAAGAAAACCAATAACAAAGAAAAAGAATCTAGTATGGTCGCCAATCCTATGGTGGTGTTTTTGCTACACAAGTGTACAAAAATGCACCTCTCTAGTAGTTGGTTGCTACCTATAGAAGGTCATAGAGAGGATGATTTTGTTGTCAGTGAACAAACTAAACAATGTAATACAAAACTCATAAGGTAAGTAATGCATACAATAATAGGAACTTAAACAGAAAAACACGATATAACAAGGCTCAAATGGAGCAACAACCCAATAGAAACAAATGGAGAAATATCCCTTTATTAGGTGTTGGTGGTATGAATAATACAATGCTAACTCTCTTGCAATGCATCCTTTGAGTTGTGGATCTGAAATACTCAAGACAAGGGGGGTTCCTTTCCTCGGTTTCCCTGCAAGTATCTCCTCCCTCTCTCAAAAGGATGGTGATCACTCTCTTATGATGGAGCTCTCTTCTTGACTAAGATGTTGGGTGGCCAACATGTTATTCTCTCCAATACTTCTACTGCAACACTTGAAACTTGGTTTTCTATGGTAGCAATTTGGTTAGCATAACAATGTGTCTCCTTTTTCTCTTCCCATGGCCAGTTTATATAGAAATTTTTTGAACTCTCTTCCCTGTCTTGGCCCAAGATTGATAATGGCCCAAGAGTAGGACAAGATATTCCTTTGTGGGTTGCATGCCTCCTCAAGGTGGCTCGAACTCAATTTTCCTTGACTACAATTGACAAAGAATCATCTTTTCCAAGTGTGTCAAGTGGTCCCAGATGGTGACTTTTTGCCATACCCATGATCACGCAGTTATCGAAGGATTAAGTGCATTGTGTGCAAAAAGTATTTGTTTTTGGTGCATTTTCTGCCAATTTCTGACTGAACCTAAGGAAATAATTAATTTTTTTTTCCTTCATAATTTATTTCTCCTTGAAAATATTAATTTGTATTGTTTTCTTGACATTTTCTAATGTCTTTTGCCTATACAATTTTCGTGTGTTAACACTACCAATTGCATAAACCAATTTCAATGATCGGGGAATCACGAAGCATACAAGATAAATAATTCAATCAACACATTGCACAATGATTTATTGGGGAAAGCCATAGCTAAAAAACCCCGCTATGTCCATCCAATAATGCACAATCCATATAGGGACTTCCTCTGACTGAATGCACCACCTATAAAATTTGGATGATTATACAACTGATAGTACACTGCCCTTGAACTCCAATATCAACTGGGTAAATATCAATTCACACATGCATGATTTATTTATGAGTGATTTATTAGTTAACTGGTTGATAATAGAGTAGACAACTCACTACTAGACCTCCCACTAGTTCCTCCAACAGTTGGAACTAGTTAAATTGAATTTGACTCACATAAATTGAATTAATTAATTACAACTCAAAATAAAGTCAACCATGGCTCCTAAAAAGTAGCAACCACTCTACATGACTCAAGTTAGACCCTCAACTCGACGAATTAACTGAACCAACTAAGTCAAACTAACTTAGTTAACTCGTACAAGTTGTCATGTGATGTGGAATTCCAATTTTCTTCTAGTTTAATTCAGGGGAAAATTAAATTAGAATCTTTCTTGGTGTCATTTTCAACATTTCTTGTTGCCACTTTCAACACTCCCTCTCAACAAGAAAGTGATTCACATCTATCTTGATCCAGTACCTTTGGAATGTTTTGCACGAAACACTTCTCACTGTTGTTGTTACTACAATATCTGCAACTGAAAAGCATCCAAACAAATTAAACTGAATCAATTGTGATCAGTATAATGCATCTGTCACTTGAGTCTTGATTGCCACTAGCTACTACACTATTTACTAAAAACTTTGCATTGCTGCTGATTCTACACTGTTTGTAGAAATTATACAACAAGCATGTATATCATGGATTCAATCCGATCTAACAATGTACTAAAGTTAAATACTAATTTCTTCTACAAATCAATTGCAGAATTAAAAACAAAATCCCCAATCACATGAAGCAAAGAAGAATCAATTAAGCCACAACACAGATAATTTTCTGGGGAAAGCTTGCTACTCAAAACCCCACTATCTTCTATTGTATATTCAGCATTGAATCATGAAACAATTACATACAACTCTTCTCACAAGATCCCTCCTATGCTCAGCTAATTCTCTCACATTGTCACACATAAAACTGACCAATAATTAGCCAATTTACTACCTCCAGACAACATGCCTTGCTTGCGTAATCCCTGATGAATGCAATCCCTAAAGAATATTAATTTTGGCCTTCCTTGACTGCGCAAGTATCATGGGCACTCCAATGGGTGTTTGGTTGTATGGGTACAACCCAATAATCCTACAACTGATAGTCAACTTCCCTTTCACCTACATCTCAACTGGGTCTCCACTAGATCTAACATGCATGCAGCTAATAATAGTAAATCCTTAGCTGATTGTGAATTAATTAATATTTAATTCACTTGATCTCTCACTAGTGTATCTAACAGTTACAACTAGCCCAACTGAGTTTAACTAATTACAACCTACATTAAATAAAGCACCACTGCACTTCAAACTCTATTACAACTAGAATTACTCTACATGCCTCACCAACTACCTCTAACTAGAATTCATGAGCTAACTTAGTTTATCACACTCAGTTAACTATTACAAGTTATTTTGAGACTAGATTACATTTTCTTGTCCATATTAATTAAGGGATAACTAAAATAGACATGCACCAAATTTAGCCCTATGGGCCCCACCCTAGTGTAGGTGTTGAATGCACTAGGCGTGGGTGCTGAAATTTTCTTGTTGAATTTAAACACTCCCTCTAAACAAGAAAGAGATTATCCTTCACCCCGATCTTTCCTTTATTCTATTCGAATTTGCTCCTGGTGAGCACCTTCGTCAGAATATCTACACCCTGATCTTCCGTGGGAATGTACTGAAGCAAAATTATTCTTCTCTGCACACAATCTCTGAGATGATGGTACCGGATATCTATGTGCTTGTACCTATCATGAAATATGGGATTAATCGAGAGTTTAATGCAACTCTGATTATCAAAATGTATCACTGTCAGATCCATCTAAGAACCAAACAAACAAACCAAGATATTTCTCATCCAGATAGCCTCACATGCAGCTTGAATTGTTTCCATGTACTCTCCTTCCGCTGAACTGAGTGCCACAGATCGTTTCTTCCTACTGTACCAAGAAACTGTTGTCGATCCTATGCTAAAGATCCCTTCTGATGTGTTATTTCTGTCTGATGGATTGCCTGCCAAATCTGCATCAGTGAAGCCTTGAAGCTTCACTCCCTCTGTCCATATATACCATATACCATACTCTGATGTGCCCCTCGGGTATCTCAAGACATGCTTCCCCACCTTCCAAAAGAGCTTGGTAGGCTTAACCATAGCTTAACTCATCTAGTTAACTGTGTAGAAAATGTATGGTCTGGTGTTCACTAGATACATCAGCGAACCAACTAATTGCCTGTAAACAATCGCATCCACTACCTCTCCAAAAGTAGCATCCTCTTTCCTCCAATTTCCTGGAAGAGGAGTATCCATGGGTTTGCAACTCTCCATGTGAAACTTACCCAATATCTCTTTGGCGTAATTTCCTTAAGAAACAAAAAATTTCACCATCTCACTGCCATATTTCCAATCTAAGTAAATAATGAAGGAGTCCCATGTCCTTCATTTTGAAAGCCCTTGCAAGATCCTCCTTGCATGAGTGTATCAACTGCTCATCACTTGTCAAAATTATATCATCAACATAAAGAACAATAATCAATAGCTTACCCTCAACCACAATCTGGTACAGGTTTGCATCTGCTTCACTTTTGGTGAAGCTCAGTCCAGTGAAATAGCTATCTATCCGAGTGTATCAAGCACAAGGTGCTTGCCTCATCCAATACAGTGCTCTCTTGAGTCGACACACATGTGACTCACTGTTGAAGATCTTGAAACCTTCAGGCTTCTCTATGTACACTTCTTCCTCAATGATCCCACTGAGAAACTTTGTTTTCACATCCATCTGTTGAATGCGCCAGCCCATCTGCGCTGAGAATGCAAGTATGGATCTAATGGAAGAGTACCTTGCAACAGGTGAAAAAGTCCCATCATAATCAATTCCCTTGATCTGTGAGAATCCTCGAGCCACAAATCCGGCCTTGTATTTCTCCACACTCCCATCAACAACTTGCTTTACCTTGTAGATCCATCTCGATCCAGCCACTTATTTGTTGACCGGTCTTGGGACAATCTCCCATGCACTATTCTTGACAATGGATTCATAATCCTCCATCATTGCATCAACCCAATTTGGTTGTTGCACTACTTCCTGAAAGGAAGATGGTTCACTCATAATACATTTTCTCATAAGATCTGTGTATATAGTAAACCTGTCTGGAGACTGTCTCTGTCTGCGCTATGAAGTAAGGGCTCCTACATTCTCTGCAGCATCAAGTCTCAGTCTCTCAGCTTTTGTGGTGCGCCTTCTACCATTTCTGATGGATGGCTCTGCATGAGTGTTTTCCTCCACTCCATGATCCTCCGCATGTGGTTGATCCACATCTTGAGGATCATCCTTGGGAACCAACAATTCCTCCTCTACATGTAAGTCCAGCTTCCTCTCAAGGGAAAACCGCATGGATTTCTCCTCATCAAATTTTATATCCTGTCGCACAACAGTCATTGTATTGTTTGGAAAATACACTCGATAGTTGTGGGGTGTTTCAGTGTACCCCAAAAAAATCCTGATCTCAGTTTTCAGTTCCAGCTTCTTCCTGGCGTCCTTGGTCACATGCACATAAACAGATGAGCCAAAAATATTAAAGTGTGAAACATCAGGTTTCTTACCAGTGAAAGCCTCTTCAGGTGTACTCATGCCAAGTATCCTATGAGGACAACGGTTCTGCACAAATACCGCAGTGTTGCATGCTTCCACCCACAGATGCATCGGTAGGCCTTGATCATGCAACATCGCTCTTGTTGCACCCACGATCATTCTGTTCTTTCTTTTAGCGACCCCATTCTGTCATGGGTTATGAGGTGCTATCAATTCTCTTCGAATTCCTTCTTTGCTGCAAAAGTTCTTGAATTTGTTAGTGATGTATTCTCCACCATTATTGCTCCTAAAAGCCTAAAATTTCTTGCCTGACTCTTTCTCCACCAATGATTTAAACTCAAGAAACTTAGAGAATTTATTATCTTTCTTCTGCATGAAGAAGATATAGCACTTACGAGAAAAGTCATCAAAAAATATCACATAGTACTTATGTTTTGTTGTCGAAGCAACAGAGAATGGTCCACACACGTTTGTGTGAACTCTCTCAAGGATCCCTAAAGCTCGGTTCTCCTTCTCATGAAAGGTGGCCTTTACATATTTTCCCATAGTACATCCCTTGCATGTGTCTGACTGTGCAAGTGTACCCCTCGGAAGACCAATAGAAATTTGTTGCATGACTTTCAAGGCTCCATGGTGAAGATGGCCCAATCTACTGTGTCATAATTTGCCCTCAACCTGAATCACCACTTTGTCCACCTTGCCCATCAATGTTGCGCAGCCATCTACATCTAGCTTGTATAGATTCTTAACTTAAATCCCTATCTTCTTGGCTTGTCCTGTTGTTTTGTGTCACAGGAAAGCTTTTCCTTCACTAAAAACAACATCATAGCCTCTATCCTCCAACATTGCAACTAAGACTAAATTTTTCTTCAAACCTGGTACATGCATTACATATTTTAATTGAAAGGGTTTACCTGACTACCTCTGTAAGGTAATGGTACCAATCCCGGTAGCATTGTACCGCCCTCATCACCCATTTCAATATGCATCTGGAGATCCTTCTCCTCCAATCTACTGAAAATTTCCTTGTCTCTCGTCATGTGAAAGGAAGCGCCACTATCCAAATACAACACAAATCCTAATGCACTTGACACCATGCATGCAATCAATGAGAAGTCAAGCTCAAATTGTGAGGCCAAAGCCTCACTAGCTGCAGATCCTCCGACATTCTTGTTCTTCTTCTTTTGTGGACAGTTAGTAGCATAATTCCCATGCTCGTGACAGTGAAAACACTTCACCCTGGACATGTCCCCCTTCTTGCCATCTTTGGACTCAGATTTGGAATGGAATTTCTTCCCCTTCCCCTTCTTTGCCTTGGTAGCCAAAGCACAATCTTCTTCATCTTCACTCTTATACGAAGATCCATCTCTAGTGTTCTTTCTGAACTCCTCCTGCACCAAATCCAACCACATTCGTTCCCAATCTGGCAACTTTTCCCTTCCATTGATAGTCTTGATAATTGTGCCAACTCTTGGGAAGTCCTAGGAGATCCAAGCTCACGAAATCATCATCAATGACAGTTATACCAACGCTCCCCAGTTCATCCCGACATTGGACAAACTTTGGTAGATATTTTGGTATGGAGTCGCCCTTCTCCATCTTGATCTTCCTGAGTTTATCTTTGAGTGCAAATTTCCTATGTCGTTGTTGCTTTGAAAGAGATCCGTCAAAGCCTTCCACATTGCATATGGTGTGGCTTTCCCATGGAGGCTTGATACAATGTGGTGTCATACTCCCACCAATAGGATCATGCTCACCTTTGCCACTTTCTTTTGCCATGCATCAAGATTTACAGCATCTGTCACAGCAGGTTTTGGAACTTCATTGTCAATGAATTCCTTCAAGCCATTGTCTTCGATTACAGCCTCCCTCCTGTCCTTCCAAGCAATATAGTTTGAACTACCCTCAAGTGCATAATCCAACCTCAAGCCATTTAAAGCCATTTCGATCCTGAATCAGCTGTAGCACCAAGAAATTATTTCTGCAAATTTGAATTCTATCCAGTTACAAACTCAGCTCCTCCTTCACAATTGTGATTTCATGTGCTCTTATACTATGTAGAAATTATATATCAAGCATTAATATCATGTATTCAATCTGATCTAACAATGTACTAAAGTTAAATATTGAATTGCTTCAATGAATCAATTGCGGAATTAAAAACACAATCACCAATCACATGAAGCAAAGAAGAATTAATCAAGCCACAACACAGTTAATTTCCCACGAAAATCTTGTTGCTCAAAACCCCACTATCTTCTATTGTATATTCAGCATGGAATCATGAAACAATTACATACAACTCTTATCACAAGAGCCTTCTTGTACTCAGCTAATTGTCTCACACTGTCACACATAAAACTAACCAATACGTAGCCAATTTACTGCCTCCAAACAGCATGCCTTGCTTGTGCAATCCCTGATGAATGCAATCACTAAAGAATAGGAATTTTGGCATTCCTTGACTACGCAAGTATCATGGGCACTCCAATGGGTGTTTGGTTACATGGGTGCAACCCAATAATCCTACAACTGATAGTCAACTTCCCTTTCACCTAGACATCAACTAGGTCTCCACTGGATCTGACATGCGTGCAACTAATAATAGTAAATCCTCAGCTGATTGTGAATTAATTAATATTTAATTCACTTGATCTCTCACTAGTGTATCTAACAGCTACAACTAGCACAACTGATTTTAACTCACTTAACTGAGTTAAACTGAATACAACCTACATTAACTAATGTACCACTTTACTTCGAACTCTGTTACAGCTAGAACTACTCTGCTTGCCTCACCAACTGCCTCTAACTTGAAATTCGTGAGCTAACTGAGGTTATCACACTGATTTAACTATTACGAATTATTTTTAGACTAGATTACATTTTATTGTTCATCTTAATTAAGGGATAACTAAAATAGACATGCACCAAATTTAGCCCTGTGGGCCCCACCCTATTGTAGGTGTTGAATGCACTAGGCGTGGGTGCTGAAATTTTCTTGTTAAATTTAAACAATGTTGCCAACTCTACACTGTGCTCCCCAGTATCTGACTACTGCTAGTCTCTGCATCTGTCACTCTGGCATATGACTGCATCAACTGCCACTAATCCATCCCACTAATGTATATTGTGGGCCCCCATAGCAAGGTAATGATCCATGAGGAAAAAAAACCATCTCAATGGACCTTGCCCAAATTTATGCACTCTTGGGACTCTTGATTCACATTCCCCACCTATCACCTAAAGGTATTCCTTCATGTGCTCCAACTCCCAACTTGGTTCGAAATTTCCCCCTACTATAGATCTTTTGTTGAGTGGATGTCTCCACTTGGCCTCCTCTCTACTTCTCCAATTGTGGATGCTACACAAATTGATAAGAATGCTTATGAGGTTGCATGTTGAGAGGCCTAACATGCTCCCTCTCAACCACAACATCTCTAATACCTGCCTTTCTCCTCAAGGATTTGCATGCATCTTCCTGTAATGTGTAGAGGCTCTCGAGCCTGACACCAAATTGCTTGATTTAACATGAAGCAAGATTCTTGAGGTAGGATTTCCCATCTTTGAAGACGACCTCATACCCTTTTTCTTTAATATTTCTTCATCAGTTCAAGTTTCTTGGCTTCATTTTTATTAATGAATATCTCATTGAGATTATTCCACATAACAAATGGAGTCTCTTTTCCATGTAGTTTCAATACTATGTGGTCTCTGACACCCTCGAGGATGATCCTCCTGGCTCTAGCCATATCCTTCTTCCATTGAGCGAGATCCTGGACATCAGATGTTAGGGGGCTTATTACATTTTTCTTGATGTAATCTAGTAGCCCATGGTCATCTAATATTGACTCCATACGATCTTCCATGCCACAAAATTTTTGGTTCCTACCAGAGCATGCTCAAGCCTGAGTCCGGTGGAAGTTATCTTCTCAGTCCTAGAGAAATACTACAAGGATAACTTTGAATTATTCTCTTCTATAGTGATTTCAGGTCCAATACAATGTAGAAATTTCTACAAATATAGCTCTGATACCATCTAGAAACTCCTTATAGATTCAAACTGCTAATTGTAATTTTCTAAAAAAATAGACTTGAATCTACTCTACCAATTGCAGAAACCAATTTAAACGATCACGAAATCATGAAGCATACAAGAGACATAATTCAATCAACACATTACACAACGATTTCCCAGGGAAAGCGACAGATAAAAAACCCCGCTATTTGTATATTGCATTAGTCAGAAAATATGAGAAGATTGCAATGCTTTTCTCAAGCCTGAGAAACCTCTGCAGTATCTCTATCTGTCTCACTGCTTCCTAGAAAATCCTAGGCCAATGCTTAACAAAAAAATTTCTTGCCCAAGTCCCTATTTCCTTGTATTGATTCCCTGGGTAATTAGCCCCTATTAATTATGGAAATCCCCATCCAATACTGCGCAATCCATCTAAGGCCTTCCTCTGACTGCGTGCACCACCTGTACAATTTGGATGATTATACAACTGATAGTGATGATGATGATGATGGTTAACGTCCAGTGAGACCAATATTTGGTCTATCGGACCTAAAGAAAAGAGTTATTTAATTTGATTTAAGATTTTATTCCTATGCTCAAAAAGCTTGGAGAGAAGCCTCCTGAGCTCACTATAATTTTGACATCTTAAAAGGCTATGAAGGTCAGTATTGCAACAAATATTATGAAATTGAGCTCTAATGTGGTTGTACGCGGGGCACTCTAAGATAAAGTGATTTTCATCCTCGATGTTCATATTCTCACAGAGATGGCAGATCCTTTCTATCCATGGTGTTTTAGGACCTGTCCAACGACCTGTTTCATTATGGAGCTCATGAGAGTTCGTTCTAATCTTGGCTATATTAATTTTCTTCTTTGAGCTAGTTAAAATGAAAGTGCTTTGATCTTCTAAGGTGGGGTTGATGACCTCCTTATAATACCTTAATTTTCTTTTAGGCTGCTAGATCTTTCTCACACCACATTTTTTCTTTGAACTTAGAAGTAACAATTTTTTTAATGTT
>CM076580.1:1491800654-1491956570 GCA_034641835.2 Pinus albicaulis
TGGCTTTTTCCTCAGCTTTCTCTGGCAACACTTCAGTATGTTGCTCTGAGTTCCTTTCCAACTCCTTTGTCAGCACATCAGTATGCTGATTTTCATTCATCATGAGACTGTTAGCTAGTCTCTCCCTCTTTCCATCCTCTGCTTCATAACTGTCATTCATGAAAACTTTCCTGCCTTACTTCCTCAACAAATTATCATGTATGTAAGTCCTCTGCCACTCCAATTCTCTCCTCTGAAGATCTAGTTTCCTATACAATTCAACAATTTCATTAGGGGTAGGACTTGGAAACTTCACACAATTTTCCATACCTTCACCAGCTCTTAACCAATCATTAACTGGTCCTTTTCTCTCTGCACCAATATTCTGATTAGACTCCTTTGTCTTCATTTCCTCCTGAGATCTTGCTATCTCAGCATCGATCTTAACAGACTTTAGATTAAACTCTTCTTGAACAAACTCTAAAGCTTTCTCATCTCCCTATGCTGTACCTACAAACATACACAACTCATTAGTTTTAAAACCACAATACTTTTCAGTCTTGACTGCTTCCTCAAACACTTCCCTTTGAACAGGTCTGCGTGTGGAATCTTCAAATTCCCTCTCTGGCTCAAGAACTCTAAGATCCTTCTTCAATAAGGCAATCACACTTTTCCTCAACTTCATCTACAATGGTTGCCAAATCACTCTCTTTCCCTTTAGTGGAAAGATCCATCCTCTATTCTAGTTTTCCTGCTCTTGCAGCCATTCCTCTAGTACCTGCAATTGTACCTTCATTACTGCAATCTTTCTTTCTCTGACCTCATCAGTCATCTCACCTCTGTGGCATTCTTTTGAACCTCTTCTCTGATCCTCCATGAGTTGTTCACTCACCATGAGTTGCACTAGCCTCTGCAACAACAATCTCTCCTACTACCCCTTACCTCACCAATCCACTTCACTGGACCCGGTCTTTTGGTAAGTACTGGTTCACTGCCTCTCGAACCTCTTGAGCACTCTCTTCTGCTCTCTTTCTAGGCTATCTCTTCAACTCACCTTCTTCTTCAGGACACTGCAATTGTCCTCCCTATCCAGCCTTTAGCTAAATGTCAGGTTCACTGCCATCATCTTGTCTGCAACCATAAACTTTAATCACAAATTTCAAATCAGAAAATCATCTCACCTTTAAGATCCTACATGATCTTTTCCTCCATTCATTTCTGCCATCTTGTTCACTGCAATTGTGTAGCTTGCATATCAGATTTAGAATACATTCAAACAAGACACTCTTCAGTTCTCAACAGAACCTTCCTGCACTCATTCAGAAAAAACAAACATCTTCCATTTCAACAGAGCCTTCCTGCTCTGATACCAAAAATTATGCAGGCTGACCTGCAAAACCCAGAATCTTTCCCAATTCTGTGCATATACAAATGCATCATCATAACTGCCCAATAAAACTCCAAATTAAGATAATTTCACACACTGGAAATCTCAATTAATATGCGGAAGCTATCTTTTAATTCATGGCTATCAAAACCAAACAATGAGCCCAAAATTTAATATCTCATGCTGAAGCTTCATCACTTAACAATGATTATAAATCATTGAAATATCCATCTTAGGATTTTAAATAAACTATTCGAAAAGGCCAATACTATTAGTTTTTTCACCTTTTACGTTTCATTGCTTTTAAGGAACTCTTTTAATATATAACAGAACCATAGTTAAATCCCAACAATGGTTCAAAGCTCCAATTATCAATGTGATACCATCGTCTACAACCATACATTCTACAGTTCATACCCATCTCTATCAAATATCGATCCACAATTGGTTTAAAACTGAGCTTATTAACATTAAGCGTTGACTATTAACACAACCTGCGTTCGACACCACAGTTCATACCTTTTACTGATCGCGTTCAACTAGATTCTCATGAATTCAATTTTGAATTGGACTCTGCTCATAATTCGAACCTTCGCCTTGAAGATCTGAATCGATTTTCAGATATCGATTCAAGAAAATGTATGGGTTGCATCAATTTGTATTGATTAAAATAGACAGAGTCTCTTTGCACGTTTTATACCCAACAATCATATGCTATGACAATGCTTATGCCCTTCAATAAAGACCAAGCTTCATCGAACTTTTCACAGAGAGTTAAACATATGAAAATCATAATCAAAGAGTGGATTAAGGCATTTGACACAGGTACATATTCTATGTTGTTATAACCAGCAGATATGGACCGATTTAATCGATCCCAATTGATCTCAATTAACGGAGTTAACGCCTATTCATACCTTGAACTGTCACGGTTTTAACATGATGTATCAATCTGCAACGCGGGATTATATGTCTTCCTCACCTTTAAATTACTCCACCATACCTCCATAAACTTGCAGAGGTGCAGAAACACAATATTTCATCATAGGCGGTTACATTTCTTGCTCTTCGAACTCTGTACCTCCCAGAATTTTGCAGATCATACACCCGAATGGAAGCATTCAAGACTTCCAAATGTGGGTAAAGACATTCAAGACAAAACCCTTTACATAGCATATATAATTTAAAAATAACAACGCCCTCTTTCAACTAGTGACTGACCAATTCCTGATACAGGAATTCTTCTTTCATGAAATCGATCCATTGTGATCGATTTGCCAATTCCACAATTACAATTTATCATACGCTTCCATGCCTTCGAGTATACAACCTTCCAACACTGTAGATATTCTTATATATACAATCTGCCAATGTGCTATACACACAGTGAAATCGACTTCTTCAAAACTGGTATTAAAATATCAATTTGCACTGAACTTCGATTCAATCCCAATTACAGAAATTAAACACCCAAATTCTAAATCCACCAATAAAGCTCTAAAACACAATTATCATATTAATAATGAAAATACTTACAAACTTTTCTTCCTGGCCAGATATTCAACATTCAAGGCCCTTACAATTTGCCTAGAGGCTTACAGCCTTGGCTGTTCAAACCCTGCTCTCTACTCACACTCTCACTCCCTTCAACTATTCAAGTGTAGTTTCCTCACAAAAACCACTCATATTTATACATAAATAATGCATTTAATTCACTCCAAAAATCTCTCTACCTAATCCTCAACTAAATCTATATTTTAGGTGTGGACTCAACAAAGTCCCATACATAGAATTCCTACTCTCTAATTTTGCTCCTAATCTATTTCTCTCATATCCTTTTAATTAATAAAAGAATATTAACAAAATCCTCACTTATATCATTTATCTCCTATTTTATCAAAAATAACAAATTAATTAATAAAATAATAAAAATGTCACACCCCCCTTTATTACATATTTACAAATGAAAAATGGCCTTGATGCTCCTACATCATTATGCAAGGAAACACTATAAATTTAAAGATAAATAGTGTTTCAAAAATAGTAGGGATAGATAAATAGAATTTAAAAAACAACTAGTAAAAATTTTAAAAATAAAACATTTCGAAGCTTATATATAAAAAAACTATATAATTTGTTATGAATCACAGAAATTTACGTTCGTATAAATTAAATATAAATTTTAAAATAATATATAAAAAATACAAATAAAAATACTTAAATTTAAAACACACTAAAAATAAAAGAAGATGATGCAACTAACCATTAATCCATTCGCATTAATTAGATCAACTAAGAACAACCTTCTACATTAAACAATGGCATATCGTCAAGCAATTGGGGAGGAACAATGCACTATATTAAAGTTAGTGATATGTCTAGGATCGTTGTTAGGATCCACCACTTAACTTTCATTTTTGCTTTTAGCATGGTCTTATGAAATAAGATTTATAAATTTTTAATTTAATTATCAATAATTATTAGATGAATAGTGAGCTAGTACATAAAAAGCATGCTTTTTAGAATAAGATTTATAAAATTTTAATTCAATTATCAATAATTATTAGATGAATAGTAAGAATTAATTTCCACAACATTCTAAAATATTATTAATAGTAATCTCTTAATTTAAAATTAAAATTCTTTTTTTGAATAGGTATGTCTATTTGGAAATAGAGCTTCTAGACTTCTAATTTAATTATCAATAATTAATAGGTTAATATCTACACAATATTCTATAATATTCTTAGTAATAATCACAAACCAAGTCGTTTTAACTTTTTAATTAAGTTAATAAATTAATTAATTAGAAAAAATAATGCAAAGATATATAAAATGAATACTAAAAATAAATTTTTAAACATATTAATGAGTTATGGATTTTTCTTAATAAAATATAGTATTAGTCTATAATATTATAGCAAAACCTATTTACAAATTAAGTATCCCCATAATTAAAAATTTTATTATATATTTTTAAATATATGTCCTTAACTTATATACCAATTAATTTTATTATTATAAATTATAAATATTATGAGTTTTTTTCAATTTAATAATATATTTAATATATTATGAAATAAATATTTTAATACTTATTAGTATTTATTAATCATTTAAAGTACCATAGTATAGTATAATTAACTAATAGAAATATTCTTTTATCTTTTTAAAGTATTCTATGTCAAAAGCCCAAAAATACTTCAATTGATGTAGTTTATGGTCCAGTTTTTGTTACTGAATACTTTAACTATCCTAAAGTCATGATCAAATCTCCTTCACACCCTTAAAGTTAGTTCTTGCTAATTTGATCGACTAGGAAAAAATACCAAAATTAAATTAGATGTGGAACCATCTAGAAACCCCAATGGTGATAACATGTCGGAGGGCAAAACCGTAAGACTCTAAGGTGGCTAAAGCCTTTCAATCCACAGGATGCCACGTTGACGCCAACAACTAATTAATAATGCCAGCCGTCAGAGGTTCAAGGCATAACATGGCGTCACTCCCATCATTCCGATAAGGATGACCCTACACAGATTCCTTATCCATATACTATACTACGACTAGACACCATATTTATCATTTTCAGGCCTTCCTGAGCAGCCCGGGGTTTGGATTTGAGAAGAAATGCTTAGTCTCACGTAGGATTTATGAGTATCATTACTTCAATTATTTTGAATAAATACGTTCAGGGAGATCACACTTCAATTAATACTTCTATGGCCACGACTGTATCTATGAAAATTTCCTCGGATGGAAAAGAATGAATTGAAGTGGTTTTTAAGTATATGGGATGGATTTACCGTACGTTATTCGATGGACTCAGATAACAGCGATAGGTATAGTAATTTTCAGTTTATGTTTGCCATTTATAGGGTTTTTTGCAATGTGTTTGTGTACATTTGGAGGATGTTTTGCAATTCTTCTTCTGGCTTCCTCTGTCCTCTGTTTTGCTTTCCTCCTGCAACTAGAAGCCTCGGCACCCGCAGTTGTGAAGCCATTGTTGGGCTTCATTGCTTGGGTTCTCCTTCATTTTTTGTGTAAAATCTCGGGCTTCAATGGCCAACTAGAGAACAAAGAAAGGTCTAGTAGTAATGACAGACATCATGTTGCAGGAATTGAGGAAGGAATATCATTTGAAAAGGAGACTTTAACAGTTGAGTTGGAACACTCGGAGGGACCTGGTTCCATGGAAGATATAAACGAAGTGGGGGCTGAAAATTTTGAGCCTTCTTACAAGTACAGTATTGGAACTGTCTGTAAACAAAACAAATATGAGTATACTTTGTATCCAAATTTTGTTGATAAAACTTCTAAAAAGGAAAAGAAGATATTAAATCCTGTTGTGAGGACTTTATACTCTGAGAATTCTGGAGAGAAGAAACATAAAGAGGTATTTAGTGTGCAGTTCGGAGGCTCTAATTCTAAGCAACGATTAATTCAGCCCACTCATGGTCATTTGAATGGGGTCTGCCAGTTAGGAGAAGAGGTATTCTCCTGTGATGAAGTAGCCATGAAATTTCTGCGTCTAAATTCCAATAATGGCCGTTTGGATCCTCGGTGGGGCTGTACTGATCACTATTGGAAGAATGATTATTTGAGGGAGTTAGAAGCATTGAGACATGTTGGTTTCTCTGCGACCGAAGCACGTCGATGTCTCGATGAGTTTGCTGCAGACATGCCACCTAGACAGGTGATCATTATTATAAACCCTTCCTCTAACTACTCTATATAGATAATTTACCACCTAGAACTAAGGTAAGGTATTTTTGTGGTGTAACAGTGTGTTTTTGCATGTACCAGTTTTATGAGTTATTGGAATTTTGGCAAAGGAAAGAAAGAGAAAACTCCAAAGAGAGAAGATAGTGCAACTTGAGTTCTACACTCCTGTGGTAAGGTCGTTGTCGCTATATAACCTCTATTTTAGTTGAGCGTTAAGGTTGTTTCTGCTATCTACTTCCTAGTTTATGTACCTTTTATTAAATTTATTAATGCAATTGGTCAATAGTTGAACATTGACATGTAGGTTCTAAATAATAGGACATTGATCCCATTGTCTCCGAGATAAGGATTTTAAAATATATTTGTAAGGATTTTAAAATATTTTTGTAAGGTTGTACATAAGATTATCAAACTTATCAAACTATGTACTTTCTTAACCTTATTGGTTATCTAACTACATTTGCAATGGAAGAGCATAAACCATTTTGATATAATTGAAATGGAAGCATTAACACTGATGTAAATTGGTTTCTTTATGGAATTATGGAGGAGAATTGTTTTGAAGGATTGTTTTGAGAGTATTTGATATATTTGATTGAGAAATTAGAGTGTTTGTAATTGAAGAACACAAACCATTATGATATAATTGAAATGGAAGTATTAACACTTTTGATATATATATTTATTTCTTTATCGAAGTATGGAAAATTGTTTTGAAGGATTTTTTTGAGAGTATTTGATATATTTGATTGAGAAATTAGAGTGTTTGCAATTGAAGAGCACAAACCATTATGATATAATTGAAATGGAAGTATTAACACCTTTGATGTATATTTATTTCTTTATCGAAGTATGGAGAATTGTTTTGAGAGTATTTGATATATTTGATTGAGAAACTAGAGTGTTTGCAATTAAAGAGCACAAACCAATAAGATATAATTGAAATGGAAGTATTAACACCATTGATGTATATTTATTTCTTTACCGAAGTATGCAGAATTTTTTTGAAGGATTTTTTTTTTAGAGTATTTGATATATTTGATTGAGAAATTAGAGTGAGATAGAAGTATTGCATTACATTATATTGTTATATAATTATTTCAATTGAAATAATATGTGATTTTTAAAATAATATATGGGATTTTTAAAATAATAAATAAGTGATAAATTAGAGATGGAAATAAATAATATGTGATTTTTAAAATAATGTATGAGATTTTTATAATAAATAAGTGATGAGTTGGAGATGGAAAGAAGTATAATTATTTTAGTGGGTTTGGAGTCTGTCTTAAAATTGTTTTTGTTTGTTTGTTTGGTTGATTGAAGGTTCTGAAACAATATTATATAATTGAAATTGAAGTATTAATACCTTTGATATATGCTTATTTTATTATATAAATATGGAGAATTTATTTGAGAGTAATTGATATATTTGATTGAGAAATTAGAATGAGATGGAAGAATTATATTATATTATGTAATTATTTCAATTGAAGTAATAGGTGATTTTAAAAATAATAAATAAGTGATGAATTAGAGATTGAAAGAAGTATAATTATTTTAGTGGGTTTGGAGTATGCTTTAAAATTGTTTTGTTTAGTTAAGGGTTTTTCTTTTTTCGAAATTAAGGAAACAATAGGCAAAGGCATTTGGCACTAGTGAAATCCTGAATGGGCCAACATTCACTGATAGTATACAATGATGTGATGAGTCAGCCTGCATTCACTCACTGATGGCAACTGATGATGGCTTCCCTCACTGTTGGTTTGGTTTGACAAGTGAGTTATAATAAGTTTTTTCACCATATGAAAAATATAATTATCTTAAAAATTATTAAATAATAAGTAATTATTAAAATAATAAATAAGTGATAGAATGCTCCCTAGGTTTGTTTTGTTTATTGTTTTTGGCAAGTGTGGTTATAGTTTTGCATACTTAGAAGTGCAATACAAATTGTAAGTTCTCATAGGAGTTTAACAGAAGTGTAATACAAATTGTAAGTTCACATAAGAGTTAAGTATGATTTTTAGGAGTTTAATATAATTTTTATTTAATATAATTTTATAAATTAATGTCTATTTGATATTTTTTTTTAATAAATCATATCATTTTATGAATAATAAAATAACAAATAATATTTAAAATAATTGACGGAGTAAGGATAGAAGTATAATAAGTAATATTTAAAATAAGTGATGAAGTAACATAGAAGTATTTGATTATCTTATAAATAATTAAAATGATAAATGATCATTAAAGTAATAAATAAGTGATGGAAGACTCCGAGGCTCATTTTCTTTATTCTTTGGTTAGTGTTAGTGTAAATATATTCACATTTTTTTGGATTTTTTGTAATCCATTTATATTGGTTGTAAGTTTAAGTAAGAGTAATATAAATTTTATTTTTTTATTTGTTGTAAGTTTATGTAGGAGTGTATTACAATTTCATTATAAGTTTATATGTATTGATTATAAGTTTACATATATATTTTTTTAAATTTATATAAGAAATTTTAAATTTTATTTTGATTTTGTTGTAATTGTAATTAATATTTATAAACACATTTCTTATATAATATGCATATTTTATTGCCCAATATGAAGAATATTTTTTATTTTATTCAGGTTTAAAGTGAAATTGACATGTCTCTCTTTAAAAATAAAAATAAAATATTATATAAATAAGAAAAACAATGTCTGCTATATTAAAAACAAATATAAATAAATATGTTGGTGTGTAAAAAATATTGCAATGAAAAGTACATTTTACAACCCAAAATGATTAAACGTGTTTGGTGTGAGAGAGATATGGTGAATATATTTCATTTTCTCTCACCCATAAATAAAATTATTCAAATATATTTCATTTTTTCTCACTATAAATAAAATAGTTCTATAATGTAAAAAAACACAATTTTATATTTATTTTATAGAAAAAAAGTAAAACCCAAAATGATTAAATGTTTTTGGTGTGAGAGAGATGTGGTAAATATATTCCATTTTCTCTCACTCATAAATAAAATTATTCAAATATATTTCACTTTCTCTCACCCATAAATGAAATAGTTCCATACTGTAAGAAAACACAATTTTATATTTATTTTATAGAGAAAAGTAATTAAAAGTAAACAAAATTATATTTCACTTTTGACTATGATTGTGAGTGAGATGTATAATTTTTATACTTTTTAAACACTTAAATAAATTAAACACTTAAATAAATTGTTTGAATATTTATAAGAATCAATTTAAAACAATTAAGTAAATTAAACACTTAAATAAATTGTTTGAATATTTATAAGAATCAATTTATTTCAAATTAAATAAATAATTTAATTAATATTAATTAATTTATAGTTTAGAGAGAAATGTTTATATTAACCCTAATAAAATATTCCAAAATTAATTACTTGTAAAATATATATATATATATATATATATATATATATATATATATATATATATATATATATATATATATATATATATATTTAACCGAATAAAAATAATAAGATCTAGATAATTCATTGATTTTTTAATATAGATAAAATATTTCAATGCCATGTTAACTAAAATATTCCAATATCTCATTTATATATGGGGTTAATAAAAGAAACTATGTATATATTATATACAACAATTTAAAAGATTAAAATTTTGTGTTTAGGACTATTTTACATTTTAGTTTATATATATATATATATGTTCAAATCCACATTCAACTGCTGTTTTGAAATTTCTAATATACAGTTTGGATCTTAGCAATCACTTTTCTTTTTGCTCCCGTGGCTAGCTGTACCATCCATGAGTTTTTAAATTTCTGTTCTTTTAATTTACACATTTCCACTATTTTGGTACTAACATAACTTAGAGTTGCACCTGGGTCTACTAGAATAGAAACAGGTTGAGACAGTAATTTACCTTCCAACTCAATAATTGTTGGTTGATAATCCGCATGTTGATCCTCCAATGCTACGTTGATACGAGGAATGTTTTGCACCACATCGCCTACTGTGGAAGCTTCCTGCAAATTTGCAATGATATCATTTCTTACGCATTGTGGGCATTTTTGATAATAATGTGCCTCACCACACCCCCAACACTAAAGAGGTGGCTTGGCACCTATCCTTGCTCAGGTTTTCTGGATGCTTCTGTAGGCTTATCTTTTGCTGGCCATCAGGTTCTCTGGTGATTTCTGCCAAATTTCTTACCGATAGAATTTCGGGTAGAGTTCTTAAATTACTGCTTTTGGCTCCTTTGAAGTTGGAGCTAATTTTTTGTCCTTTCCTTAGCTGCCAACTTTTCCCAACCTCCCCCTTAGCTTTGGACTGCTGATAGAACATTCGTGCCTTATGAATGGATTCATCCATGGTTCTGGGATTAACAAACTCAATACGCTCTTTCATATTTGTTGGCAGGCTGCTCAGAAATCTCTTCACCTTAGCCTCTTCCTCTTGAAGATAAGGAACATATTGTAACAAGAAGGTGAACTTGGTTATATATTCATCCATAGTCATTTGTCCTAGTCTCAAGTCATGGAACTCCTTAGATTTCTCATCATAAAAACATTCTGTTAGATACTTGTCTTTAAGGTATTGTTGGAATGATTCACAAGTGAATTCTTGTTCTTCAATGTTGCGAACATTTTTCACTTCTTCCCACCACAGAGTGGCCTTCTCCCTTAGCTGGTATATGGCCAATCTGGCCTTCAGGTTGCTGCTGTATTCATACGCTTGAAATTATTTATTCATGTTTATCAACCATGCTTCCGCCACTTCTTCAGCTTCACCATCAAATGTTGGTAGTTTTATTTTTCGAAATTCCTCCTGAAGCTCTACTTTATGCTTCTTAATCTCTTGCTGATGTGACACATTGCCAGACTCTGCCTCATTATAATTTTTGTTCTTATTACTTCGATAAGAATGGCTTCTTTCCCCTCTATCAGTGGTATGTTCCCTTGTTTGTTGTTCATCTCCATCCTGCATGTCCCCATCAGCGCTGGGGTGTTCTATTCCTTGGTTTTTCTTGTCAGACAGGCTCTTTAATATCTTTTCCTATTCTTGCATCAGTCGTTCGTTATTTCTTCAAACTCTCACCATCTCTTCCTGCAATTGATGTACTGTATTCAACCGTAAATTGGTTTGATGCTTATGTTCCTCCAACCGTCTACTCATTTGCTGGTGTTGATTAACACTCAGTTGAACCCACATCTCAGGGCTCACAATTGGTTGTGTTTGGGGTTCACCAGTGTTAGTCATCCACAATTTTCACTATCTAAAGATGACTAAATATCGGTTCTATATTTCGAGAAACAAATTTCATGAACAGTGTGAGTTCTAGAAATCTCACTACCTTCATTATCCTTAAGATAATTTTTTTACTATTTCATCATCCCATCATGTCAATGCTCAGCTCACCCATCCCAGAAGACCCATCATGGAATCATGTCACTCAGTTTGTCTTTGTTGTGTCACCTTTGGCCTCAGCCCTCTATTTTTTTTTGCCTAATTCCTCTATTGTCGATCTAGGGCTTTTAAGGGCATTTTTTCTTGGTTTCATGACCTCCATGGTTAAAAATCAACAAGGATTATATATTAATGCTCTTAAATCTCCTTCTATACTTAATATACCTTCATAAACACTTCCCATCACTCCTATCCATCAAATTCATCATTTTTCTACAAAACCTAGTCTATTGCCACAATTTGACACTTTTTAAGACTAGGCCTGTGTTTTCCCTTTTGGACCCCTTCCCCTCACTAAATCCTTGAAATTACACTTTCCCCTACTCCCTAACATCTATCCCTATCCCCCAAATTTCCCCAAGAATTTAGACAACCCTTAACCCCTTCATTCCCCTCCCTCTACAAGGCAATCCTAAATCCCCTACACCAAACCATAATTTCCTCTTCCAACTAAGCTAGGGTTTTCTATGGAAAAGAGTAATAAGAGTAGAAGATCCATATGGTAGTTCATATCAGCAATCATGAAACCATAACAACTCACAAACATCATTTCTCCATCATTTTCCAAAAAGTCATTCCAAGAGACAAGCCATGTGTCGCGCCTAGGGCTAGTTTTGCTTCAAATTCTATTTTCAACCAAACAGATATGGATTTGACAAATGAGAGAGAGGTTTTTGTCCCATATAGGCCCAAGACAAAAATCCTCCTTCATTTTTTACACAAGTATCATGGTTTGGGAGAAATATAAAAAACACAGGTGTCCTAGGAGAATTTCTGCACTACTAGAGTGACCTTGGTAAATTAAGGTTTTCTCACAGCTGGAGTGTCCAAATGACTTTCTTGATGGGTAAAAGGACAACTAGACTTAAATATGTTTCCAATGAGCTATCAGGAGATCAATTTTGAGTTAAGGAAGGCCTCCAAATGTTATCTGTACCAACACTCTGCATTTCTGCACCATCACTCAACAAGTTATGACCCATCTTGGGAAAATCAACTATTTAGAGGTAGAATCAACTACAATCAGGGAAAAAATGGTATATTTCTAAATTAGATAGGTTACACTTTCCAAAAATCTATCGCGGGCCCAAATATGACTTCGGGAAGGTACCCAAAACGTGTCTGCAAGTTGACCCTTTTTGGCACTGTGCACAGGAGAAGTTTGGCCAGAATTGCCAAAATTTGGTCAAAATCAGTCTCTTTTGGGAAGAATGACAAACAGGTTAAATGATGATGATAGGGCCTCATTCATAATTGCAGATGTCATTTCACGAGGTATTCAAGCTGCCTTCTAGGGTTTGACAAAGAAGCACTAATTCCACCTCACCAAAAGGACAAATGACAAAGAGTATCAGTAGACGGGACTAAGTATCAAAATGGTCAAAATGGAAGCAAGCATGAGATGAAAAGACTAAGGAAGAACCAAAGATATACCACTGTCAAAATGATCAAAGGAACAAACAGGTAATTGGTCTAAAAAGTAGAGAAGCCTCCAAAATGGTTTCCTTATCAAAAATATATTTTTCAAGAGATAGATTAGCCATGAGTTTAACTTTTGTAGGACTGTCAAAGATGGCTACCTACAGAAAGGTTGATATGGAAAAACAAACCTAATATTTCTCACAATGGTGGCACATATGGAAACTAAAGAAGATGTTGATACCAACTGCTAGGGTTTTCACACCAAGAGGTTTTCATTACTTCAAAGAGAAAACATGAAAGAATCTCAATAGAAAGAAGGTATAAATTCTTCTTTTCAGTCTATTCACTAAGAAATCAAAGGCATAAAGATGCAGGACTAAAAATTCCAAGCAGGGAAGGAGAGTCATCAAAAACGTTTTTTTAGGATTTTCTGCAAAAAATTGTTGAATTTTTCAGGCACTATGCATTGACAGAGGCGCTACACATAGAGCCATCGGTGTTGTGCATAGAGGAGAAAATACAGTGAAAAAATCACTACGCTATGCACCGGGGAGGCGACACCATGCACTAGCGGAGGCACTGCGCACAGACCCAGTTCGGGCTCGACTTGCCCACCATTCAATGGCGCTGCGCATAGGGAAGGCCCGACCTAACCTGACACTGCACACAGGGAAGGCCTGATAAGAACGACTTGTCAGGTAGCGCTACACACAAAGGAGATTTGGCTAAATTTGCCAAAAATTGCTCAAACTCACTTTTTCTCCTCCTCAAGTTTGCACCAGGATTTTTCATGAGTTAGAGGAGGTTGGTAGTCATTTTCTTTGCCCTCAAAATTGATCTTTTTTCATTCATAATCAAAGGAGGATATCAAAAACCTAAATTTGGCCAAACCCTAATATTCATGGCAATCAAATATTTAACCTTCTAGGGCAAGAATTACCAATTGGAGAGTTTTCATTAGCATAAATACACTCAATAAAAACTAAGCCTACTTCTAAACTCTGAAATTATTCCTTGGCTTCTTCCATTTTTCCTCCATTTGTTAAAAATTTCCCTCACCATCACTCATTTTTTCCTCCCTATACCTAAAGCTCTCACCAAGCTAAAAACCATTTTGTTCAAAGACACAATCATTCACCATGTCTGGAGATGAAGAAATCAATAAGGTAGACACAGAGTTTAATGAGGAAGATCACGAGAATGATGATGACAAGGAAGATGGAGATGAACATGGCATTCATGAAGACAAACACTGTGAGCACTTGGAGGAAGGCATTTATGGTAATGATTCCAATCAATCACTCCCAAGTATAGAAAAAGGTGGTGCTGATGAAAAATATAAGGACCAATATGATAGTGATGAAAGTACAGAGAGTGCTAGTGAAAATGATGACCCCAGCAATGAAAGGGGAAGTAGCTCAAATGAAGAACAAAATGACAATGAAGAAAATGAGTGAAGAGGATGAGAGCGCTGATGATGTTAAAGAAAATGTTGGGGCATAAAATATGATGAATAATGATGCCAATAAAGAAAATGAAGAAGTTGAGGATCACAACAAGGATCATAGCCATGATCAAGGCACCTACAAATCCACCATCACACCTCTTCATTAAAATTTAAGCTCTCAAATAAGGTAAAGAACAAGAAAAACTTAGAGACATGGCTTAATATTTTCCACAGGCTTCTCAAACCCTTTGAAGAAATTGTCCACCAAATTTGAGGGAATTCTGAGCAAATTTTGTTTTTTTAGAAATTTTGAGGCCTCTGTACGCAAAACCCTTAGCGCTATACACAAATTTGGTGCATCCTCATCTCACAAAATTAACATTTTTCTCTCATCATTAGCAGTCTTCTCACAAAATTTTAGATCATTTGGATCAGTTTTGACCCCCAAAAGGTCAAAACACACCAAACTTTGGACCATTTAGGCAAGGTGTTTTGCACAGAGCAATGTTGGGATAATGGATTTTTGGACAGAAAAATGGCACTCGTTCATTAAAAAAAAGTTAGATCTAGAAAGCCAACTTGACAAGCTTTCCAATGAGCCATCACAGAGCAAACTCTAACATCAGGAAGTGGTCCAAAACGTGGCTACAACATAACCTATTTTCTACTGGAAGTGGCACTGTGCATAGAGAAGTGTTGGGAGAATGGGCTTTTGGATAGGAAAATGGCACTCATTCAGGAAAAATCAAGCATTTCTAGAAATTAAAATCATTAGGCTTTCCAACGAGCTATCATGGAGCCAAATTCGGAATCCAGAAGGGATCTAAACCTTAGTCACCAAATACCTTATTTTCTACTGAAGTGGCACTGTGCACAGAGACTCTCTAAGTGTGTTTTGGACCAAGAGTCAACAAAACACACTCATTTATTGCAAATTGGTATTTTTGAGTTTTTTGAGGAAAAACACTCTGGAATTAGGTGCAAATAGTTATTTTGGAATTTATTTCTTAGGATATTATGTGCCTTGGGCCTTGCATGGTCTCTTGGCCATAAATGACATTTATGGTTGAATTTGACATTTTCATACCATATTTAGTGTTTTAGTCCTCCTTTGTTCCATAAATATAGCATGAGGCACTCATGTATTTGGTTGGAATTTGATGAGCTTGAAGAGAAATATACAAGGTTTCATGAGCTTGGAGAAGTAATTGGTTTTGTGAAGTGGATGAATGACTTGTTTGGCTTGATGATGGAGAAGCTTGTTTGCAGGATTCCATAGCTTGATGAATGGTGATATCTTCTTAGCTTTTTAATTTTTTCTTGTTCTCATTTTGTTTCATTCTTCTTGGCTTCTATAAATCAGAAAAGTATAGGTTGAGACATGTTCTTTGAGGCACCTCAGTCCTCCTGTTTGTTATAGCTTTGATGTTTTCCTCTTTTGGCCATCTTAAGGAATTCTTGATTGCTCCTTAGGTCCACCAGAACTCGTTTTTGTTTCATGTATGGTCAATATGCTAGTTTACAAGTATGATTCATGCTATTCTCTGCTTATTTGAAACTTTCAAAACTCTATCTTGAAGCCTTTTTGTGGAATATTGATTTCTAGCTTAAGTAAAAGAGGTTTCGTTCGATCTTGCCCTTTGTCCATGCTTACCAACTTGTTTCAAAGTTCCCAATAACTTTAAATATGATGTTTAGGAGTTCCCTCTTCATAGATTGAGTTATTTGTGTTATCTTATATGTTTTCCCAAAATATGAAAGTGAATTTCTAAAGTTAGAAGCTCTTATGCTCTCTATGTTTCACTCGAATGTTTATTTTGGATGTTTATCAGTTTAAAGTATTGTGCATTGAGATTAATGGTGTTCCCTACCTCATGAGTTGTAACTTTTAACTATATCTGTTTAAGACGTCCTAGTTTTTTCCCAAACTTAATGTTCATTACACCTCATACATCACCTTAAGGATCCATTAACCTTGCTAAATTGGCCCTGCAACACACTCTGTTTCATCACTTAGATACCCTTTACTTCATTTGAATCCATAGCCCAATGGATTTGACAAACTCTCACTCCACCTATTCCACTTGATCATCTTACCCAACCAAAACAATCAACAAACCTTACACTTAACAACTAGCCTAAAATCAAAACCCTAGAGCAAAAGGAACACATCCTTTGCACCCAATAGAGAGATCCCTCTATGAGTCCAGGAAGGCTAGGTCCTTAGACTCTAAAGATTGGTTCCATGTTACCCTGTCATTTGGTCTACCAATCTCCCAAATCACAGGACCCTAACAACTGGTATCTTGCGGTGGTTGCTGCATTGTTCCCCTTCTGATTATGTTTCTAAACTCTGTGCATCAATACACACACAAATTTAATGTTATTTGACCCTTAAGGTGCCAGCGTATGAATGCTGCTCTGATACCACTTGTAACATTTAACACACAATTTTTTATTTATTTATTTATTGTACTATCTTTTACTTAAGAATTACCATAGCATAACTCTGGACATAACGATTAATTTTTGTTATGTATCAGATGGTTAATTTCATTCAAGTACTTCTTATAAACTATAATCGACATAGTCTGCAGTTGCCTATATATGAGAATAGTATATATATAACCAAAGTATTCTTGTTAATCATATGGGAACTACACTATTGTTATTTTATAAAGTTGATATAACGTAAGTTATCGTAAACCTGCAATTAATTAGGGTTTATCAGAAATTGAATAAACAACCGTCTATGAGCTGGTGCTTATTGCTCATTTACTAGACTCGATTTACGCATGTACTTACCATAACAGCTGGCAGGGGTCTAAGATCTGAAACGAGGTTCAAGTTTGTCCGGCCTTATCTCCACTGTCTAATTCTTCCAACGATCTACTGTCTAGGCCCCTTCGCGGGACAACTTGGTGATCCATGCCATAACCCTGGCCATCCCTCCTTATGTTTTGGATTTTGCTTCTCCTGTCTTCATTTCTCATTTTATTTTCATAGTTCAGAGAGATGCCTATGGTGAAAGGCATGGTTGAGACTGATTGCAGGTAGAAAAACTCTGGCATCGCATCCCTCGTTTACCATGGATGACATTTCCTTCCTAGCATTCCAGATTGTTGGTATTCTCGGCTCTAAGCAGAAATTTCCTCAACGCTTACTAGGTAATCACAACAAAAATCCTTAGTAGTGATTATTAGTTTACTTTTCGGTACGCATCACAATTTTTTCATTCAAAAAATTTGTAACACTCCTGAATCTGTATTTGTTGTATGTAATTTCATTAGTTATTCGAAGCTCGAAGCAAAGCGATACACGCCTCATAAAGGTACTTGGTTTACATTTTAATTTCTATTTTACAGCCTCTTCTATATAATAAATCTACTGATCGTTCTATATACAGAAGTTCATACTCCATTTCTTTTCCGTTGATTGCAGGAGGAGTTATAAAGCTTAGAGGTTAGTCTCTAACATCCTTCCATTTTTTATATCCCCTGTTCTAGACCCGATTATGAAAATAGCTGACATGGCTTCTCCAGGTATGCTTCTTTGGGGATTCCCCATAATGGAAAGCTTCTGAATGCATCTCCTGCATATTTCATTTTCCCGAAAAAAAAGAAAAATAACTCTTCCGAGTTGTTAATTTATTGTCTCCTCCAATGACCACACTACTGTTCTTTTTAGATAATAGTTACAATTTTTAAAGGGCTCTATATTATCTTGTTGTGAAGACCCTTATTTATCTGATAAATGGGGTTTTTTGAAGATTACATAGGTATTTTATCTAACTATATGTTGATTCCCAGGCCTGGGCCTTCAGGGTTTGAAATATTTTTATAAGAGGACAATTTATACAATTAATATTTCAATCAGTTTTTTTTTTTAGTTTATTATTACTGCTCTTGCTGATGTACATAACTAGTTCATGGTTCTTACTTTCCCTTTCCTTCATTAATTAAATAGGCTGCTTACAGGGAAGGATACCTTAATTTTATGTATATTATTTATTGTATTTTCTCTGTTTAATTTCATCACTGTAATATTTCTATTTGAATATTTTTCTGCATGTGGTCTCAATATCTCATTTACTTTATTGATGTAGTATTACGAAAGTTATTTATTTCATTTTACTGCATATCATACATATTATTGTGGGTGATCGGACCACCGAACCACACCATTCGTTTATAGTTGACAGGAGTAACGACGTGTACTATTTTGGTTCTTCCATACCCAATACCAATAGTTTCTCCTACTTAGGTTCTACCGTAATAACACTTCTCTTATAAATTATTTTCATGGCTCAATAATGATAATATTATTTTAATTTCTTTCATATTTTCCTATTACGTTATTCCGTGATAGTTTCTATTGCATGCTTCTGTTCTTTTTAACTAATTGGAACTCTCTATAGTTTAATGCATGTCTCTGTTTTAAGAACTTCACAATTTTAAATAGTTTACTAAGTGTATTTGTCCAACAATATTTCTTTATAGCCTTAGTTAACTATAATTTCTTTTACAAAATTATACAGTATTACCTTCTGCTAGTTTTCACAGCATTTTCCTTATGGCACGAAGTAATTTTATTTCTCGTAACTTCTCAATCCTTTTAAGTATATTTATATATATATATATATATATATATATATATATATATATATATATATATATATATATATATATATATATATACATATATTCCAAATATTCTTCATGAATCTATACACATTTAATAGAAAGTTTTTCTCAATCAAGAATTCATTACAAATAGCTTCATGTGCACAGTAAATCTTTTTAGCGATGAAATGTGTTATAACACAGTTGTCTAAATACTTGTTCTGTATAAAATAACATGTGGTACGATATTTCTAGTCTATCTAATAATAATATACAGATACTCACTAGAACTGTCATTCTATTCTATCTTTAATATTAAACAGGTATTCACTTATCTGTAAAAGTTTGAATCAGACTGTGGAATCCTCCCAAACAATAAGAGAGGTTATGATTTCATGTTCTTCCCTCGTGCTTCCACTGAATGGTACAACTTGACAGTAGATTTTCTACTGTGACCTCAGGACTACCAGTCCAGTCAGTACTAGAAATCTTCAGGGATTGTCTAAGGGTTTTTCCACTGGTCTGTACCAGCTCAGGAAACTCTACACTCTTCCCTTTTTCAAACAATAGAAACCCTAATCCTCACTAGGATGAGTCTCTTATCCCAAGAGGAGCAGGTAACTGTTCAAACTATCCAACCACATTTTCAGTTCTTGGAACACATTTACCAACAGTCTGTTCACTTTTTATTTTCCATAACCAATTTTATTATTCATAATTAAGAAGTAGGAAAAAAAATAACCTTTCCAAACAATAATAATTGTCTTAGTCTTTCCTTAAAGAAATAATTAAAAATGTCTTTTAACAAGTTAACATCTAGTTATCATTAATGCAGTTGTCACAACTTCCCCCCTAGAAGTAACACCATCCTTAGTGTTTTACTCAAGCTCTAAAAAGAGCTTCGGGTAAGCCTCTCACACAAATTTTTCGTCCTCCTAAGTAGCCTCATCCAGACCGAAGTGCTTCCAATGCACTTTGACTTGGGTGATGGCTCGCTTTCGGAGCATAATTTCCCTCCGATCAAGTATGTGTTGTGGATTGACCAAGAACTCGCCGTCTAGCTCTACCTGCGAACAAAAAATTTTCATGTCAAATTCTCATAAATAAAACATATATCAAGTTAGGATTTTAAATTATATCCTACCTGTATATTTTGACAATGTATTACGTGCTTTGCATCATGCACATAACGCTTAAATAGGGACACATGAAACACATTGTGTAATCGTATGTGACTTGGTAAAGCCAACCAATAAGCCACAGTTCCTACTCTTTCCAAAATTTGGAAGGGTCCACACAACCTGGGGGCCAACTTGGCACAAGAAGTCCACTGCAAGGTACTCCTCTTAGGTGCTCTTAGGTTTGATCCTCACACACACATGATATCCCACTTCAAATTCCCGATAAGGCCTCTTTTTGTTTGCATAGACCTTCTGCCAATCTTGTGAAGCCTTCATATTTTACCTTAATTTATTTATTTTTGATTCCATTTGAACAAGCATCTTTGGTCCCAACATTAATTTGGTTTCAGGGCTGCTCCAATTTATGGGTGTGTGACACTGTCTCCTATACAAAGCCTCGAAAGGACTCACTTCAGGGATTCTTGTTAACCATTTTCGTATGAAAATTCAACCAGGTGCAAATAATCTTCCCATTTGGTTGGGTGTTGCATCACATACATGCACAACATGTCTTCTAACACTTGGTTTACTCGCTCGGTTTGATAGTCAGTCTAGGGATGATAGGCTGCACTAAAGTTTATTTGGGTCCCCAGACTTGTAAATAGAGTCTTCCAAAATGCAAAGGTAAACTTAACATCTTTGTTTGAGATAACTGTCTTTGGAATGCCATGTAGCCTAAAAATTTCCTTCATGAATATGTCTGTTATTTGTACAGTATTATAGGTAGACTACACAGGTATGAAATGTGCAGATTTACTCAATCTATCCACTACCACCATGATGGATTCATTCTGCCTCTTTCTTCGTGGTAATCCCATAACGAAGTTCAAGGAGATCACCTCCCACTTCCATTCAGGTACCGATATGGGTTGTAACAATCCTATAGGATGTCGATGCTCCACTTTTACCTACTGACCCTCCAAGCACTTACTTAAATACTTAGAAATATTTTTATGGATACCAGGCCAGAATTATACTTTCCTAATTGCAGTCAATATTTTTTGGTATCCTGGGTGTCCTGCGGAATTGTTGCGATGGTACTCATTAAATATCAGCTCTTTTAGATTCATACGGTTTGGTAAATACACCTTACCTCTAAAGGTTAGTATCTGATCATTATTTACTCCATACTCAAAATTACCCCCTTGCTTTCTAATTTCTTCCATTTCTTTCCATAGGAATTGATATTCCAGATCTTTTTGTGCTTCTTCTTCCACTTTTTTAAAGAATTTATTTTCAAGATGATGGTAATAAAGCTCATAAACATAATGCAACTTTCTGCTTAAAGCATTAGCCACCCGATTCTCCTTACCCTTAACATGCTGAATATCCATATCAAACTCACTTAAGAAGGCATTCCATATTGCATGTCTTAAGTTTAAATTAACTTGCTTTAAGTAACTAGTCAAACTGCTATGATCTATTTTTAGCACAAAATTTTTACCCAACAAGTAGTGTATCCAAACCTGGAGTGCATGTACTACTGCTGTTAGTTCTAGATCATAGGCGGAGTACCTTTGTTCATGCTCCATTAACTTTCTTGACTCATATGCCACTACTTTTCCTTCCTGCGATAAGACCGCCCCAACACATTCATTTCTTGCATCTGTAAAAACTTCAAATATTTACTGCGGTCAACTACTCTCAACAGAGGTGCAGTGGTCAAAAGATGTTTTAGCTTTTCAAAACTGTTTTGAAACTCAACAGTCCATTTGAAAACTTTTCCTTTTCTTTACAAAGAGGTAATGGGAAAAGAAATTCTGGAAAATCCTTCTATAAATCTTCGATAGTACCCAGCTAATCCCATAAAGGATCAATTTTTTTCCACATTCTGGGGTACTCACCATTCTATGATTGTCTTGATATTCTTTGGATCAAAAACAATTCCCTATGCTAAAATAACATGGCGTAAATATTGGATTTCTGTTTTAAAGCAATCACATTTGCCGAACTTAGCGTACAACTAGCGATTTCTTAGCATTTCTAGCACAATCCTCAAATGCTCTTTATGATCTTCGTGGTTTTTAGAATAGATTAAAATATCATCGATAAATATGAGTACAAAGTTATCCAGGAAAGGATGAAAGATTCCATGCATCAACCTCATAAAGGTTGCTGGTGCATTTGTTAACCCTAAAGATAACACCACGAATTCATAATGCCTGTACCTGGTATGGAATGTTGTTTTGCATATATCTTCATCCTTGATTCAAATCTGGTGATATCCAGATCTTAAATCAATCTTAGAAAAAACGGTGGCCCCCTTTACTTGATCAAACAGATCATCAATCCTTGGTAAAGGGTATTTGTTTGTGACTGTTAGCTTGTTGAGTTTTCTAGAATCCATGCAAATTCGCATGGCCCCGTCCTTCTTCCTCACAAACAACACTAGTGATCCCTAAGGGGACACACTTGGATGAATGTAACCTTTTTCCAGTAGTTCTTGTAATTGCATTTTTAATTCAGTTAATTCAGGGACACTCATCCTATAAGGAGCCCTTGACACAAGTGATGCCCTTGGTATTAACTCTATAGTAAAATCGATATCTCATCTTGGTCATAAACCAAGAATATTTTCTGGAAAGACATCGAGAAAATCTGGCACCACAGGTATATTTTCCATCATATGTGATTTTTCCTTGGAATCTGCATATCCTACCTGAATAACATATAACTAGTATCCCTTCCTTATAAATTTATTCATCTGGGATGCTATGATTGGGCGCAACTGTAATGGATTTTTGATTGCTTGAATCTCCTTGCGTGTTCCATCTTTCATTATATAATAGATAATGTTTTCCTTGCAGTCCACTAAGGTCCAATGTTTTTCTAGCCAATCCATGCCCAACAAAACACCATAGGACCCTAATGGCTATATGTTCAAATCCAAATTCAATTGTTGTTCTGAAATTTCTAATATACAGTTTGGAATCTTAGAAATCACTTTTATTTTTGCTCTTATGGCTAGCTGTACTAGCCATGAGTTTTTAAATTTCTGTTCTTTTAATTTACGCATTTCCACTATTTTGGGACTAACATAACTTAGAGTTGCACATGGGTCTACCAAAATAGAAACGGATTGAGAGAATAATTTTCCTTCCAACTAGATCATAATTGGCTGATAATATGCCTGTCGATCCTCCAACGCTGTGCTGATGCGAGGAATGTTTCGCGCCACATCGCCTACTGTGGAAGCTTCCTGCAAATTTGCAACGGTATCATTTCTTGCTCGTTGTGGGAAGTTTTTATAATAATGTGCCTCACCACACCCCCAGCACTATAGATGTGGCTTGGAACTTGTCCTTGCTCAGGTTTTCTAGATGCTTCTGTAGGCTTATCTTCTATTGGCCATTGGGTTCTCTCATGCATTTTGCTAAATTTCTTATTGACATAATTTCAGGAAGAATTCTTAAAATTACTGCTTTTGGCTCCTTTGAAGTTGGAGATGCTTTTCTGTCCTTCCCTCCACTGCCAATTTTTCCCAACCTCTCCCTTAGCCTGGGAATACTGATAGCACATTCGTGCCTTACAAATGGCTTCATCCATGGTTCTGGGATTAAAAAACTCAATACGATCTTTCATATGTGTTGGCAAGCTGCTCAGAAATCTCTACACCTTAGCCTTTTCCTCTCTAAGATATGGAACATATCGTAACAGGGAGGTGAAATTGGTGATATATTCATCCCTAGTCATCTGTCCCAGTCTCAAGTCATGGAACTCCTTAGCTTTCTCATCATAAAAAAATTATGTTAGATACCTATATTTAAGGTATTGCTGGAATGATTCCCAGGTGACTTCTTGTTCTTCAATGCTGCGAACATTTTCACTTCTTCCCACCACAAAGAGACCTTCTCCCCTAGCTAGTATATGGAAAATGTGGCCTTCAGGTTGGTGTTATATTAATACACCTGAAAGTATTTATTCATGTTTATCAACCATGCATCCGCCACTTCTTCAGCTTCACCATCAAATGTTGGTGGTTTTATTTTTTGAAAATCCCCTTTGAGCTCTACTTTCTACTTCTTAACCTCTTGCTGATCTGACACATTGCCAGACTCTACCTCATTATAATTTTTGTTCTTCTTACTTCACTAAGAATGGCTTCTTTCCCCTCTGTTAGTGGTATGTTCCCTTTTTTGTTGTTCATCTCCGTCTTGCATGTCCCCATCAACACTGGGGTGTTCCATTCCTTGGTTTTTCTCGTCAAACAGACTCTTTAATATCTTTTCCTGTTGTTGCATTAGTCGTTCGTTATCTCTTCGAACTTGCACCATCTATTTCTACAATTGTTGTACTGTATTCAACAATAAACTGGTTTGATGTTGCTATTCCTCCAACAGTCTACTCGTTTGCTGGTGTTGATCAACACTCAGCTGAACCCACATCTCAGGGTTTAGAAATGGTTGTGTTTGGGGTTCAACGGTATCTTGCGGTGGTTGTTGCATTGTTCCCCTTCTCATTGTGTTTCTAAACTCTGTGCATCAGTACACACACAACTTTAATGTTAGTTGACCCTTAAGGTCCTAGCATATGAACGCTGCTCTGGTACCACTTTTAACATTTAAAACACAATTTTTTATTTATTTATTTTACTATCTTTTACTTAAGAATTACCATAGCATAACTCTTGACACAGTGATTAATTTTTGTTATGTATCAGATGGTTAATTTCATTCAAGTCCTTATAAACTGTAATCGACATATTTCACAGTTGCCTATATACGAGAATTATATATATATATATATATGTACAGCTGCATAATGCTATATATATATATATATATATATATATATATATATATATATATATATATATATATATATATATATATATATATATATATATATATAACCAAATTCTGCTTGTTAATCATATGGGAACTAGACTATTCTTATCTTATAAAGTTGATATAACGTAAGATATCGTAAACCTGCAATTAATTAGAGTTTATCGCAAATTGAATAAACAACCATCTATGAGCTGGTGCGTACTGCTCATTTACTACTCTCAGTTTACATGTGTACTTACCATAACAGATGACAGGGGTCTAAGATCTGAAACGAGATTCAAGGTTGTCCGGCCTTATCTCCATCGCCTAATTCTTCCAATGATCTACGGTCTAGGCCCCTTGGCGGGACAACTTGGTGATCCATGCCATAACCCTAGCCATCCCTCCTTATGTTTTGGATTTTTCTTCTCCTATCTTCGTTTCTCATTTGCTTTTCATAGTTCAGAGAGATGCCTATGGTGAAAGGCATGGTTGAGACTGACTGCAGGTAGAAAAAATTTGGCATCGCATCCCTCGTTTACCATGGATGACATTTCCTTCCTAGCATTCCAGATTGCTAGTATTCTCGGCTCTAAGCAGAAATTTCCACAATGCTTACTAGGTAATCACATAAATAATCCTTAGTAGTGATTATTAGTTTACTTTTCGGTACACATCACAGTTTTTTCATTCAACAAATTTGTAACACTCCTAAATCTGTATTTGTTGTATGTAATTTCATTAGTTATTCGAAGCTAGAAGCAAAGCGATACACACCTCATAAAGGTACTTGGTTTACATTTTAATTTCTATTTTACAGTCTCTTCTGTATAATAAATCTACTGATCATTCTATATACATAAGTTCATACTCCATTTATTTTCCGTTGATTGCAAGAGGAGTTATAAATCTTAGAGGTTAGTCTCCTAGCATCTTTCCATTTTCGATATCCCCTGTTCTAGACTCGATTCTGAAAATAGATGGCATGGCTTCTCCAAGTATGCTTATTTGGGGATTCTGCCCAATGGAAAGCTTCCAAATGCATCTCCTACATATTTCATTTTCTGGAAAAAAAAAAGGAACTCTTCCAAGTTGTTAATTTAGTGTCTCATCCAATGAGCACACTACCGTTTTCTTTAGATAATAGTTTCAGTTTTTAAAGGGCTATATCTTCTCTTGTTGTGAAGACCCTTGTTTCTTTGATACATGCGGTTTTCTGAAGATTACATAGATATTTTCTCTGACAATATGCTGATTCCCAGGCCTGGGCCTTTAGGGTTTGAAATATTGTTTATACAAGGAAAATTTATACAATTAATGTTTCAATCAGTTTTTTTTTTTACTTTATTATTACTGCTCTTGCTAATGTACATAACCGGTTCATGGTTCTTATTCTCCCTTTCCTTCATTAATTAAATAGGATGCTTACAAGGAAGGATACCTTAAGTTTCTGTATATTATTTATTGTATTTTATCCGTTTAATTTCAACACTGTAATAGTTCTATATGAAGATTTGTCTGCATGTGGTCTCAATATCTCGTTTAATTTACTGATGTAGTATTATGAAATTTATTTATTTCATTTACCTGCATATTATACATCTTATTGCGGGTGACCAGACCACCGAACCACATCGTTCGTGTATAGTTGACAGGAGTAATGAGGTGTACTAATTTGGTTCTTCCATACCCAATACCAACAGTTTCTCCTACTCAGGTTCTGCCATAATAACACTTCTCTTCTAAATTCTTTTCATGGCTTAGTAATGATAATATTATTTTAATTTCTTTCATTTTTTCCTATTACGTTATTCCGTAATAGTTTCTATTGCATGTTTATGTTCTTTTTATCTAATTGGAACTCTCTATAGTTTAATGCATGTCTCCATTTTAAGAACTTCAAAAATTTAATTAGTTTACTAAGCGTATTTATCCAACAATATTTCCTTATAGCCTTAGTTAACTACAATTTCTTTTACAAAATTATATGGTATTACCTTCTGCTAGTTTTCACAACATTTACCTTATTGAAAGAAGTAATTTTATTTCACGTAACTTATGAATCCTTTTAAGTATATATATATATATATATATATATATATATATATATATATATATATATATATATTCCAACAACATATTGCCTTCATGAATCTATACATATAGAATAGGAAAGTTTTCCCAACCGAGAATTATCATTAATAGTTCATAAAAAAAACAATAAATATTTTTAGTAGTGAAATGTATTATAACACATTTTTCTAAATACCTATTATGTATAAAATAACATGTGGAACGATCTTGCTATTATATCTAATAATAATATACAGATACTAACTAGAACTATCATTCTATTTTGTATTTAACAGTAAAAAGATATTCACTTATCTATAAAAGTTTGAATCAGACTTTGGCGCCCTCCCAACCAACAAGAGAGGCTATGACGTCCTGCTCTTCCCCCGTGCTTCCACTGAATGGTACATGTTGACAGTAGATTTTCTGCTATGACCTTAGGACTACCAGTCCAGTTAGTACCAAAAATATTCAGGGATTGTCTGTGTGTTTTTCCACTTGTCTCTACCAGCTCAAGAAACTCTACAATCTTCCCTTTTTCCAACAAAAGAACTCCTACTCCTCATTAGGATGAGTATCTTATCCTTATAGGAGCAGGTAACTGTTCAAACTGTTCAACCACCTTTTTAGTTCTTGGAACACATTTACCAATAATCCATTCAATTTTTACTTTCCATAACCAATTTTATTATTCATAATTAAGAAGTAGGAAAATAATAAATTTTCCATAAAATAATAATAATTGTGTCAGTATTTCCTTAAAGGAATAATTAAAAATTTATTTTTAACTAGTTAACAACTAGATATAATTAATGCAACTATCACAACTTTCCCCTTGAGGTAACAGCGTCCTCGGTGTTTTACTCAAGCTCTGAATAAAGCTCCGGGTAAGCCTCTTGCACAAATTTTTTGTCCTCCCAAGTAGCCTCATTCGGGCTAAAGTGCTTCCACTGCACTTTGACTTGGGTGATGACTCACTTTCAGAGAATAATTTCCCTCTGGTCAAGTATGTGTTGCGGCTTGACCAAGAACTCACCGTTTTCCTCTACCTGTGAAAAAAAAAGTTGCATGTCAAATTCTCATAAATAAAACATATCTCAAGTTATGATTTTAAATTATATCCTACCTGTATATTTTTCCAATGTATTACATGCTTTGAATCATGCACATAACGCTTCAATGGGGACACATGAAACACATTATGTACTCGTATGTGACTCGGTAATGCTAGCTGATAAGCCATAGGTCCTACTCTTTCCAAAATTTGGAAGGGTCCATAGAACCTGGGGCCCAACTTGGCACAAGAGGTCTACCGCAAGGTACTCCTCTAGGGTTTGATCCTCACATACACATGATCTCCCACTTTAAAATCCCAATAAGAGCTCTTTTTGTCTGCATAGATCTTCTGCTGATCTTGTGCAGCCGTCAAATTTTACCTTATTTTCTTCACTTTTGATTCCATTTCAGCAAGCATCTCTAGTCCCAACATTAATTTGGTTTTGGGGATGCTCCAATTTATGGGTGTGCGACATTGTCTCACATACAAAGCCTCAAAAGGACTCATCTTTAGGGATTCTTGGTAACCATTGTTGTAAAACAATTCAACCAAGTGAAAATAGTCTTCCCATTTGGTTGGCTATTGCATAACATACATGTGCAACATGTCTTCCAACACTTGGTTTACTCGCTCAGTTTGACCATTGGTCTGGGGATGATAGGTTGTACTAAAGTTTATTTGGGTTCCCAGACCTATAAACAGAGTCTTCCAAAATGTAGAGGTAAACTTAACATATCTTTCTGTGATAACTGTATTTAGACTGCCATGTAGCCTAAAAATTTCCTTCATGAATATGTCTGCTATCTGTACACTCTTATAGGTAGACTGCACAAGTATGAAATGTGAAGATTTACTCAATCTGTCCACTACCACCATGATGGAGTCATTCTGCCTCTTCTTTTCATGGTAATCGTGTGATGAATTCCAAGGAGATAACCTCCCACTTCCATTCAGGTACTGGTATGGGCTGTAAAAATCCTACGGGATGTCGATGCTCCACTTTTACCTACTGATCCTCCAAGCACTTACTTAAATACTCAACAATATTTTTACGCATACTAGGCCAGAATATACTTTCCTAATTGTAGTCAACATTTTCTAGTATCCTGGGTGTCCTGCATAATTTCTGCGATGGTACTCATTCAATATGAGCTCTTTTAGATCCATACAGTTTGGTACATACACCTTAACTCTAAAGGTTAGTATCTAACCATTATTTACTCCATACTTAGAAGTATCCCCTTTCTTTCTAATTTCTTCCATTTCTTGCCATAGGAATTGATATTCCGGATATTTTTGTGCTTCTTTCTTCACTTATTCTAAGAATTTATTTTCAAGATGATGGTAGTAAAGCTCATAAACATAATGCAGCTTTCTACTTAAAGCATCAGCCACCCGATTCTCGTTACCCTTCACAAGCTAAATATCCATATCAAACTCACTTAAGAAGGAATTCCATCTTTCATGTCTTGAGTTTAAATCAGATTTCTTGAAGTAACTAGTCAAGTTGCTATGATTTGTTTTCAATACAATTTTTTTACCCAAAAAGTAGTGTCTCCAAACCCGGAGTGCATGTACTACTGCTGTTAGTTCTAGATCATAGGCTAAGTACCTTTGTTCATGCTCCTTTAACTTTCTTGACTCATATGCCACTACTTTTCCTTCCTGCGATAAGACTGCCCCAACACCTTCTTTTCTTGCATCTGTACAAACTTCAAATATTTACTGCGGTCAGCCACTCTCAACAGAGGTGCAATGGTCAAAAGATGTTTTAGCTTTTCAAAACTATTTTGACACTCAACAGTCCATTTGAAAAATTTTCCTTTTCTTTGCAAAGAGGTAATGGGAAAAGAAATTCTGGAAAATCCTTCTATAAATCTTCGATACTACCCAGCTAATCCCATAGAGGATCGAATATTTTCCACATTCTAGGGTACTTGCCATTCCATGATTGTCTTGATCTTCTCCAGACCAACAACAATTCCCTCTATTGAAATAACATGACCTAAATAATGAATTTTTGTTTTAAAGAAATCACATTTGCTGAACTTAGTGTACAGCTGGTTTTTTCTTAGCATTTCTAGCACAATCCTCAAATGCTCTTTATGCTCTTCTTGGTTTTTAGAATAGATTAAAATTTCATCAATAAATATGAGTACAAATTTATCCAGGAAAGGATGAAAGATTCCATGCATTAACCTCATAAAGGTTGTTGTTGCATTTGTTAACCCAAATGGTAACACCATGAATTCATAATGCTCGTACTTGGTATGGAATGATGTTTTTCATATATCTTCATCCTTGATTAGAATCTAGTGATATCCAGATCTTAGATCAATTTTAGAAAACATTGTGGCCCCCTTTACTTGATCAAACAGATCATCAAACCTTGGTAAAGGGTATTTTTTCTTGACTGTTAGCTTGTTGAGATGTCTATAATCCATGCACATTCCCATGGTCCTATCCTTCTTCCTCACAAACAACACTGGTGCTCCCTAAGAGGACACACTTGGACGAATGTAACATTTGTCTAGCAGTTCCTGTAATTGCATTTTTAATTCAGTTAATTCAGGGATACTCATCCTATAGGGAGCCCTTGAAATAGGTAATTCCCCTTGAATTAACTCTATAGTAAAATATATATCTTTTCTTGGTGGTAAACCAAGAATATTTTCAGGAAAGACATCCATCATAGGTGCTTTTTCCTTGGAATCTGCATATCCCACCTGGATAGCATATAATTGGCATCCTTCCTTATACATTTATTCATATTGGTTGCCGTGATTGGGCGCAACTGTAATGGCTTTTGCATCTCCTTGTGTGTCCCATCTTGCATTTTGTAATATATAATATTTTCCTTGTAGTCCACTAAGGTCCAATGTTTTTCTAGCAAATCCATTCCCAACAAAACATCATAGGACCCTAATGGCAGTATGTTCAAATCCATATTCAACTTTTGTTCTGTAATTTCTAATATACAGTTTGGAATATTAGCAATCACTTCTCTTTTTTCCTCTGTGGCTAGTTGTACCAACCATGAGTTTTTAAATTTCTGTTCTTTTAATTTACACATTTCCACTATTTTGGGACTAACATAACTTAGACTTACACCTAGGTCTACTAGAATAGAAATAGATTGAGACAATAATTTACCTTCCAACTCAATCATCGTTGGCTGATAATCTACCTGTCGATCCTCCAAGGCTACGCTGATACGAGGAATGTTTCGCGCCACATCCCCTACTGTGGAAGCTTCCTGGGAATTTGCAACTGTATCATTTCTTGCTCGCTGTACGCAGTTTTTATAATAATGCACCTCACCACACCCCCAGCATTATAGAGGTGGCTTGGTACCTGTCCTTGCTCAGGTTTACTAGATGCTTCTGTAGGCTTATCTTCTGCTGGCCATCAGGTTTTCTAGTGATTTCTGCCAAATTTCATATCGACAAAATTTCGGGCAGAATCCTTAAAATTACTGCTTTTGGCTCCTTTGAAGTTGGAGATGCTTTTTTGTCCTTTCCTTAGCTGCCAACTTTTCTCAACCTTTCCCTTAGCCTTGGACTATTGATAGCACATTCGTGCCTTATGAATGGCTTCATCCATGGTTTTAGGATTAAAAAACTCAATACACTCTTTCATATGTGTTGGCAGGCTGCTCAGAAATCTTTTCACCTTAGCCTTTTCCTCTCGAAGATATGGCACATATCGTAACAGGGAGGTGAAATTGGTGATATATTCATCCATAGTCATCTATCCCAGTCTCAAGTCATGGAACTCCTTATATTTCTCATCATAAAAATGTTTTTTAATATACTTGTATTTAAAGTATTGCTGGAATGATTCCAAGGTGACATCTTGTTCTTCAATGATGTGAACATTTTTCACTTCTTCCCACCATAGAGTGGCCTTCTCCCTTAGCTGGTATATTTCCAATCTGGCCTTTAGGTTGTTGTGTATTCATACACCTGAAAGTATTTATTCATGTTTATCAACCATGCTTCCGCTACTTCTTCAGCTTCACCATCAAATGTTGGTGGTTTTATTTTTCGAAATTCCCCTTGAAGCTCTACTTTCTGCTTCTTAATCTCTTGCTGATCTAACACATTTCCAGACTCTGCCTCATTATAATTTTTGTTCTTATTAATTCTTTGAGAATGGCTTCTTTCCCCTCTGTCAATGGTATGTTCCCCTTTTTGTTGTTCATCTTCGTCTTTCATGTCCCCATCAGCACTGGGGTGCTCCATTCCTTGGTTTTTCTTGTTAGATGGGATCTTTAATATGTTTTCCTATTCTTGCATCAGTCATTCGTGATCTCTTCGAACTTGCACCATCTCTTCCTGCAATTGTAGTACTGTATTCAATAGTAAACTGGTTTGATGTTGTTTTTCCTCCAGCAGTCTACTCATTTGTTGGTGTTGATCAACACTCAACTGAACCCACATCTCAGGGTTCACAACTGGTTTTGTTTGGGGTTCACCAGTATCTTGCAGTGGTTGTTACATTATTCCGCTTCTCATTATGTTTCTAAACTCTGTGCATCAGTACACACACAACTTTAACATTAGTTTACCCTTAAGGTCCTAGCATATGAACGCTGCTCTGACACCACTTGTAACATTTAACACACAATTTTTTATTTATTTATTTTACTATCTTTTACTTAAGAATTACCATAGCATAACCCTTGACATAGTGATTAATTTTTCTTATGTATCGGATGGTTAATTTCATTCAAGTCCTTCTTATAAACTATAATCGACATAGTTCACAGTTGCCTATATATATATATATATATATATAACCAAAGTCTGCTTGTTAATCATATGGGAACTACAGTATTGTAATTTTATAAATTTGATATAGCATAAGTTATCCTAAACCTAGAATTAATTAGAGTTTATCGGAAATTGAATAAAAAATCATCTATGAGCTAGTGCGTACTGCACATTTACTAGTCTTGGTTTATGCTTGTACTTACCATAACAGCTAGCGGGGATCTAAGATCTGAAACAAGATTTAAGGTTGTCTAGCCTTATCTCCACCGTCTAATTCTTCCAACGATCTATGGTCCAGACCTTTTGGCAGGACAACTTGGTGATCCACACCACAATCCTAGCCATCCCTCCTTACGTTACGGATTTTTCTTCTCCTGCCTTCGCTTCTCATTTTCTTTTCACAATTTAGAGAGACGCCTATGGCAAAATGCATGGTTGAGACCGACTGTGGGTAGCAAAACTATGGCATTGCATCCCTCGTTTACCATGGATGAAATTTCCTTCATGGCATTCCGGGTTGCTGGTATTATTAGCTCTAAGAGGAAATTTCCTCAATGCTTCCCAGGTAATCATAGTAACAATCCTTAGCAATGATTCTTAGTTTACTTTTCGGTACGCATCACAGTTTTGTCATTCAAAAAATTTGTAACTCTCCTAAATCTATATTTTTTGTATGTAATTTCATTATTTATTTGAAGTTGGAAGTAAAGCGATACATGCTTCATAAAGGTACTTGGTTTACATTTTAATTTCTATTTTACAGTCTCTTATGTATAATACATCTATCGGTCATTCTATATACAAAATTTCATACTCCATTTATTTTTCGTTGATTTCAGGAGGAGTTATAAAGCTTAGAGGTTAGTCTCCTAGCGTCCTGCCATTTTTTATATCCCCTGTTCTAGACCTGATTCTGAAAGTAGCTAGCATGTCTTCTCCAGGTATATTTCTTTGGGGATTTCGCACAATGGAAAGCTTCCGAATGCATCTCCTGCATATTTCATTTTCCAAGAAAAAAAAGAACTCCTTTGAGTTGTTAATTTAGTGTCTCCTCCAATGAGCACACTACTGTTTTCTTTAGATAATAGTTACAGTTTTTAAAGGGCTATAGCTTCTCTTGTCGTGAAGACCCTTATTTCTCTGATACATGGAGTTTTCTGAAGATTACATAGATATTTTCTCTGACTATATGCTAATTCACAGGCCTAGGCCTTCAGAGTTTGAAATATTGTTTATAAGAGGAAAAATTAGACAATTAATGTTTCAATTAGTTTTTTTTTTAGTTTATTATTACTGCTCTTGCTGATGTACATAACTGGTTCACGGTTATTAATCTCCCTTTCCTTAACTAATTAAATAGGTTGCTTACATGGAAGGATACCTTAAGTTTCTATATATTATTTACTGTATTTTCTCTGTTTAATTTCATCACTGCAATATTTCTATTTGAATATTTCTCTACATGTGGTCTCAATATCTCGTTTCCTTTACTGATGTAGTATTATGAAAGTTATTTATTTCATTTTACTGCATATTATACATCTTCTTGTGGGTGACCGTACCACCAAACCACAATGTCTGTTTATAGTTGACAGGAGTAACCTAGTACCAACGGTTTCTCCTACTCAGGTTCTGCCGTAATAATACTTCTCTTCTAAATCATTTGCATGATTCAGTAATGATAATATTATTTTAAGTTCTTTCATCTTTTCCTATTAAGTTATTCCATAATAGTTTCTATTACATGCTTATGTTATTTTTAACTAATTGGAACTCTCTACAATTTAATGCATGTCTCTACTTTAATAACTTCACAATTTTAATTAGTTTAATAAGCGTATTTATCCAAAAATCTTTCTTTGTAGCCTTAGTTAACTATAATTTCTTTTACAAAATTATATGGTATTAGCTTTTGCTAGTTTTCACAGCATTTTCCTTATTGCACGAAGTAATTTTATTTCTCGCAACTTCTCAATCCTTTTAAGTAAATATATGTATATATATTCCAACAACATATTGCCTTCATGAATCTATACATACAAAATAGGAAAGTTTTCCCAACGGATAATTATCATTAACAATTCATAAAAAAAAAGTAAATCTTTTTAGCGGTGAAATGTATTATTACACAGTTGTCCAAATACATGTTCTATATAAAATAACATGTGGAACGATCTTGCTATTCTATCTAATAATAATAAACATATACTCACTAGAACTATCATCGTGTTCTATCTTTAATAATAAACAGTTATTCACTTATCTATAAAATTTTGAATAAAACTGTGGCTTCCTCCCAACCAACAAGAGAGGCATGACATATTTTTCTTCCCCCATTCTTCCACTGAATGATACGGGTTGACAGTAGATTTTCTACTCAGGACTACCAGTCTAGTCAGTACTAGTGTTTTTCTACTGGTCTGTACCAACTCAGGAAACTCTACACTCTTCCCTTTTTCTAGCAACAGAACCCCTACTCCTCACTGGGAAGAGTCTCTTATCTCTAGAGGAGTAGGTAACTCTTCAAACTATCCAACCACCTTTTCAGTTCTTGGAACACATTTACCAATAGTGGAGTATAAAAACTCTGGTAAAACTTGATAAATATATATTATTAATGATGAAAGATGAGATGATTACAATGAGGGATCGCCTAGGCTTTAAATAGCCTCAAGGTGTCCCTTGGCGAAGAGGCATGATCTTTGATCATGCCCTTTCAGTTAACAAAACCTAATATCACTATATCTAACTAATAATTAATAAAATATTCATAACATTGCCCCTCTCTTAAGATGCTTTGTCCTCAAAGCATATGTAATGATGGACAATGTTGACGAATGTCTGGTTTTCTCAAGCGATGAGCTCTTGCTTCCCATATTTTAAAAAGATCGTGGAGCAAATTCTCGAGTTCAATCTTTTGTTGATCTGGATAGGGAAAATATCTGATATCGACAGAGTTGGATACTGTCTTGACTTCTATTGGATGTTTGATTTTCCTATCGGAAGGCACTTTTATGGGTAGATCTTGGAATACTTTTTCATGTTTCCCAACTATTCCTTGTTCTTCTGGTGATTTTTTGTGATTCCTTTTTAGACTTAGGGGTAAGTTACGAACAATTGTCGTTTGATGCAACTTCTTCTCATCATCAAACGCTTCATTCTTAACCACCATATGTGCTTCATCACCGAAGGCCTCAACAGCTTCTGCCGTTATATCAGTGGCTTCGGATGTGTTTGTCGCTTCACATGTTTCGTTCAATTCTGGGGATGGAACAGTTTTACAAACATCTGTATCTTCATGGTGATGTGAGGAATCAGTTTTTTCCTCCTGATGCTCTTCGGAGTTCCCTAAATCTGCGGAATTGATTTGATGATTTTGTTCTCTGTTAGGAGATATTGGGAATTGTGTCGGACTTAACTTATCTATTTTATCATTTAGCTTACTGTAGAGTTCTGTCATATTGTTCATGATCGCATTAAATTTTTGCAATATTTTGTTCTCCTTGTCCTTAGTCTCCATTTGTTTTAGCCATATTTGTCTTTTTATCTGATCAATCGTCATCATTGATAAAGACATATTGATATTTTTCTACGAAATTTCTCTCTTTTTCTTGACATAATTATCATTAACAATTATCATTAACATATTGACATATCTTGTGACTTGTTAGAATTATGGATTTTATGTTCTTAAAGAAATTTTGTTTTCTTGATAATGCATATTTCTTTGAGTCTACTGTTTGAATTTTTTCAGAAACAAAGTTGTAAATTCGCTTAAATTCTTTTCAACAGTTGATAATAATTGTAAATTTCTACAGTTTTATTATTTCCAGTTAATATTAGTTTGATTCAGTACTTCAGGATGCAATGGCCAGAGGACCATGATCCTTGCCCTGTCACCACAGGGCTCGGCTTGTTCAAATTGATCTTACTCAAATTGTTCAACATTTATAAATAATGCATTCACCCATGTACTTACATACTCTATGTTTACATTAATAGAATACAAAGACTTGAAAGTGCATGGTCATTAGTTTTGTTAAATGTAGCAAAGTATTACTATTTTATTTTATAGCTACTTTCTATACTATATGGGGCTTTCCTTCTACACTGAGTTTAGGTTTGTAGCAATTTTTAGTAATTCTATCAACATAAAATATAATAATATGTTTGTTTCCAAATTAACCTCGTCCTACATTTCCTGGTTATTTAATTTAACTTCCAGATTCTATCTTCAAATTTTAAAGTATTTGGAATTCCATATTATTCAAACCTAAATTAGATAAATAAATAACATAACAGTGAATCTAAGATACACACTACTTCTTGTCACTTGAACTATAAAAACAAATGGAAATACTTATCTCTATATTCTCGGTTAACTAACGGTACCAACCAAACTTGAGAGAGGTAATCATGTCCTTTTCTCAGCCCGTGATCTACACCAAAGTCTCATATAGTAGGTAATTTATTAGAAATTAGGCCTTAGGACCTCTGTCTAGCCTACACTTCCTTTGGGTTTCAAAGCTCCACTAGTATCTTACTAGCTCTAGACTGTTGGAAATGTTGTCATTGATGGCAAAGGAGACAAAATAGAAGAGCAGAGAGATAAAAGAGGAAGAAAGATGTAGAGAGAGTCGAGCAACAGCAAAAGAAGCAAGGCAGTACAAGACAGAGGTTGTAGAGACAGAGATAGGAGGCAAAGCAGTGAAATGAAACGGTCGAGAAACAAAGAAAGGCTACAGAAAGCACAGTGACACAGAGATAGATAATAACTGAGGTGGAGACAGAGAATACATAGGTAGAGCCGTTAACAAACCAATAGTGAAATTATTGCAGGAGATGCGGAACCATGCAGCAAGGGCACAGAACCAAGAAAGGAACCAAAATTACACAACGAAAACCTAATGGATTCGGGCGTTCAACATATGGATGCACTGTATAGTAATGTTGAGAACCCTAGAGGAAACATGAGCGAAAGCATAATTCCTTTAACAAGAGTTAAAAATATGAAGACTGGAACCTGGAGTCAAGGGCAGAACCTTGAATGAACAGTGAAACCAAAGTTGTTGAAAACCAGCAGTATCGCGTGCGATTGGAAGTGGTAAGAAAAATTTTCTTTTTGACCGCGATCTATGTCACTGATGGACACGTGTCCTTGGGTGGTATTTGGATACCACTTACATCGCGTAATTTCTGTGTGTTAACCCTTAGCCTAAAGAAAAACGCGATATCAATAGTATCCGCCCGATTGCCAAGACTGGAAGATCTACGGTGACTACACTTGCGCGATGAACAAAGGTTAGTGAGGCAAAGCACTATGGGTCCAAGTCAAGAGTTTGTTGAAAATTGAAATATAAACCAAAGTTTAAAGCCAAAATCTTATGAGAATTATTAGTTATACATTCAAAGGGCATTATAATGGTCTTTAAAGTTTGTTGATATATATTATACAAACCATGCTGTGGGACCTACATTTATTTCTGCGGGGGACAAGAACTATATGAAGTCCTGTGTATTATGTGTATTATAAAATTAATCAACAGGCTAGTGGTAGGTCACAATGCATTGTGGGCCCGTTGGTCAGTTTTAATTCAAAGCCATGGTATAATGTTTGAAATATGACGGATGAGGTAGTATATGCGAATACAGTATAGAGAGTATGAAATATCGCAAAGGGGTTCAATATAGTATGAGCGTTGTATTAAATGGGGACCAATATTATAATATAATACATATAAAACATTGTATATGTGATATAAGTTGCGGTGGGCCCAATTGAAGTATCGCGTTAATGGTTAGTAATTAACCATTAAATAAAATGCTGAAGGGTTGATATGTTTATATATATTAAATGTGGACCCCGACTATGTTGCAGATTAAAGAAGAGGTAACCCAAACTTTAGACAGTGCATTATATCATTATAAACAAGTGTGGGACACCCTACATAAAATTCCGAGAATCTTAACCCACGCTGGAGGATACATAAGCGTTATTTCGAGAATCTTAACCCAAGTAACAAAGTTTATATATATGTATAGAACTTTATATACAAAGGACCAAAATTACAATACAAAGAATATGTACTATAGTCTTGTGCGTGAGATTAACAAGACAAAAGGTTCTATTGTTCAATTTAAAACAAACGAAGTACCATATGGTGGGACCCTCAAGTATCGCATCAAAGAAACTAATGGTAGCACAACATGTTAACAAAAATTCTGATGAAAGCGGACCCGAGTCACTTATAAACTGTGAGACCTATATTTGTTTGAATTACGCCTCAAAGCGCATCGGAGAAAGTTATCGCATCGGAAGTAAAGTGAAATTGAAAAATCTGTCGAATATTGCGATCACGATGGTGCGATCCAATTGCAACCATAGGATCATTGAAGAGTGAAACCTTTGGATATAAACAAAAACAGAGTGGGGTCTACAGTGACCCATCGCATCGACACAGTGAAGTGAACAGTGATTGATCGCATCGGAGGAGAACAGAACATTGGAGCATTCTATTGAAAGCAAAGATTGTGATTATCGCATCGGGACTTTCGCAAAGGCTTGTCGCATCGAAGCATAAGTAAAGTTCGACGAGTGGGCCTGAAAGGGAATTTTGTGTATTAAAATGATCTATTATCATTATATCGTCGAAAGTTATTGAAGTTATATAACACATCAGTTCATATGTTAAAAACGCCTTATTATTATGCCGAGAATTGAATTGCATTATATAAAAACCGTAGTTACATACATGCAGGAGTTATGCAACAGCAATGAACAGAAAGGCATATAGAGAAGAAAAAGACAGACACAATCATAGAAAAGACAAATACACAGTGATCCAAGAGGCTGAATGAGTTGAGCTAGAGTTCTCATTGTAATTAAATGTAAATGTTTTAACTGCTTTATATTGTTTGTGATGCATTGGCAAGTCTCTGGAAGAAAACAAAAATCCCACTAAAATATTAAAATTAGTACATACAGTTATATTTTTATGAGTGAGATGGAAAATAAATGAGAAGGAATAGGGCTAAGAGGTATGGCTATCCATTTCAAATTCCCTGAGGAATAAAAACAGTCATAAGGAAATCTCTATAAATGATATCACCTTGATATGCATAGTGAGGTTAGGGAGTGAGGTGAGAGAATGCAGAGTATGAAGAATTGAGGCAGAGAAGATAAGAAAAAGGAAGAGAAGAAAGGGATGCTACAGAATAGAGCTGATATCTAAGGTAAATCAACAAATATTTTCTTTTGATTGAATGAGGAAGTTGGAGCTTCCCTATCAAGTTTAAGCTTGACAGATGTCAGTTGTAGCTGACTGAGGTTGGAGCCTCCTGTAGGTTGGTGCCTACAGAAAATCAGTGGTGAGAGGAATTTGGAGCTTGCCTTTGCATCACAACAATAATAAGATGTGGTTTTCTCCTTTTATGGGTTTCCACTTATATCTACTGTTTGTGTGTGTGTTGCCTATATGTTGATATGATCCACCCAATCTACTTAATGTTTGTTGCTCTCATAATAAGTTTGGTGTCACATTAATTTAATACTTGCTGCAGCATATTAAGACTGTTCACATGTTAAAGTTGGTTATAAAATTAAGCTGTAAATAAGCCTGATGAAAAGTTTAAAAAGCTTATGTATGTGTTAAACTGATTCACCCCCCCCCTCTCAGTTTAACTAAGGATTCAACAATTGGTATCAGAGCCAGTTCCTTTAGTACTAGTTTAACCACTGAAAGGAGATCTTAGGTCCCCAGGATGGCTAGTCAAGAAGGAAGCTCAACCAATAAAGCCCCTTTTTTCACCGGTGCTAATTATGCCTTGTGGAAAATCAGAATGAGAGCATACATAATGTCTCTAGGAATAGAAGTTTGGGTTGATGTGGAATTTGGATATGCCCCAAAGGCAACTGACCCAGAGAGAGAAGCTAAACAATAATTTGTAGCAAATGAAAATGCCATGAATGGAATCTTAAATGGACTATGTGAAGCTGAATTTATCAAAGTAATGCACAGCAAGACTGCTAAAGAAATGTGGGATACTCTTGAAAATATCCATGAGGGTAATAAAAAGATAAAGACAACCAAACTTCAAGTATATAGAGCTCAATTTTAAAATTTTAAAATGAATGATGATGAAGATGTTGGCAGCTTCTTCTTAAGAGTTGCAGAAATTGTTAACAATATGAAAAATCTTGGAGAAACCATACCAGAAAGTGGAATTGTACAAAATATTCTAAGATCTCTTCCACCCAGTTTTAACCCCAAGGTGTCTGCCATAGAATAGAAAACTAATTGGGAAACCTTGACCATGAACCAGTTACTTGGAAATCTAATAGCCTATGAGGTAAGACTCCCATAGAATAAGCCAAGTGCGAGGGAGGCAGCTTTTAAAACCGAAAAGAAGAAAGAAGAAAAGGAAGATATATGTTATTGCTCTGATGAAGAAGAGGCCAAGTTTTTCAAGAAACTGGATATAGGCTCAGGTAAATATAAAGGTAAACTTCCATTCAAATGCTTCAACTGTGGAAGAGTTGGACACTATGCTGCTAAGAGTCCTCATAAGAAAGCAAGGAATCATGCTCATGAATTAGAGAAAACTACATCAAAGAACTAGCAGAAAGGAAAGAAATTCAATAGAAAATATTTCTATGCTCAACAAGACAACAGTGCATCTGAAGACTCAGATGAACCCTCAAGTGAAAAAGGAACCTCTGAATTTTTATTGATGGCCATAGAAGAACTTGAAGGACTCCTTCTAGAAGATGAAGAAGAAGGTGAAGTTGACCTTGACGGGGAGCTAAGAAGTGCCCTGAAGGATATTGACAGACTCAAACTGAAGTGCATAAAACAAAAATACATTCTCCTCAAGTATGTAAGAGAAGAGAAAAATTCAGAAGTACTCATGCAGCTGAAGGTAGAGCTTGAAGAAGCCAAGAAGGTAGAAGACATGTTACTTAAGCAAATCAAGGATAAAACTCAGGAACAAGAGAAGTTGGAAGAAGAAGTAGTATGTCTGAGGAAGAAATTAGAAAATGCTCAAAGGAAAGTGTCTATAAATTATTCTCAAACAACAAGCTCTGGTAAGTTGAGAAAAATTTTAGATGCCCAAATATCTCCTCTGATAAAGACTGGGATAGGCTATGAAGGAGAATCAAATAAAAGAAAATAAAAAGAAAACAAAAATATTATTTTTGTAAAAGCAAATAAGGCTAATGAAGCAGCTCAAATAATTCCTACAAAAGAAGAAACATGTAACGAGGGAGACAGAAACCAGAAGAAACTTCTAATAAAAAATAATGAAATAAATACTCAGATAACATAAAAAGGCTCATATACCCCTGAGTATGTCAAATTTGGAAGCCATCAAAGGAGATTCTTCCCTCCTATGAAAAATGACACCTGTTATGCCTGCCACAAGCTGAGACACATTGCTGCATACTGTCATACAAGGAGGATTAATTCAAACCAGCAAAAGATGCAAACAGTGAAGAGACTGTCTCAAGCAAAAAAATGGAGAAGACAACCTCACATCAGGTATGCAAATTGTTTCTATGGTTATTGTTTTTATTGTCAGGAATTTGGCCATAAAATCATTGAGTGCAGAAAATATGGACAACTATTGATGTTCAACATCTCAAGGAGGTTTATGAATCAAGGAGATTTTACTGATACTCACAATTCTGCGAAAATTATGATAAAATGTTGTGTATGCAATAAAATTGGACATATGCCTTCCAAATGTCCTCTCAGAGGATGTGGTTCATCATCTCAAAAAAGATACCAAACAAAAGGATGTTTCCAATGGAAAAAGAAGGTGAATAAATGTGACCTGGCTCTAACTGCTCAAGACCTGAAAAGCGAATGGTATCTGGATAGTGGTTGCTCAAAACATATGACTGGAGACACAAGCAAGTTTATAACTTTTGATGAAAATAAATCTAGTAATGTTACTTTTGGCAATGATAAATCAGGAAAAATCAAAGGAAAAGGCTCAATCAGCCTAGATAATGGCAAAGGAAAGGCCCAAGATGTAATATTTGTAGATGGGCTGAAAGAAAATTTGTTGAGTGTCAGTAAAATGTGTGATAAAGGTTGTGAAGTCATTTTTAGAGCACAAGACTGTGAGTTCAGATCAAGCACCACAATAAAGACTCTGCTCAAAGGTGTTCGAACAGAGAGAAATGTTTACATAGTGAAAGAGGAAGATGAAGCATGCCATCTTAGCAAACTTGAGGTGTCATGGTTATGGCATAGGAGATTGGTAAATCTCAGCTTCGATCATATAATCAGACTAAGAAAGAAGAAAGTTGTCAAAGACATGCCAAAAATAAAAAGGCCTTCTAATGCCATATGCAAATCTTGTCAATTGGGCAAACAGACCTGCACATCCTTTAAGGCCAAAGATGAGCTATCAACAAGAATACCACTCTATCTTGTGCACATGGACCTGTGTGGACCTGCAAGAGCTAAAACACCAAGTGTAGAATCCTACTTCATGCTGATAATAGATGATTTCTCTAGAATGACATGGGTTTCATTTCTCAAGAATAAATCGAAATCACTAGAGAAATTCAAAATATTCAAAGCATTAGCATAAAATCAAACAGGATGCAAGCTAAAATGCATCAGATCAGACAAAGTAGGTGAATTCACAGATTATGACTTTGTATACCAATGCAATGAACATGGGATAAAGCAACAATTTACTATTGCAGGGATACCTCAGCAAAGTGGAGTAGTAGAGAGACAAAACAGGTCTGTACAACAAATTGCCAGAGCCATGATGCAAGAGAGTAATATTCCTCAAACCTTTTGGGAAGAAGCAGTACACACAACCATGCATATCCTTAACAAATCTCATTTAATGCCAAGCAGTGACAAGACTCCCTATGAACTATGGCATGGTAAACCAGCTTCAATCAAACACTTTAGATTCTTTGGAAGCAAGTGTTACATAAATAATAATGATGAAAATCTGGGGAAGTTTGATGCAAGAACAGATGAAGGGATATTTCTAGGATATGCATCCAAGAGTAAAGGGTACAGGTGCTACAACAAGACTTTTCGAAAAATTGTAGAAAGCATTGACATAAGATTTGATGAAGAACTTCCAAAAAAGACAAGAAGTACAAACTGTAGCAGTCCTTCAGACAATCATGAAGAAGAAAACCAAGATGATGATGAAACAAGAAAGACAACAGAATATGCTAAACTGAGCTCGAAATCCTCCTTAAGATACACTCAAAAGAACCATCCATAAGATCAAATCATTGGAGACAAGAGTGTAGGAGTCCAGACAAGAAGGCAACTAATTGAAGAAACAAAAGAGGTATAAATAGCCATGTTATCAAAAATATAGCCCAATAAGTTTGCAGAAGCCAGAAAAGACAAGTATTGGGTGAATTCTATGAATGAAGAATTGGACCAAATTGAGAAGAACAATACCTAGGAATTAGTTCCTAGAACCACTAAGAAAAATGTCATAGGCTCAAAATGGGTATTCAAGAACAAAATGAATGAAAAAGGACAGGTAATCAGGAATAAAGCCAGACTTGTATGCAGAGGATATTCACAAATCGAAGGTCTGGATTACGATGAAACATTCACCCCTGTAGCCAAAATGGAAGCTATCAAAATGTTTCTGGCCTTTGCAGGCTACCATGACTTCAAGGTATATCAAATGTATGTGAAATCTACTTTTCTGAATGGAGATCTAGAAGAATAAGTCTACATGGAACAACCAGAAGGATTCTCATTAATAGATAAGGAAGACTATGTGTGCAGACTAAAGAAGGCTCTATATGGACTGAAACAGGCTCCTCGTGCTTGGTACTCAAGGCTAGATAAGTACTTGCAAAAACAAGGGTTTAAGAGAGGAGGAGTAGACATCGATCTATACATAAAAGCCCATGAAAATGAACTCCTGATTGTTGCAGTATATGTTAATGACATTATGTTTGGAAGCAACAAAGATGAGCTAGAAAAAGGATTTGTTGAAGATATGAAATTACATTTTGAGATGTCTATGATTGGAGAGCTCAGCTTCTACTTAGGACTTCAAATTCAGCAAAATAACATAGGTACATTCATCTCACAAGAAAAATACTTAAAAGAGATGTTGAAAAAGTTCAAAATGGAATACTACAAACCTGTGTCAACTCCCATGATCACTAGATGCAAGCTATGTGCTGATGATGGATCTTCTAATATAGATCAAAGAATCTACAGATCCATGATAGGAAGTCTACTGTACCTAACAGCATCAAGACCAGACATCATGTTTTCATTAGGACTTGTGGCTCGATATCAAGCAGCACCAAAACAAAATCACCTTCTAGCAGTCAAAAGAATATTTAGATATCTACAAGGAAATGTACCGTATGGGCTATGGTATCCAAAAGACAAGACCCTCACATTGACAACATATACAGATACAGATTGGGCTAGCTGTGTGGATGACAGGAAAAGCACAAGTGGAGGTGCATTCTACTTGGGAAAAATACTAGTGGCATGGCTAAGCAAGAAACAAACATCTATCTCTCTATCTACAGCAGAAGCAGAATACATAGCAGCAGCAACATGTTGCACACAAGTCATGTGGATGAAGAAAACCCTCCAAGACATGAAGGTAAGCATTGATGAACCTATCTCTATCAAATGTGATAATACAGGTGCTATAAGTATTCAAAAAACCATGTACTTCATTCAAAAACTCAACACATATTCAAAAACTCAACACATCCCAATCAAGTACCATTTCCTAAGAGAACAAGTAGCACAGAAGGTAGTGAAGTTGGAATATGTGCCAACAAAATAAAAAACATATGATATATTCACAAAAATACTTTCCAGAGAGCCATTTGAATATCTGAGAAATAAAATAGGGGTAGTGTCTTCAGATACTGCTCTCTGAAAGAAAAGGAAAGCTTCATTCCAGGGTGAGAACAGAAAATAAGACATCATTCCAGGGGGATATCAGTCAACAAAGAGAGCTATAAAAAGGCCAGAGCAACTAAAAAGAGCATGAAACAGGTCCTCAATATCAGAACACACTGCGACATGAGCCAACCCTTTTCCATTGATGTCAAAGGGGGAGGAAAAGCAAGCAACATAAGAAACGGTCCTAAAAGGAAAGCAGAGGAAGTGTATTGCCATCAATGCCAAAGGGGGAGACTATTGGAAATGTTGTCATTGATAGAAAAGGAGACATCATAGAAGAGAAAAGAGAGAAAAGAGTCAACAAGATGTAGAGAGAGTCGAGCAACAGCAAAAGAAGCAAGGCAGTACAAGACAGAGGTTGTAGAGATAGAGATAGGAGGCAAAGCAGTGAAATGAAATGGTCGAGCAGCAGAGAAAGGCTATAGAAAGCACAGTGACACAGAGATAGAGAATAACTGAGGTAGAGACAGAGAATACAGAGGTAGATCTGTTAACAAACCAATAGTGAAATGATTGCAGGAAATGTGGAATCGTGAAGCAAGGGTGCAGAACCAAGAAAGGAACCGAAATTACACAACAAAAATCTAATGGAGTCAGGCGTTCAACATATGGATGCACTGTATAGTAATGTTCAAAATTCTAGAGGAAACAGGAGCAAAAGTAGAATTCCTTTAACAAGAGTTAAAAATATGAAGAATGGAACCCGGAGTCAAGGGCAGAACCTTGAATGAACAGTGAAACCAGAGTTGTTGAAAACCAGCAGTATTGCGTGTGATTGGAAGTGGTAAGCGGATTTTTCTTTTTGAATGCGATCTATGTCGATGATGGACACGTGTCCTTGGGTGGTATTTGGATACCACTTACATCGCGTAATTTCTGAGTGTTAACCCTTAGCCCAAAGAAAAATGCGATATCAACAGTATCCGTCTGATTGCCAAGACTGGAAGATCTACGGTGACTACACTTGCACGATGAACAAAGGTTAGTGAGGAAAAGCACTATGGGTCCAAGTCAAGAGTTTGTTGAAAATTGAAATATAAACCAAAGTTTAAAGCCAAAATCTTATGATAATTATTCGTTATACATTCAAAGGGCGTTATAATGGTCTTTAAAGTTTGTTGATATATATTATACAAACCATGTTGTGGGACCTACATTTATTTCTACGGGGGACAAGAACTATATGAAGTCCTATGTATTATGTGTATTATAAAATTAATCAAGAGGCTGGTGGTAGGTCACAATGCATTGTGGGCCCGTTGGTCAGCTTTAATTCAAAGCCATGGTATAATGTTTGAAATGTGACGAAGGAGGTAGTATATGCGAATACAATATGGAGAGTATGAAATATTGCAAAGGGGTTCAATATAGTATGAGCGTTGTATTAAATGGGGACCGAGATTATAATACAAGACATATAAAACATTGTATATGTGATATAAGTTGCGGTGGGCCCAGTTGAAGTATTGTGTTAATGGTTAGTAATTAACCATTGAAGAAAATGCTGAAGGGTTGATATGTTTATATATATTAAATGTGGACCCCGACTATGTTGCAGATTAACGAAGAGGTAACCCAAACTTTAGAAAGTGCATTATATCGTAATAAACAAGTGTGGGACCCCCTACATAAAATTCCAAGAATCTTAACCCAAGCTGGAGGATACATAAGCGTTATTTCGAGAATATTAACCCAAGCAGCAAAGTTTATATATATGTATAGTGCTTTATATACAAAGTACCAAGATTACAATACAAAGCAGATGTACTGTAGTCTTGTGCACGAGATTAACAAGACAAAAGGTTCTATTGTTTGAGTTAAAAAAAACGAAGTACCACATGGTGGGACCCTCAAGTATCACATCGGAGAAACTAATGGTAGCGGAACATGTTAACAAAATTTTCGATGGAAGCGGACCCGAGTCATGTATAAACCGTCAGACCTATATTTGTTTGAATTCTACCTCAAAGTGCATCGAAGAAAGTTATCGCATTACATTGTGGCCCACTAGGATTACATTATGGCCCACTAGGATTACATTAAATTATTATTGTTAGGTCGTCTAGGATTACATTGTGGCCCACTAGGAATACATTATGGCCCCATGGACTCCTATATATAGAAAGGAGGTTTTGTAAATTGTATCATCCAAGAATTGTTCATTTATGTAATGTATTGGAGGTTTCCCCCTCGAATTGGCTTATTTCTAAGGCGTTCATACCTCTTTTCTTCTATTTCTGAAGTTGGTTACACAACATTTGGTATCAGAGCTTGGGATTCTAGGGTTTCGCTGCTCCAAATAGGTCATCGTGGAATTTTCGCTATAAATTTTTTTCTACGAAGTTTCAGAAGCTGAAATTTTTAGGGTACGAAGCTGAAATCCTAAGGAATATTTTCTAAAAATTTCAGAGCTTATTTCGCAATATTTTCGGAGATATCATCTGTGGAAGTTAGGTTTTTTTTCAAGCTCCTAAACAAGTCATCGTGGCATTTGCATTATAAATTTTTTTCTACGAAGGTTCAAAATCTAAAATTCATATGGTGCGAAGCTGAAATCATGGGGAAATTCGTCAAAAAATTTCAGAGCTTGGTTTGCAATATTTTTGGAGATATGATCTGTGGCAGGTAGTGCTTTTTTAGGCTTCTGAATTGCATCTCAAAGAGGTGATCGTGGGAAAAGTTCAATAACTCTCTCTCTGGACAGTGGATTTGAGTGCCGTAAAAAGTGGTCGCAAGTACACGGACTGTAGTTTCTTGGCTATCAATTTCAGAGACAAAGGACAAAACAGTGACACGTGGCAATTCCTACAAGTGTGCTCTACTGAACCAGTCAAGAATTAGGTCATTGTGGGAGATTGGACAAAAATTTGTCTTGGGGAATCCAAATTAGATCATACCTATGGCATTTGAAAGAAGCTTTAGAGGGCTACTACAGAGCTAAATTTCAGATATTTAAGATTTTCAATTACAGAGATAATTCAATTTCAATATCGAGCTCCTCAAAGCAAGTAAAAGGTATCAATATTGGATTCTAAAATGGTGCCTAAAAAGAATTCAACACCCATTAAGCCTTCAGAAGGCTCTACCATGACTCAAGAAGATGAAGAATTGCAACATGATCTATCAAAATTACAAGAGCAAGTGCAACAACAAATTTTGCTCTCGCAAAGAACAACAAAAAATGAAATGGAAGTTTTGAAGAAAGGCATGGAAACTAAGATGGATGGTTTGAAGAAAGGCGTGGAAGCTAAGATGAATGGTTTGGAAGCTAAGATGGATGGCATGGAAGTGGGCATGGAAGCTAAGATTGATGACATGAAAGCTAAGATCGATGAGAAAATGGAAAACATGAAGAATTTTCTAAAAGCAGACATGGAAGGTTTGACAAAGTTTATACAAGAAAGGTTTCCTAATGGTGAAAAGATAGTAGAAGAACCTCATGATGAGAACAAAATAAATGTCAATTGTGATTTCATAAACTCTAATTTTGGCGGGAAGAACCACCATATTCCAAAGATGGATATGAGGAAGTTTGATGGAAAGGATCCTGTAACATGGATACTACAGATGGAGCAATATTTTGATCTCCATAACGTAAAAAACACACAAAAGGTACGCATTGCAACTTTACATTTAGAACAAAATACATTTGTATGGTATCAATGGCTTTGCTCCCGTAAAAAAATTGTCACTTGGTCAATTTTTACTGAGGAAATGATAGCACATTATGAGGATACAAAGAGCAACACCTTCTTTAGCCAATTGATAAATCTCAAACAAAAGGGTTTAGTGGGGCAACACATTGAGGACTTCCAAAAATTGAATATAAGGGTAACTAATATTCTAGAGGAACACAGGATTGATCTCTTCTTAGGTACTCTAAAGGATAACATCCAACATGAAGTTCGTGTTTTGGAACCCGATTCATTGGAGAAGGCATTCAGGTTGGCAAGAAAAGTTGAATGTAAAATTATGGCGACAAGGAAGCCTACCACTCAATTCTATAAAGAAGGAAGTGTTGCTACGCCTAGATTTCCACAACCTACAAGGTTGACACCAAAACAATTGGAAGAAAAAAGAGCAAAAGGGCTTTGCTACAGTTGTGATAGAAAATACACTAAAGGTCATAAGTGTGCTGAAAAGAAATTATTTTACATAGATTGTGAAGAAGAAGAAGAAAATGAAAAAGAAGAGGATATACACCAGGAACCAGCCATAGAAGAAGAAGAAATGAATCTGACCATATCATGTAATGCACTGGCCGGAATTACCACTCCTCAAACTCTCAAGATAGTAGGATAGATCAAGAAGAAAAGGGTAATAGTGTTGATTGATTCAGGTAGCACCCATAATTTTATTCATTGTAAGGTAGCCAAGGAATTAAATTGTTTCCTATACCCAGCACCAGAATGTCAAGTGATGGTTGCAAATGGAGGAACTATAAATTGCTCTGGAAAATGCCATAATATCAAGCTAACCATGGGGGAATATGTGTTGAAAAGTCCAATGCTTTCCATTCCTATGGGAGGTGCCGATGTTGTACTAGGAGTACAATGGTTACAATCTTTGGGGACGGTAGCTTTTAATTTTCAAGAACTTTTCTTGAAATTTTTTTCAGAAGGAAAGGAAGTCGAATTACGGGGTATTGAAGGGAAGCTAGGAAGGATAATAAGCTCTAATGTCATGACAAAGATTCTAAAGAAAGAACAACGAGGCATAATTGCACAATTATGCTCACTAGAAGTTCCGACATCAAAATCATCTATTTCGGCAGATCTCCAACAAGTCTTGGACAATCATTCCAAGGTGTTTGAAACTCCCAAAGGACTCCCACCTATTCGTGATCATGATCATGCTATTCATTTGATTCCAGGAAGTGTTCCTCCAAACATCAGGCCTTATAGATATCCTTACTTCCAAAAAGAGCGAAATTGAACGTATGATTGCAGAAATGTTAGAGGCGGGTATAATTCAACCCAGTCAAAGTTCTTTCTCTGCTCCTGTAGTGTTGGTACACAAGAAGGATGGATCATGGCGAATGTGTTCGGATTATAGGGAGCTCAATAAGCTCACCATTAAAGACAAATTTCCCATTCCTGTGATTGATGAATTATTGGATGAATTACATGGAGCAATTTATTTTACCAAGTTGGATCTTCGTTCAAAATATCATCAAATTAGAATGAAGACTGAAGATATTCCAAAAACAACATTTCAAACTCATGAGGGTCATTATGAATTTTTGGTCATGCCTTTTGGCCTTACCAATGCACCTTGTACATTTCAAGGGTTGATGAATTCCATTTTCAAACCCTTCCTTAGAAAATTTGTGCTAGTATTTTTTGATGATATACTAATCTACAGCAGGTCTTGGAAGGATCATGCTGAACATGTTGAAAAGGTGCTCAAACTATTGCAGGAGAAACAATTATATGCAAAAAAATCCAAATGTTTCTTTGGAGTACAAGAGGTGGAATATCTGGGTCATATTGTATCTCACGAGGGTGTTAAAGTAAACCCTAACAAAATTAAAGCCATTAAGGAATGGAAAGTCCCCACAACCATAAAGCAGTTGCGAGGATTTCTCGGGTTAACAGGGTATTATCACAATTTTGTTAAGAATTATGGGAGAATAGCAGCACCTCTAACAACATTATTGAAGAAAGATGCATTTTCATGGACTCCTGAAGCAACTAAGGCCTTTGACCATCTTAAAGAGGCAATGTGCCTAGCACCGGTCTTAGCTATGCCAGACTTCACAAAAACCTTTATTGTGGAATGTGATGCCTCAGGAAATGGAATTGGTGCAGTTTTAATGCAGGAAGGAAGACCCATTGCTTTTGAAAGTAGTCCAATCAAAGGAAAGTATTTACAAAAACCTATTTATGAGAAGGAAATGTTAGCAATACTGCATGCACTAAAGAAATGGTGAACTTACCTAATGGGAAGACACTTCAAGGTAAAAACTGATCATGATAGTCTTAAACACTTTTTGGAACAAAGACTATCTTTAGAAGAGCAGCAAAAATGGGTCACAAAGATGTTGGGTTATGCCTTTGAAATAATCTACAAAAAAGGAAAGCTTAATGTTGTTGCAGATGCACTCACAAGAAAGAATGAAGAGGTGAAAGAATTGCTTTGTGCCATTTCTATTATCCAACCGGATTGGATAACTGAAGCAAGAGATGAATGGAAGAAGGACAAAGATGTATGGACACTCATTAAAAAGTTGCAGCAAGATCCTAGTACATCTGATACATTTAGTTGGAAAAATGATTCCTTATGGTACAAAGATCGTTTATATCTTTGTAAGAATTCCCAACTGAAACAAAAGATTCTTCTGGAATTGCACACTTCTCCTTTAGGAGGACACTCAGGATTTTTAAAAACTTACCATAGGGTGAAGAAAGATTTTTTTTGGGATGGCCTTAAATCTGATATTCAAAAGTTTGTGGCGTAATGTTTGGTTTGCCAGCAGAATAAAGTGGAGACAATTAAGACCCCGGGACTTCTACAACCTTTATCCATTCCAAGTCAACGTTGGGAGGAGATTTCAATGGATTTTATCACAGGTTTACCGAAGTCCGAAGGCAAGAATGTCATTAGGGTGGTAGTTGATAGACTTACCAAGTATGCACACTTTTGTGCATTATCTCATCCATTTAAAGCAAGTACAGTTGCTACTACATTTGTGGATAGAATTCAAAAGCTACATGGAAGCCGAAGGGTTATTATGAGTGACAGAGATCCCATTTTTACGGGAAATTTTTGGACGGAGTTATTTTCTAGTTTGGGTACTCAATTAGCTCATAGCTCATCTTATCATCCTCAATATGATGGTCAAACAGAGATAGTAAATAAATGTTTGGAAGGATATCTTCGTTGTTTTGTATCTGATAAACAAACACAATGGGTCAAGTGGTTACCTCTCGCTGAATGGTGGTATAACACTTCCTTCCATACTGCAGCAAAAAAGACCCCATTTATGGCACTTTATGGATATCATCCACCATCGATCACATCATCTTTAAGGGAAAATTCGAAGGTTCAAGCAGTGGAAGATCACGTCGAGCATCAGCAAGCAGTTCTCCAACTCTTAAAGGATAACCTGAATTTGGCACAAAATCGAATGAAACAACAGGCAGATCAACATCGCAGCGAGAGAAGTTTTGATGTAGGAGATTGGGTATTTTTACTGCTACAACCATACAAACAAATGTCCCTCAAGCAAGCTAAGAAGGATAATAAATTATCGCCAAAGTACTATGGTCCTTACAAGGTGTTGCAAAAGATTGGTACTATGGCATACAAATTGGAGCTTCCTGCTTCTTCGCGAGTACATCCAGCTTTCCATGTTTCATGCTTAAAGAAGGTTATAGGTGAAAATCTTCCAGTTCAAACAATATTTCCAGAACTTGATGAGGAAGGAAAATCATATTGGAACCAGAAGCAGTGATGGAAACAAGAACTCGACAACTACGGAATCGATCAATTTCAGAATATCTCATCAAGTGGAAGAACTTACCCACTGAAGATTCTACATGGGAGGATGAGAATTTTATACAAAAGCACCTAGAGCTACTCAAGCGTTGAGGAAAACACTTTTTTTGAAGGAGAGGGGCATGTTAGGTCCCTATATTACTAGTATAGTCCCTTATTATTGTTAGTGTAACCCCCTTATTGTTATTATTGTACCCTTGTAACCCCATTTTGTTATTATTGTGCCCTTAAATTATTATTGTTAGGTCGGCTAGGATTACATTGTGGCCCACTAGGATTACATTATGGCCCCATTGACTCCTATATATAGAAAGGAGGTTTTGTAAATTGTATCATCCAAGAATTGTTCATTTATGTAATGTATTGGAGGTTGCCCCCTCGAATTGGCTTATTTCTAAGGCGTTCATACCTCTTTTCTTCTATTTCTGGAGCTGGTTACACAACACCAGTATTCCAGAAGACAGTATTAAACTCAAACATGAGAAGACAACTGCTTCTCATGTGGTTTTGAGCCTGGGATGCAGCTACAGGGCAGAGATTTATTTTCATTAAGCTATTGCAATCACAGTCAAAGGTTAGTGAATTATAAATGACAAGAAATGCTTTGCAGATACTAGCCAAATTTCTTGTGATGTCTAAAGAGGCACAAAGGTATTTGGAAAGAAAAATTACATGTCATAGAGAAATGCCCATCATGAATTATTGTCAGTTTTGCATCTTCATTTTCTTAAGCATGAATAGATAGTGAAAGGAAAGGTAACACTGTTTGGAAAAACTGATGAAATGGAAAGGCTGAGAAAACCTCCTCCATACATGAGCAGAGGGTTGAAAGACTGAGAAAACCTCCTCCATACATGATCAGAGGGTTGAAAGACTGAGAGAAATTCCTTTATTTTACAAGCAGAGGGTTTGGCATTGTGATAATGGCCTCCTTCATCTAATAAGCAGAGGGCCAGGGACAGAGTTTGATTTTAAGGTTTTCACTGACTGAAAGGAAAATTTCAAGAGCAGTAGGAGACAATTGAAGGCTTATGAATAGAAAATGGTTTTAAAAGCAGAGGCAAAGCAGTGGTGCTTCAAAGAGGTGTTTACATTAGTTTCACTTTTAAAACACAGAATTGAAATACAGCGTGAAGCTAATGGGGTGATTATCAATGAAGAAATATTGTTAAGCAAATGGCCAAGAAAGTAAAACAGTGTTGGTCTCAAATTGACTTCTGCCATCAAATACAAGGAAAACCACTAACAGTGTGTTCATAAACCTTCTTCACTTGGTTAAAACAAAGGTTTCAAAGAACCCAAGCATTTGTCAAAAATAGGTCTCCTTCATAACAAGTAGAAGTCTCACCATTGTGTAAAGGTGAAGAGCATTCATTTCAGTATGGCTTAGATTTCAAAGGAACTGCTTTCAAAATGGTAAAATGAATGAGAAATTCATTATTCTTGCAGACTTCCTTCACAAAGGAACAAAGGGAATAGTTTTCCAATTTTACATTTTAAAACTTCAGCTCACCATCCCCTGCTATATCTCCATAAAAGTTGAAGACTGGATTATTTTTTCAATCTAAGGTTAAGTCATTTGCCTTGATGGTGGAAACTATTTGTAGAAAAATTTTTCACTTATAGTTTCAAATGAGGTTCTTCACCCACAGTCAAGAGAAAGGCTCAAAGAGCACCTAAAAGTTCAAATCAACTTCACGGTGGGCATGATCATCATCAACATATGAGGAGAAAAGGCTGTCAAATTAAGTTTTAAAATGGTGAGTTATCTCCTTGCGAGAATGGCAAAGAATGCCTCACAAATCATTGGTATGTCTTTTAGAAGAGTTTTCCTTTAAAAAGTTCAGTAAAAAGGTCAGCAGTGGCAGAGATTCTTCTTTAATGAAGAACAGTGAAAGGGCAGTAAAATAGGTTTGCAGTTCCTTAAAAAAGGCCTTTATACTTAAACAAAAACCATCACTATGTTGCCTTTTCAAAAGTCAACCTCAGCATCTTGTTAAAGGATTAGTTCAAAAAAGAGCCTTTATAGGTTTTAAAAATGATGAAATGACAAAACAATGTTTCATGTTTTGTTTTGCAACCAAGAGCTCTTTCACAAAAGCTTCAAAACCATCATAAAGCAGTTCAAAGCCAATTGACCTTTTTGCCTTCAAAGGGGAGTTAGAGTCCGTTGCATGGCCTATTTGCAATTCAAAACACAAGCAACACATCTCCCCTGGATTTTCATTGGAGAAAACGAAAATTTTGAGAAAAATTTGTAGATTTTGAAGCTTTTAAGCCTGTGCGGTGCGCTTGGAAAGGTGAACGGCACGTTCAGAAGCGAAATAACACAGGGCTATAACGTAGGCGCGGCATGCCTATAGTAATGCACGACGCGCTTCTGTGCGTGGTCACAACTGCCCGAAGGCCGACCCGACACCCATGTTGTTGCGCGACGCTCTTCCTTTTGAACGTGTCGCGCCTGTTGAGCGATCAAAACACCTTCAAAAACATCTTTGAAGCTACCAAATGATCAACGAAAGCCCGTGAAATTTTGCAAGGTATTCTTCATTTTTTCCTTGCTAGTTTTTTGAAAATCTGAAGGGGGTGAAAGAGTTATTTTCTCCAAGGGAGAGACAGTGATAAGAAAGGTTGGGTGTTTTGATAAAAATCCAAGGTTGTTGTTGCTATGATTGCCCAAGGTTAATATAGTGAAAGTGGTGTGTTCATATTGGTTTCAAAAGGCCTAAAACTTCTCTCAAAACAGTGATAAACCATAACACTACTTGCAAGTCAAAGAAAGCACAGTGTTAGAGGTTTTTTAAATATTGTTGAAGGTGTCCTAACTGTGATAGGGAAAAAATAACCTCTGTCAGCAAAGTATAAGGTGAAAACAGTGTTATAAGGTGGAGGCAGCATTTGTAAGAAAACACAGTGTTCGTAAGGGGAAAACAGTGAGCCTATTTTGAAGACAGTGGTCTTAGTCCAGATGCCTTGTCACTTCAAAGTGTCTCCTTTTGAATAAGTGAAACAGTGAAACTAGGGCTGCCTCCTTTGTCCCATAAAACAAATTATCGTGAGAGATTCTGCAAAGTCATTTGAGGGTATTTTTGTCTACCTGGGCATAAGAAACAAGTGATCCTAAGGTGAAACAGTTTTGTAAAGAGACAATAGTGATCATGTCTGAAATACTCTATCTCTTCAAAAGTCCTCTTTGTGTGGGAAAATAGGGAAACCTAGTGCAACCTCCTTTGTTCCATGACATAGAGTATGTTATGAAAAGCTTTTAACTCAATTTGAAGGTGTTTGTCTTGCCTTTTGTATGTGAAATAATGAATACAAGAAGAGTGTTTTTGATTGGGAGGGGTGTTTTGTCTTTGTCTAAATACAAGGTTGTCTTTTTTATACCAAAACACAAAGGATCCTTGTGACCTTACCAGAGCACAGTAATCATTTGAATGTATGCTTTTTATTTGATAACTATTTGTTGATTGGCATAAAAAGGGACCAAATAGAGATTTGCAAGGAGCAGAAGGTTGGTGTTAAAGAACCATTTCACACAGCTTTTGAAGAAGTTTTCCTTGGTCAAACAGTGACTGATAAGCAGGACAGAGGTGTCTGCTTGATAAAACATTCCAAAGGCCATTTGAGATAGCTTGGTGTTGCAGAGAACATTCAAAACAAGATGCCTCCCAGGCAAGACAGTAGGAGTGGCCTACATAAGAGATTTGAGCCTGTTTCCACTGAAGAAGTGAATTCCCATCCATCAGTGTTGTTTAATTTCCATGAGGTTGGGTGTCTAGATTTTTGCCAAAGAGTGCAAGAGGTGAAGAGCTATTCCCATTTAACACACCTTTGTGCTTTTAGGTTTCGAGGGAAGCATTTTCAACTGACAGACCTAGATTTCAAATTATCTCCAAGGCCACTAAAATCCCTTATGTCAGGGAGAAGTGGTTTAAACAAAGCCACCGGGAATTAGAAGAATACAATCCCTTTCTAAAGTCTGAGCATAGAGATTAATGTCCATCCATTTTCTCCTTCTCATATCTTTTGACTAGCTACACCCCCCTCATGAAGATCATCATGAAATACTTCACTTGTGAGGGAAGATTGTCTCCCGAGTCTATGCCTATAATATTTGATTTCTCATGCATTTCACGAGGGCCAAATTGTTAAATCTACCTTTCTTCCTACACAGAAATCTTGAGAAAATGGCCTCCACTATTCATAAAAATCCCCCTTCTCAGTAGACAGCCTGCCTCTTCCATCACTCCTTCATCAAAGTCATCATTATTCATCAGCTTGAGAATAAGGAGGTCTCTTGGGATACTTTCATCACCCATCCGGATTTCTCCACTGTCCCTCCAGTTCATACATCTCCTACACCTCCTACTCACCATCCTTCGCCTTCTTCTAGTAAACCTTTTCCTAAGAAGCTCAAGTTTACCATAGAACAAAAAAAAGAGCATGATGAGGAAGAAGAGCATGGGGATGAAGAGGAAAGTGATGATGAGCAGCATCATAGTGAAATAGGAAATCAAGGGGGAGAAGAAAATAGTGAGGCAGAACAGCGAGGGGAAGAAGGGCATGATGATGAGCAGCATGATGATGAGTTGTAGCACAGTGAGGGTGAGCAGTTTCATGAAGATGATGAACAGATACAGGATGATGAACAACAACCTCATAAAATGGAACAACAGCCTCATAAAAAGGAACATCAGCCTCATGAAGAAGAAGGGAAACATGATAAAAAGGTGCAACACAGTGAGGAGGATAGCCCTAAAATATAAATGCACAAGGGAAGTCAAGGCATCCATGAAGAAATCCAAGACAGTGGAAAGAATGATGAGCAAAGTGACAAGGGTAAAGAGCCCATGGAGCATGTGCTAGCTGCCTCTCCTAGGCAAGGGGCCATGCTCTCTTCTCTGAAAGTGGCCAAGCCCCGGAAATCAAGGAAAAGGATGCCTAGAGTTGTAACTCCAAATGTTACTAGGGCCCTCCAAAGCAAGGGAAAATTTCCCAAGAAGCCCATTGTCGAATTGCCCAAGAGGAGGAATACTAAAAGAGCCACCCAAAGCAAAGGAGAGACGAAAGAAGAAGGCAGTCATGAACAGGAAAGGGAATTCGACATCATCCAAATCCAAAGTGATGATAGTGATAATGAAGCCCGGATCCTAGAAAATCACTTGATCAATAGAGAAAACCAAATTGATGCTTTGAGGACTGATCTTGATGGGGCTAGGAACTTCAATCACTTTTTGCAAGTTCAAAACAAGCAGTTGAGTTTCCATATGGATGTATATGAGACACGAGCCATCAAATACAAAAAGGAGGCCTCCAAAGCACAAGTGAGATTGGAAGAAATCATGGGTGAGTTTGATGAGAGTGAAGGTGAAGATCAGCCCGAGCGAAAGAGGCCAAGAACCTTGGGGCTCAAAAAGGCCCTTGAGAAACAAAAAGAAGAAGAAGATGCCCTTCTCCAATCTACCTCTCTCACTACATTGTTCGAACAAGAGATAGAGAAAAATCGGGAAGCATGGCTTGAGAGAGTAAATGATCACTTGGAGAAGAAATTGGCGAAGGCAAATAGGGATTTGGACATTCAACGGAGGATGACCAAGCATTATAAAAAGCTCAATCAATTTTCCCGGTGGAAATTGAAGGCTGCTTAGGAAAAAATCAAGGAGGCTAAAGGGAAGCGCCAGGAACCAAAATTGAGGAAAGACACCTCAAGGCTAAAAATTTTGGCCTCAACTTCACAACATGTTTCTGAAAACCCTTGAGGGTAAGGCTTGCCAAGTTTGGGCGAAATTTGACAAATTTTGGTTTTTTGTCATTTTTGGGTTTTTGGCCAAAACTCATGGGCATCGCCATTTCAGCTTGGGGCATCCTAAAAGGATGAAAATGGTATCATTGGATGTCATAGTTTCAAGGGCATGTACTCAATTATTTTCAGACCAATTGAAGATCATTTTCTCCCCCAAAATGGCAAAAAACACTCGCTTTTTCTACACTCTGCCCCGTTTATCAGTAAGGCCTATTTTTTGGTTTTTTACACACAGGTCTATTTTTGGAGGACTTCCAGTGGTCATTTGGGAGAAAACTAAAAAATTTCAAAATTTAGACACTCAGAGATTTCCAACGAGCCATCATGAGCCTCATTTCGACATCGGGAAGGCCTCCAAAGGTTGCCGACAAGTCAGGGGACCTTTTGCTGATGTATTTTTTGAGTGTTTTTGTAAAAATTGAACCTTTCAAAAGTGACTTTTCTTCATGTGTGTTTAGCTATTTTTGTACATCATAAGTTATGAAAAGTCAATATATTTCCATTTTTTAGCATTTTTGAGATATTTGATTAGATATTTTGTGCCTTGGGCTTTTCAATGCCTCAAGGACAAAATCAGATATTTTGGATAGGCCAATGAGATTGCAAGTTGAACTAAGAGGTTTTCCTCACTTTGGCCTATATATTCCAAAGGATTTCATTGTAAACAGGGCTGAAATTGATGAATAGAAGCAATATATGGTCATATAAGCTTTGTAAGAAATACTTGTCTCATTATTTTGGATAGTTTCTTGGATGTTCTTGGATGATGAAAGAGGATTGTTGTTGGATTCCATGACTTGGTAGAATGGTATAGTGTCTTTCTCTCTATTTTGTTTCCTAGTTTTCATTCATAAATCCATGTTCTTGCTTGCTATAAGAAAATAGAGAATAGATTTGAGACATGCCCTTGGAGGCACCTCAAATTTCTTATTTCTTTATAGCTTCCATGTTTTCTTCATTCTTAGTCATGTTAAAGAATCCTTGATTTCTCTTTAATAACTCAAGAATATTGTTTGCTTGTTTCATTTATGGTTTTATGCATGCTAAGTATGATTTACGGTATGCCCTGCTTACTCATGGCTAGACATAGCTCCACTTATGAAACCTCTCTTTGATTGATTAGATTGTCATTTGTTCAACCAAGGAGGTCTTGTATTGATCTTGCCCTTTACCTAAAACTATGCAATCTTGTTTTCAAAGAGCCCAATAGCTTGAAGTACTATGTTTAGGTGTTCCTGTTGAGCTTCAAAGATGTTCTTCTTTGCCACTACATTCCACTTCATTTCCTTTGTCCATTATTAATTTCAGGCTTAAATGATCAATAAGATTAGTTAAAATTGATTTGAAATTGTATATAATGTCTAACTGGCTATGTTTTCAAGATTTCGTTGTTGTAGTACTTTTTGACTACACCTAGCTACAGAATGCAGACATTCTATAGCTAGTTGTCGATTCTGCAGTTGTCTTCATGTCTACATAGGTTCCAGGTGTCATCTTAGGGAAAACACATATGGTCATATTCCACATCATTCCCTTATCATTTGTTGCTCCCCACGAAGTCTGAGTTAAAGTATCAAAGCGGTTATGCACGAAGAAGAGAGGCAGTTTCCTATCAAAACAAGGACTCTACAGATGTCCACAGTAAAGCACAAGACTGTTAATAAGAGTTTTAATTTGATTAGGAATGGGAAAGACACTTATCCATGTTTTTCTCAAGAAGTAGTTATGTAATTTCATTATAAGTATGACTCGGGAGACCGAGAAACTGTTGGTTAGATTTTGTTTTTGTTGCTAGATTTTGGAAGGCTGTAAATACTCTGTTTTGAAGAATTTCTCCTTTAATGAAAGAGACATCATTTTATTGCACGAGCTGAGTCAATCTTGAGTAGGTACGCGTGTTGATCCGGTGGTAGAGGGCCCCTACTGCCCGTGAAGCGTTATGCATTTGGTTTAGATAAGTAGCCATAGCTTTGTTTCATTCTTAATTTAAATAGTTTTTCTAAACTTTGCTTATAGTTGATACTACAGTTTAGCTTTGCTCTCATGAAGCATTCCAAAAGATCACTAATCCAGAATGAGGCATAATTGTAGAAATTTAGAACTTTACATTTTTTTGTGTTCAATTGTAATTAGTTGTTACAGCTAGTCCTATTCTCATTGATCTCTTCCAAAATATCACTAACTCTGGATAAGGCTTAGCTGTAGTTTTTTGGTTTACCTGCGTATTGTTATGTTTTTATGTCCATTTGAACTGAATGATACAGCTAGACTTGTTTGTACAAGCTATTCCAAAATATCACTCATCTTGAACAAGACAGGGCTGTAGTATTTCATAGAATTAGTGGCATTTTAGCTCAGTCAATACTTCGGAGGTAGATGTCATTCTAGTGTAATTCTGTCACTATATTTCAAGCTTGATAATGGTACTCTAGTTTAACTCTGTTCACTGTATTAGTATCATTCTAGTTCAGTTCCAATTCATTTCAAGTTAGATAATAGCACTCTAGTTTAGTCTTAGTTCATTGTATTAGCATTTTAGCTTAGTTGTTATCCATTGCATTTTAAATTGTATTAGTTGTTAAATTTAGATACCACGGTCTTCATTATTTACAAAATATTCTTGTTCTGAATTCCTATTAATACATCATCATATGGACAGGAACTATCAATAACATTTTAAGGCCTTGAGTATTTTGCAACCTTTTTAGAATTTCACAAACAAGCCTTCTCTCAAAGACTATTCTAAAAAGAAATATATAACTTTTGAATAAGGCCTAGTAGTGCTAAATTGGGTTGCAAAATAGAATTAGAAGTTAGTTTAGAGTATAAATCTTATTGTGCTACAAATGTTCTTTTCCAATTATGTTCCAATAAACCTTCAACCATGGATGAGATGTTGTAACATTGTAAGTTGATTGTTGACTTAGGAAAACCTCAGTTGCACTAAAAACTTATCCTTTTCTCAAGCTATCCCAACATATCTCTAAATGAATGAATTGGATGAGTTCATGATATGGGTTACTGAGTTCATGTTGTGATTTGTTTCTTTGATATAGGTCCTTATCAAGCTTTGCATTTTCTGTCCTTTAGTGCACACCTAGTTTAGAATAGTTTCACTCTGTTTTAGTGTAAAATTCTTAGCTCTTTTTCAACATAAAAACCATAAAACCAAAAACATCATAAAAACACTAAACACAACGTAGTGAGAAACAAATACCTAGGCACATGTAGTGCACCACACTTTAGCAGTTTACTAACCCTGGTTGACAATTAATGAATTCAATTTAGGAACACTAAGTTGAGCACAACAGTTCCGACATAGTGATTTGAGTTATTTGTCTATCTTAAATGTATTTCCCCAAAGTCTGATAGCCATTTCCTAAAGTTAGAGAGTTATATATCTCTATGCATGGCTTGAATGTTTATTTCTATGCATTTATTAGCTTATAGTTACATTTCTCATGATTAATGGTTTTCCCTACCATGTTTATGTCAGCTATTAAACTATTTGTGCTTGAAATCATTTTTTATTCACAAAATTGATGTCCATCTCACTCCATTTTTCCCAAAGATCCATTTTACCTCGAATCAAATAAGCCCTTCAACAACCTTGTATCACCATATGAAATCTTTCTTGACCTTTTTGACCCCATAGCCCAGTTGATCTAACATCTTTTTACCTATCTTCTTTCTTTGACCAATTCATCCCTCACAACCTAAAAACCAAAACCAAAAACCCACTTCATAACTAGCCTAAAATCACAACACATAAGAAAACACACAGATATCCCTTACACAAATAGAGAGAGCCCTCTCTGAGTCCAGGAAGGCTAGGTCCTTGGGCTCCAAAGACTGGTCTGATGTTACACTGTCATTTGGCTTGCCAATCAGCCAAATCACGAGACCCTAACATAGGTGATGGTGCAGGCAAATGCCAGACCCTTTACCCTTACCTTGATTGATTTTCTTCGGCTAAATGGGGGTGTCGCCAGCTTTTTCGAGACGTTTTGTCAGCACTCTCAAGAAATCCTCTCAAGCCCCAGTTAATTTTGAGTGTGCGAGGATGTTTTAAGTCTTCTAGGATTTTGAATATCACATGCAAACAAACAAAACCATTTTTTTATTGATTGATCACATAGATTAAGTTAAAGGAAAATTCATTTCATTTTCACTTTGTTTTATGTATGTGGCCATAAATTTTTCATGATCACAGACTCGATCCCCTCAAATTTTTTTTCCAAAACCTAACCTGGTTGACACTTAAACGGTTCCAATGGAACCTCGTTGGTCCAGGTGTGTTTTGGAACTCCCCCCATTATCGGGAGGGGTTCCAGGTCTTTCGTCGTTTAGGCGTCAAAGACGAAATGTTGCCACAGTGGTTGGTTCCTCCTTTCTAGGATAAACCTTAGTTGGGAACCCTAGTCGGTCTCCCAATGCCACACTGCACACCACTCCCCCCTCGTCCCTGGGGGGCAGAGGAGTGTGTCACATATGGGAAGCCAACTAAATTGACAATAGGGTACGTCATAGATTAACCCTCGTTCTAACCAGAACTTCGTGTCTTCACACGTTGCTATGGCGTCAACCTCTGATTCACCCTTCGTAGCAGCGTTAAATATACCAGATTTGACCAAGCTCACTAATGACCCCATCACACACGACCCCAATTGGCCGCCCATGTCCACGAAGCTCCCTTCAGACATACCAAAGTTTGAAGGCAAGCAAGCGAAAGACCTAGGAAATCATATAATGACCTTTCACTTATGGTGCTAATCAAATAACATCATTGACGGTACTATTCGGTTGAGGCTGTTTCAACACACTCTTATAGGAGTGGTCGTGAAATGGTACGTAGATCAACCCCCTTCTTCACAAAGAACCTTTAGTGCCCTCGCTACCATGTTGCTCACATACTTTTAGTTACCCATTCACAACGACTCGGGAATGGAGTTACTGACTCATTTTAGACAATCCCCCTCTACCCATATTTCAGAACATCTCCATGAGTGGAGACGACATCGCAGCTTATGCAAAGCTCAACTCGACGACCGAGTCCTTTTAGATTTATTCTTGAAAAATCTGACGGCAGAGATTTCAAAGGATGTGGTGCAACGTAACCCCACATCTGAAGAGGAAGTAATTAGTAAAGCCCAACAACTTGAACTGATCTACACACACTCAGGATACATATACAATATATTTCCCAACGCCTTGTGCCTGCAATCTTATCAAGAATTTCCTGGTGCGTCGAACTCTGAAAACAAAATTATTGGGTCAATGACCCAAGGGTACCTAGGCAACAATAGTCAGAATCCTAGTTACACACATGGGTCTACCCAGAACATGTCTCAACCTAGATTTCAAAGTCATCATATGCAGCAGCAAAATTTGACTAATAGGGCACCAGTGTATCACCAAAGAGGACCTTATCCTTTGGCTGAGGGGACCCAGTACGCAGGAATAAAAACTGATGAAAGAACTCCCCCCAATGACCAGGTGCAAACATGGGACAACAGTATGCTCAGTCCCAAGCACATAGCCCACCTACGCAAAACAATGCACGGGTGAACTTTGTACAGTCATCCCAAAACCAACCACACCATTATGATCAAGAGAACTACCCTCCTAACGTTGTTAAAACAAAGGTAAAAAACAAACCCAAAGGGAACCCTAGATAGGGGGGCACCAACCAACAGTGCCCACTGCAATCCCAGGCTGGAGATAACTCTAACCGGAATCAGAACTAGGAGCTAAGCAATGCCCAAAATCAAGGCAAAAGGCCACCTCTACGGACAAACCATTCTTTTTCAATATGTGGTGAGTACGAACACTATACTCACCGCTGTCCTGAATTCCCTGAACTTAAAAAGCTTCAGAGTAATTGAGGACAAGGAGGATCTTCCCAGACATCTGCGGTTATGCAAGAACCCTCCCCCCATCAAGGAATGGTCAGCACTCAGTAGCAAAACCCAGAAGATTCCAGAAAAAAAAACCATGAAATTTACATGGCTGGGGAAGACATGTTTTTCCAAACTCGAAATAGTAGCTATGACACCCCAATAGACACTAGTATGTTAGGGGCTAGTACGAGCGCATCGACTGCACCTTTAACCATTCCAAAGATTCCTTTGGAACCATTGCCAAAAATGGTAAAAGGGCTTAATAGGTGAGCAGGTAACTAGTCCAAAGCAGCCCACAATTACAACATCGTAGACGATTTAGCCCAGTCACCTACTGCTATGTCCGCTTTGGAGGTACTGCAGTCATGCCCAAAGCAACAACAAGCCCTACTTTCCACATTAGGCACCATCAACCCTGATCACATGCACATGATGGATTTTGACTTAGACAAAGCCACCCCTAGGCTTCCCTCCATGGTCGCCTTCCAGATACCAGTATTGGTACATAATATGACTATTCACCGGTGTGTCATAGACGAGGGTGCATCCACATGCATCATGTAAAAGAATGTATGACAGAAGTTAGGAGCCCCCGAACTCAAACCTTTTGTCATCACCCTCAGAGCATATGACGGTCATCCCTTGACCCCCGCCAGTCTCTTCCAAAATGTACCAGTCTACTTAGCCAGCAAGACGGTCCACATAGACATCGAAGTCTTGGATGCTCATTTTTCCGCATCATGGTGTTCCCCCACGAGGATCGAATCATCACAGTAGACTAGATGATGCACACTGAAAAGCATCCCTTGAACAACACAAATATGGTTCTACCCTATGTAGATACAGCCATAGATGGTATTTTACGGTATCAAGATTATGGCCCCTGGCCAATTCAAACCGTCGTTTGTCCTAGGGTCATTCCTGGGAGATCCTCCTTTTATCCCTAAGGTATCGCCCGATGCCACAGGGGCCTCGGTATGCATGATGTCCACATCAAGCATCGAGGTTAGTTAGGACATGGACTCAAGAAGTAACGACATTGAGGCATCAGCTGCTGCAGCCTCCCTAGTCTATGCTACCTCCAAAACTCCTTTCCTCTACCCACGTCCTAGCTTCACCTCCCAGCAGGTCTTGGAAACACTGGTATTACCCAATATATCATTGGCATTCCCAGTATGGTATCTCATTCCCCCTCTAGGAATTCCAACTACCAACATACTGCATTAATCCCCCCGGTCCCGAGGAGCCCCAACCTACCCAAGTAGCAGTCGAAACCACCCCCGTAAGGGAAATTCCAACTGCAAAACCGACGACCACGATAAAGAAAATTGCCAAGAAAGGAAAGAAAGTGGTGACCCGCACCATACAGAGGGAGTCATAATAATGCGCTATATATGATGTCACAGGACACCCTACCCACATATGCCCGGAGTTGGACAAGTTAAAACCACTCCTCGGCTACGAGGCAGGCACCTCAAAACAACATTCCCATAAAAAGGAACTTGCCACCAAAATTACAGGCGAACCGCTGCGTACCGATCACGCATGCACCCTCTGTGACACCTATGGGCATTATACCCACCATTATCCAAAAATACCACGATATAGTGACGCCTTACACGTGATCGAGCGATCCTATCAAGAAGATCCCTCCATCCAGTCTATCAATGACAAGCCTCGTACCATCCTATACTTACAAGAGGAGCACTGATACGTAGAGTTCCCCCCAGTAATGCCCATTATACATTTCACGCTATGCGATGAACGTGGCCACTACCTCGAAGAGTGTGCCGCATTGGAACTCATTCACATATGGTATCCAATCGAAATATTTTATTACGTGGGGCTACGAGAAGCCAAATTGACATGCCCATTATGCACCGATAATCACCTATTGGAGGATTGTCACTACATACCTCGCTTCTGGTTAGCCCTAGCTAGCCTCCGCTCAGCCATAGTTTGTCTTTCCTGAGAAGACGATATGGATGCCGAATCCATCGGTAGCTCCATGACCCAAGCACAGGAGATGAGCGGGTCTATCATGCTCTTGCCAGCCGAAGAACGGCCTAGCAAGGAACCCATAATCACCCTTAAAGCACTCCACAAAATCCACCCGCATGCATGTTATGAAAGTAGACGGACCATATAGTAGTCCACTGCCCTAACTTAGTAGCATTGCGATGATGGTACCCTGCCCAGCCTCAAACCACGCACCATGGAACCCCCATATCATGGATAATTTTCCTGATATGTCAGGGAAATCATTATGACCGGTATTGTACTTATGTCTCACGACTCTGTCCCACTATCAACATGATTAATTCCATTGAAAAGAGGTTGAGAAATCTCCAAGAATGGCATAAAATATACATCGTCGACCCAACGACCCCACCACCGGGGTGGTGCGTCAAGCCTGGTAAGACCACACACCAACCACGTATACCCCAGGCCAAGCCTAGGATAAAATGTAGCCTATGTGATCTAAATGACCACCGAATCAACCAATGTAGAGAACTCAAACCCCTTGCAAATAGTCTTCGCATAATCTCGCCTCTCCCTTAAAAGCTTCTCTCTAATCAAGAGAAGATCACATGCACTTACTACCAAATTTTCTCACACTTTCATCATACATTTAGATGCACACACCTCCCCAAGTTGAGAGCAGCTAGAGCGGTATTAAGTCAACCACCCCCCAAAAATGGAGGCAAGTTTCAATCTACGACGCAAAAATGGAAACAAAAGATGACCTGGTTTGCAAAAAACTCTTTCCAAGTGTCCACATCTGGAACATCGAGTAGTGTAGAATCTCACACTATCTACTCTGTCAGCGTTGTGATACATTGCACCATTTGCACCAGTCATAATCACGCGCCAGAGGAATGCCCGCTGCTACAAGAATTCAAGAACCTCTGTAAGGAAAACAACTTCCATCTACCGGGAATTGACTATCCTAGTGGGAAAGCCAACCATTGACTCACATAGGACTCCATTATTGAGATCCTTCCCCCGCTGCATGCCAGCGACACAATTCACCACATATGAATTATGTCATCGCATGCCCAAAATATGATTTCAACCACTCCCTCATCACAAGAATTCCACTTTATTCCTGTCACAAAAGACCAAGGCACCTTATGCCTTTGCATAGATTTCTGCGAGATCCCAAACTTGCATACCACCATCGAACTCCTTGATGAAACCCAGCTGTTACACCAATTTTTGGTCATCTAACCTATTATCATTAGATGGACCCAAGTACACCATGTAAGACCAATTTTACCCTAAGTAAAATTGCTTTCACTATGTAAAATAACTTAATAAAACACATTTATTAGGTTGTTTATGGTCTAAACAGGAAACCCCAAGGGGAAATATTAAACAAATATATATTTGTTTGGTTTTCCTCATGAAATAATTAATTAAACAATAATTTAATTATTATTCCGGTTCATATTTAACCCAGAACAAGGAAATTAATTAGATAAATCCTTATTTATCTTATTATTTTCTAGGAATAATTATTTAAACCTTACTTAAATAATATTCCTTGTTAAATTTAACTAAATCATTTATATATAATTAAATAAATAATTATTTATTCAATTATCATTCAACCACCTCCTTAAAAAGATAAATAAATCATTTATTTATTTATTATTTACAAATAAAGGGCTTTGACCCAAGTCAAATCCCTTTCCCCTCCAACAAATATAATAAAATATTCCATAAAAGGTGGATCTAGATTTGGTTAATATTATTTTAATCATGCACCAAGATCTAGAATGACCTAATTTTTTTTATAAATAGAAGGGTTTTTCCTACCATTCATCACCTTTTGTTGCCTCTTAGATCACTCTGGATCTATACTCTTGGTCTGACTTTGAGCCATTATCATTGTCATATTTTCTATTATTTGCTTTGTGAGCTCCCTTTGAGTTCTATGTTTGTTTGGGTTTTCTACACCAACAAGAGAGAGAAATTCTAGATCTGAAGTGTTGAGGACATCCAAGAACCCATCCCATTGAGGATAATTGGAAACACCTTTCTTGTTTTCCTCGCAGGTGCCATTAATATAAAATTCTTCAAAAAATATTGTTCTTGTCTTGTCTATTGGATGTATGGAGAAAAACCTTATTTTTACTGCTTAATGTCTTTTTATGCATAGATATAGTTTTTTGCAGTATTTGTCTTGATCAACTAACTGCAGATTTGAAGATATTAGCAGCCATATTTTGCTGTTAGGGCTGTTTGTTATGCACAGCTAAAAGGGTCTTTTTTCGTACACTTACGCTAAGGATTCATCCTAACGCCAACCTCTAGAACAATGCCTAGTACAGCTAGAGCTAGTTGAAGAAAACAGGCACCAACCGCTGCAACAAAATGAGGCCCATAATAAAAGGGTAAAAGCATCATTCGACCACCACATCACCCCTCGCTCATTTAATGAGGGAGAGCTAGTTCTTCGCTATGATGTCGCAAAAGAAGCCTTAGGGCCAAGAAAGTTTGAAACCTTGTGGAAAGGGCCCTATATCATCAAACATTGTCTCCGGTATGGGGCATACATATTGACAGAACTAGACGGGACCTACCTCACTAACCCTGTCAACGACCTTTACCTCAAGAAATTCTACCCATAAGGGCCCTTGTAGCCCTTATCCTCTAGAGATAGAGTACACAAAAATCTCAATACCAAAATATTTTTGACCCAAAAACCTAAACGCACTCAGAATATCACCATGGATCACCAGCTTGAAGCCTATTTTGGATTTGTTGATGGAGCATCGTGATGGTCTCAAAACTTAGCTACCATCGCCTGGGCTATCTACTACCATAACTGATCACCCCTGTGTTCAAACGACATGTGCATCAGATCAGAAACCAACAATCAAGCAGAATATGATGTCATTATAGGACTTATGTGTGAGGCCCTCCACCAGGGCATCCGCCATATGCATGTCTACCTATATTCCCAGTTAGTTGTCTCGCAATTAAACCAAACATTTGAAACCAAAGATGCAAACCTATTTAGAAAATATTTGCGTGCCAGAAGATTAAGTAGATAGTTTGATTATATTACATTCTCACATGTATCAAGGAATCAAAAACAAATAGCTGATCGCATAGCTAACAATATCCTAGACTGGAATGCATCACGAATAAACCACCATAAATAAAGAACCAAAAAAATATATATCCATCATCATAACATAAAATTCATAAACTGAAATAGGCACCACACCATGTAGAGCCACGAAAAATATCTCTCATATATATATCAAAAAATATGTGTATCAACGTACAAAAATAGTATCATTGGCCCAGTGGCTAGCCCAAAAATACAAAGGTCATCAAAAATAAGGGAAGTATCCTCATAATGGGTGCTTTCCATGTGTACAAGTCTACTCTAGGGGGGTGCCCCCTCAAGAGGGGCATCTGGGCCCAGCACTGCTCCTGGTGCCACCACCGGAGCTATTGTCACCACTGCGATAGCTACCCGTCATAGAGTAGGCTAGTAGTACCTATTGAAAGCCATCACTGTGTCTAGCCAAGCCTCCTCGAGGTCATCCATAAAACCTCGGGTAGGCATTCCGTGGGTCACACGATCCACTCGACCCAGGAAGTCCTCTAGAGCCTCCACCTAAGTCGTAAGTACTGCGATGCGCACCTCGGCCGCATCGTCACAAGCTCTCTCAGCTACTACCTCAGTTGCAGCCAAGTTGCTACCCTCACCAGAAGGTCCAGCACCATCCCGGCCAGGTCCACCAACACCCCTGCCAAGTCCACCTATGACACCTCCTCCCCGACCACTCTGTAGTCGTGGTAGAGGATCGTGACCCACCAGTTGGGCCATTGGGCATCCCACCTTTCCAACATCTGCACAAGTAACCAAAGGAATGTCATTTTCAATAAAAAACACTAAAGTACACAAAAACTCGAGTAAATGCATAAATATATCACATACCTGCAGGACCCCAAACATAGCTGAAAAGGAGACCAATATCTGGATCACCCTGAAAGTCCATTCCTACGTACAGGTATGGAAAAACCATCTACAGATTGGCCTCAAACCAGGCCTCCTTCATGTCATTCCAATAACTACCCACCCTGCCACCACCGCTGCGTGGCATCACCGGAGCCCACCTCCTCATGCGTGGCTCCCTCGGCCCCCCAATAGGCACAACCACCATAGGCATCAGTAGCACCACCCTCTCATACATAATGTTGCATAAGATGCTAGTGTACACAAATGATTTGGATCCACGTTGGACACTGTTCAGTTCTGACACCATACCATCAAAGCAGAAGCGGGAAAAATCGAAAAAATGCCCATTCCTCAAGTGGCGTAAAACTCCCACCTCTGGACCTGATGCCTGATGTGGTGCAAACGACCCTGCCAGTCGCACAATAATGGTTAGAGCACACCGCTCAGCCACATTTTTCACTGATGCGATATTGACGCACCCCTCAGTAAGAAGCGCACCACTGCAATGCCTCCTCTAGAACCTGTCCATTTTCACTTGTCCAACAGGAAGTTGATACCTCAGCGCCTCGCCCTGAGGCAGTAATCCAGTCACAAAGTATATATCTGTATTCGTATGGATAATCAAGTTCGTCCCCCTCAGGACAAACGTGTTGTGCTTCCTGCACCAATGTCGTATGATATAACGTAACAATTGGTCCTATGACCGAAGGAACTCATTTTCAGCAAATTTCAGAAGGCCCCATGTGGCCAAATGATATTGTGCCCCATCATCAACAGCCAGAGCGGTCCAGATCTCGGGCCAATCTCGTTCTCTCCACATCAACTTGCCAAGCAATAGGCACCCATTATTACAAAGGAGAAAAATCATAAGGGATAGCAAAAAACCCAATTTTTTTCAAAAACACTGCCCTTGCGCACCTGTTTCATTCACAGGCACGTCCTCACGTGCAAAAAGGGAGGAACAGTGCGCCTCCACGCGGATGTACCTCAGAAATAGGAACAAGGGGGGTGCCTCTTTACGTAGATCACCTGCGCAATCTAAGGAAAAAAAGCCCCTTTGAGGCCATACAAACCCAATTTGTACGACCCCCGGCATCACCAAACTGAAAAAATTGAAATACAGGAAGTCATGGAAGTTACCTCGGCATAATATCGCTAATCCACGGTACACAGGCTGACCGCAACTGTAAGAAAGGCTCTGCTATCACCTTTGATCTCCCAAAACTCAGCAAGTACAAATGAATAATATTAGGGCCATAGTCCCATATTTATCGCCCTTTTCCAAAACTTTGGATGTCCATAATAGGAGATCAGAAGGTCCGTTCTGCAATTCGTAAGTTGCACCATCATGATTCATCAGTATACCATGGCAAATGAAAGCGATGCCCCACATTCTCTTTCCAAAGAAATATTTTTTCAAGCACCGGTAGGTATGCACCCTCCCATCTTCCTTTCCAAAATTCATGTTTTTTAATAATATTGGATGAAAAGAAGATGCTTTCACTTGAGGTAGTTTTTTTTTGTAGGAAGAACCCGCAAACCATTCACAGCACCATCCATTGAAAGTTACGGAGTAGGTATCATTCTACCCTCAGCATGATAGAGTCCCAGAAACATTTTCATATCTTGACATCATTTCTCCATCAGAAATAAACCATAGGGTCGTCATACCCAACCACGTTTATCATCACCCCACCTTGCATATGATAAACATCCGTGATGGTCGGTAGAGCCTCCCCTCCATGGGGATCATCATCCAAAGTAGACCATACATCACCCCACAAGTGACACCATGGCCATACCATTTTAGTCCGGGAAGCACCTCATGCCCATCCACATATCATGCATGCCAAGTTCACCATTTAAACTCAATCCCCTTCCCAGACGATCGGTTTATACAAGCAGAATGAAAGCACACCTCCATGCATCGCATTTGGCCCGCCATACCTCCATCAGCATAAACCCATCTGCGACATCTTCCGCTTCATCAACCCCGCACAAGAGACCAACCAATGGGACCTCTACCCCCAGCAAAAAGCCATCCTCACACCTTCAGTGAGCGACCCTCTTTCATGTTTTGGGGTACCCGTCTTTGTGTTTTGTACAAACCAAACCCCATTATGTTATTCTTTTGGTAAGTGTACAAAGACCGCAAACGATGCCCTTCGCCACTTTGCTCTCATATTTCACTTTTTCTCCCATGGAAAAAGTCCCCCATCTCCCTTGGTCGAAGTATTTCACCCCCCCATGCATGCACCATTACGAAATTCATAGCTGGTTCATCCCCACCTTGGAAGTCCTACCGAATCCAGGGAATTTTTCCTTCAGAAATACCTATGATTTCCTCCAAAATGCTCAAGTATACTTCAACCTCGGGCCACTGAATCCCCATCATCCATTTTCAGCTACCTCTCACCAACATGCCTATTTTAAACCCATCATGGTTCGGTTCAGGCTTCCTTTTTGTCGACCTCAATGCCTCTTTCCAAAAAGGAAGCAGTACCTTGGATAACCACTCCCCATGCAAAGGGGTATCCTCAGGTGGCACTATGGGAGACATCATTGTCCATAGATGTCATCGATCCTCTTGACATTAGACTACAGAAAAATCTTTCATGTCATGATGGTATCATACCTTACAACCAAACATCCATCGAAGACCCATGACTTTATAAATGTCTCTAAAAACAATGCTTACACGGGAAGGTCCCAGCCAGTACAGATGCGTACATTGCGCAATGATATATCATACCAAGATTACGCATATGGGTACTACATTCCACCTATTGTTAAAGAAAAAATGCCCCTGAGGGCATCAACAGTCATCGTCAACAACCACCAGCATCACTACCATAGTAGTGACACAGACAACACATGTATCTGTCAATTTTGTTTAACTAGCCATAGCATCACGAGCATGGGACATGCCCGCCTCATTGAAATTTTGTAAATATGTTGTATATTTTTTCTGTTTGCAAGGGGGTCCCTTAGGCCATGGTTATCTCGGAAATGGTGCAAGGTGTTGTCTATTCTACATGCAGGCCTTGCTCTCTCTCTCTCTCTCTCTCTCTCACTGCATATGATACAGAAAAGAAAGTATAATGTATTGTGGCTATAAAGTTATTCCTAGACCTCATACATTAGGGGGCAACTGTTAACACTGGAAAATCGTATAGTAGAAGATGAAATCAATTAACTTCAAGCCTAAGGATTTAAAAGACAGGGATACATTATGGAATCAATAAGTATTTAAAATCTCTAAGTTTTTGAGAAAATCAGATCTAAACTAGTCATAAATGCTCAAATGCGTACTTTTCACTTCAATAAGAGCACCTTCTGTGCACACTAGAGCCCGATAAGCGCGCATTCCTGGAAGTAGAAAAAATTCACTTTATGAGACCAAAAGCAAGCAAAGGACAATTTCTCCTTATGTGAAAGCTGCCTAAGGACAACACCAGCGCCTCCTTAGACATTATGTGAGCACATAAAAGAATATTTGAGCACACAATGGAATCACACCTCTCCCTTGGGTCACCATCCATCATGTACCAAGGGAGGGAAGGAGGATTTGAAGCTCACCTATATAAACCCACCAAGAAATGAACAAATGGTGATCACAAGGTTATGCTGGCCAAATTTTCCCAAGCAACACCAACATTGTGTGTGACCTAAGGAGCTAAAGCTAAAGAGGACTCAATGGTTGGCCACCCACATCTTAGTCAACCACAACAGAGAGAGAGAGTTAGACTGTGTCAGAAGGGATAACTTGAAAGACAAACATCCTTGCATTGGGACCTAGAGTCATTGCCTAGGTGCCCTTTGGCAAGTGGGTAAGATTTTCTTCTTTTCCAAGAATTCAATAAGAAGGGGCCATCGAGCCATAGTTTGCATTATTACTATTTGGAACTCTCTATATAGCTTCTTTTGTGTTTTCAGTTTTACTTTTTTAACCAGAGCATACTTCAAAATCTTTCAAAAATTCCTTTACGAGATCAGATTCATTTGGTTCAGCAACAGGAATTTTTACAGCAGTGCCTTGGTCTCTTGGGGATGAAAACCCTTTTTGAGGTTCTTCTTCCCAGTAAGAACCACTCAGTTCTTCTGATCCCCTCCTTACCACTTCTTCCCCTTCTGCTACTGATAAGGATGCCTCCTCCACTGATACCCTATTTGTTAAAGCTTTTGTTGTAAAAATAACACCATCTGGTACTATGGATGGCACTGGTTGCTCCATAGACTACCCTTCGGACTTCGTCTAGATTCTAACCCTAACAACAACATGGGACGATGCCTCAGATCTATATTTTTCAATAATTTCCTGAATGTATGTCTTCCTTCCTAGATCCTTCCCCTTATTTGGGGGTCTTCCTCTGCCCCTCTTATTCATATCATCTTTCATACAAATTTTGAAGATGGTACATCGAAAGGAATAAAAAATCGCTCAAGACCCGGAGTAGGACAGATAACTTCCTCCCTGGGACAAGAGAGGGGATTCAAACAGAAAAAATAAAAAAAATAAAAAGAAAAATCAAAGTTCAAGACCTTAAGCAAAGTAATAACATATCCTCCCTAGGACGAGAAGTTGACCCCTAAAATAAAACAATAGGAAATAAAAGCGGAAAAACTGGAACTACGCCTAGGACTTAGGGCAGGGTTACAAAATATCTTCCCCAAGACGAGGGATTAATTTTTAAGGAGAGAAAAAAAATAGAACAAAGAAGAAATAATGAAAAAAAAAAAAAACATGATATGCTCAAGTCTTGGAGCAGGGTAATAAATTCCCTCCCTAAGATGAGAGATCAATTCTACAAAAAAAAAAAAAAGAAAAAAAAAAAACAGGAAAGAAAGAAAACAAAAAATAAAACACAAAGCACTTATGCTCAGGACTTGAAGCTGGGCAATAATTTCCCTCCTCAAGATGAGAGATCAGCCCTAATATCTATTGCAGAACCTATTCTTTCACCTGTTAGCCTTCCCCAGCAATGATGCCAAAATGTTGCTGTCTAGATATGAAGAGAATTCAATCCCTTTCTCCGCATAAATTATCAACTAGAGGGCGTTAGTTATTTCAAGACTAATGGCAAAGTATATGCAGATACAAGCACATGGTCTGTTGTAGATCACGGGTTTAATCTATAACACATAGATCATTGTAACAACAACGAAATGAATTGCAGAAATTAAAGGGCATCCACAACAATTAAACGTAACTGTAACAATAGTAAAGAAATCACACTAACACACAACACTGCAAGGAAAAAAAGGAAAATGCAACACCTGATCAGAAGAGTAGGCCCAACTCTATGATCAGGGCTGCAGTAAACTCATGAATTATAGGAGAAACATCAAGCTGTTGTGCATTCAATTAATGATAAAAGAGATTCATTACAAGATCTATATGTCAAAGGGCTTAACCGCAATTCACAGCGTGAAGACCTCTTTATAAAATTGTCCTGAAACCCCTGATTCCTCTCAGTAACTCCATAGTTACAAAAATACATCTTGTCACAATGACAACCTAGTTGCCCAACAAGAAACCATGAAAAGGCCTAAAGTAGCACTGATACAAACAAGTCTATTACGTTGTCACAACAAATAAGGAAAATGCTGGAGATGATGGGCTGTGCCTCGAATCGCGGCCACAACGTTCCTGTTTTAGCCAAATATGAAGAAACATGAGAGTTAATATGTAAAAAGGTAAAACCTCCATGACAAATACTTCATTAATCAAATATCCCATGAAATATATGAAAAAGGGTTTTACCTCATGCGTTTAAAAATAATAATGGTAGAAAGAGATAGAAATATAGGGTAAAATGGGAGAGGAAAGTAAACAAATCCGGTACCAAAATCCACCAATCAAGGAACCCCCTCTGACGGGAATCCTATTCATTTTCCTTCTTTTGGAAATATTGGTGCTCCTTATATGGAAATGTTGTCCCTTCCTAGATTTACCATTGGTTTTCTAGTTTGGTTATTTTCGACCTCTTTGGTTCCAAATTTCAAAATTTATTCTTAACCAAGTAGTCCTCCACCCGAAAAAAAAATCAACCTCAATTTTATCCTAGTATTGACCATTTCTCTTCTTCACTTTTTCTGTCTTCTTCCTCTTCATCTGATGAAAGCCTCAAATTTAGTAACTAGGTGGATAAGAAGAAGAAAAGGATGATGAAAAAGATGCAAAATAAGTAGGAGAAACCAAGAAACCATTGATAACGATGCAAATAATATGGAGAAACCTTCGAATCAACCATACAAAGTGAAATTACCTTGCAAGTTATGAAAGGGTGATCGCCTTCTTAGATATTATCATGGTATTCCCAAGGTATTTGAAGTGTGGTCCACAGGCTCAAATCAACCTTTTCCATCAACCTTTGGAGATCATGTTGGTGATAAACCTTCAGCTAGTGATGGTAAGGTTCACAGGAAAAAGGGTAAAGTTAAGTTTCCCTATAGGTTATGTGAAGGAAATCATCCTATTCACCTTTATCTTTATATGGATGAAGCCTCAAAAGTTTTGGAAAACCTTACAGCTTCTCAACCTCATCTTTTGGCTGGTTATCAAAAGGTTTCTCCAAATCCTTCACTAATTCATTAAGTCATTGATCAAAATCCGAATCTAATCAATCCCACTCTCTGAATGTGAATCTCATGAGACCGTTCATGACCAACAATTGTTTGAGAAAATGGTTGACTCGATTATACCTTCATTGATTGTACCTTTCCCATTGAGAGAAATTCATTCCACTCATATTCTTCTTGTTTCTTCTTATTCTACGAGACAAGGGGGAATTTATCTTGTTCCCACAAAACCCATTCCAAGAAAACATGTCATTTCCTTTGATTGGAGTCGATTGAAAAAATCAAGTCTCCCTTCTTACATGCATTTTAAGATCATGGTAAAGGATTATGATAAGAAAATATGTTGTAGAAAATCCACATAGATTCAAATGATCTTGTAAAAAGCTAAAATGAAATACTTGAATCTATTCTACAGATTGCGGAAACCAATTACGATCACGCAATGACATGAATAAGAAAGAGAAATAATTTCAATCTCATAACATAAAGATGTATCTCAGGAAAGCCTTAGCTAAAGAACCCACTATTTTTGTATTTCATAAAGTCAAGAACATGAAAAAATACAATGCTTATCTTCGGCTTGAGAGTTCTCTTCACTATCTTTGACTCTCTCACACTGATCGTGGAATGTTTGGTCTAATAATTAACCAATTATGTGCACCTTTCTTACCATACTTTCTCATGCATTCTTGAGGTAATTGAGCCCCTATTAATTAGGAAATTCCAACTAATTTATTGTGCAATACATCCAATCTGTCCTAATGACCTCATGCATGACTTATACAATTTTCTAATTAGGTAACTCATATTCTACTTCCCTTTAACTCCAATCTCAACTGGTCATTCCTTAGAACTGACATGCAACATCTATTTAGAGTGAATTATCAGTTATATGATTTATCACTACATGTGAAATAAATCATATTTAATTCACTGGACCTCTGACTAACTCATCTATCAGTTAGAACTAGTTAAACTGATTTTAACTCAAACAATTAGGTTAAACAATTAGAAATCAAAATAAACTGCAACTGGACCCTCTAAAACTTAGAGTGAACTCTGCATGCTTCCATTTTGACCCCCAACTCGAGTTTATTGAGCCAAGTAAGTATTCCCAACTCGGTTAACTCGTACAAACTATTATGTGATGTGGAATTACAATTTCACACACGAGATAAGTATCCATGACACACAACTTCTAGGTTTCAACCCCTAGATACTAAATCACCATAATAAAAACTAATTAAGCCTCATAAAAGGGGCACATGTTTAATAAAATGCATGTGAAGCATGAAATATTAAAATGTAGTACAAATAACAAGAATAATCATACACAATATGAAATATAAATTTATTTTATAGTATGAACTAAACATAAAATTTGCATATTAATAGATGAATGTAGAGAAAATTAATTTTAATTGAATACGGTCGAATAAATTAGTTTTATAAGAACAATTTTCCACCTAGTTGTAGGTATTTTCTACAAATACCACTCCCTAAGTCAAGCTATGAGGCCTATAGTGGAAAGGAAACAAGCTACATGATTTTCTTTTTCAACCAAATTTTTTTTCTCTCATGCTTAGATAATATTCTCATTATATAGCATTACAAGCATTTCAGATAACCATCAATAGCCAAGGAGATCTCTTGCACTACTCCACAAAACACAAGGAAGGCATACCATTTCTCTACTCCACGGTCTCTTTGAGTACCCTCCTCTTACAATACTCTTTAGTGTATGGATAAAGTGTTCAATCTATTGTGTGCTTTTTGAGAATGAACTACCAAAACAATACTTGGATCTCAAGCATTCAAAGATCAATAAATGCCTAATGGGTGAAGGTTTTCTAACTTGCCTAGCCTCTATGCTCACCTACAACCTTACCTTTTTACAAAAAACTTATGATTTTATATTAATGTTGTTTATTACACAATTTGCATATTTCTCATGGATCAAAAAATAAGTGCACAACATGAACATTATAGAGAGTGAATTTGGAAGATGAGAACATTAGTGAAAATATAGTTGAAATTACCCTTTTATTAAGGAATGTAGGACTCTTACATTTCCCACAATAATGGTTGTCAACCCACACTCCCATAACTACATGAAAAGACTTTCCCATCAACCTCTTACATGCATTCAATGATTGGTTTTAATTAGTCAAAGAAGGTGAATGAATTTATTTAAAGTACATGGTAGAAAGATGAATAAGTTCTAAGGATGACAATTGGGAATTGGGAATTTACTTTCCAAAATTGCACACAATTTGCACTCTCCCTTTTCTTCTCCTCTAGTGGAACCATAGCCCCTCTTATGCTCTAAGTATCCACCTTGGATGATTTTAGTATATAATACATTAATATTTACGTGATTCTACCATGGAAAATATAAAAAGTAATTTGTATATGTGTGTTTACATCATATAAGCCTAACCATTCATTAGTGAGTGCTTAGCTTTAAGCTCCGCATTATAAATATATTCTAGCCTATTTACAATATATACATTGATTACATGCAAAATTAAAACTAAGATATTACATATTTGTATCATATTTTTAAATATTTAAAAATATAATCTCTTAATTTATATAAACATAAATTAAATAACAATACAAATATTAAAACACCATAAAGTTTTTACACTAAACATCAAAGTTCAATACTAACTACTCTTATCTCAACATTTTTAACTTGCACACTAGTCAAAATGTTTAAATTTCTACCTAAAGAATGTCCTTTTCTTTACATATTCTATTTATAGGGAAGATCACTAAAAATATGATAATGATATATGCATCCACTCTTTTTCTTTCATTTCAACACTGCATTCTAAAACTTCTAAAAAATATTTTCAGATATAAACTTTTGACTACTCACACTTTTCATAAAGAACTAATAAAATTATTAGATATATGTTATATATATAATTATCTACAATCAAAATTATACCTAACATTTAACATAATATTACAGGAATTTATCCCTTACTTTGATTCCAATTCAAATAATGCTTTTAACAACCTTTTCATTGGTTTTCTTTTCTTACATATTATCATATTTTAATGTAAAATTAAGTTCATTTGGTGGATTGAATCGAGTTAGTCCAACCCATGCTTGGAAACCAATTTTAAATTTTCTATATTATTATTTTTTTCAATATAATACATTTAATATAAAATACTATAAATTTAATAAAAATAAAAATTAAAATATGATTATTATTTAAAATAAAAAATCAAATATTAATTATTATTATTATTTTAAAAATATTATATATAAAATTTATATATATATATATATATATATAATAAAAATAAATATTATAAAAAAAAAAAAAATTAATTAAACAAAAAACACCATAAAATTAAAAATAAATAATATTTCAAAAAATCACTTATAGGAAAAGATAAATATGATTTAAAAATCCAATGACAAAAGGTTTAAAGATGACACATTTAGAAATCTATACAAGAACTAAATATAAATATAAAGAAAAAAAATATATATAAGAACTAAATATGAATATAAAGAAAAAAAATACAAATGAAGAATACCAAAATTTAAAACACTAAAGAGATGCAAGAGGATTGTTGCAACTAAACAATAATCCATTCACATTAATTAGATTAACTAATAGCAACCTCTTATCTTAAACAATTCTATATTCTCAAGTAACTAGAGAAGAACAATGCATTATATTAAAGTTAGTGATAAAGCACATGGGAAAATAAACAAAAAATATCATCATAACAATGTAATTATCATGGGCTCCTTTGCATTGAAGCCATGCAATTTAAAAAAACATAAAATTTGTGATAACAATTTATTTTTATAAAATTTTAATTTAATTATCAATAATTTTTAGATGAATAATAAGAATTTAATTTCTACAAAATATTTTAAAATATTATTAATAGTAATTTATAATACATAGGGTTTCTAGACTATTAATTTAATTATCAATAATTATTAGGTTAATCTCTACACTATTATATAATATTCTTAATAATAATCACAAACTAAGTTGTTTTATCTTTTTAATTAAGTTAATAAATAAATTAATTAAAAAAAGATAAACGCGAAGATGTGAAAAATGAATGAGTAATGGTTTTTTAAACATATTAACATAAGTAATGGATTTTTCTAAATAAATATTGTATTATTCTATGGTATTATAGCAAAGCTTATTTACAAGTTAAGCATCTTCATAATTAAAAAAATTATTATATATTTTCAAATATATATGTTTAACTCATATACTAATTAATTTTATTATTAAAAATTAAAAATAATATGATTTTTTTTTTCAATTTAATAATATATTGAAAATATATTTAATATATTATTAAATAAATATTTTAATATTTATTAGTATTTATCAATCATTTAAATTAAATTTTGCCCTAGTAAAAATGTTCTTTTATCTTTTTTAAATATTCTATGTCAAAAGTTCCAAGGATACTTCACTTGGTCTAGCTTATGGTCTAGTTCTTGTTGCTAAATATTTGGATTATCCTGAAGTCATAGGTCAAAAAGTTACTTCTTTCTAATTTGACTCACTAGTAAAAAAAATACCAAAAGTAAATTGTATGTAGAGACATTTAGATAAAAAAAAGAAGCAAAATATTGATTATTAATTATTATTATTTTGAAATATATATATATATATATATATATATATATATAATAAAAAGAAAAAATTAGAAAAGAATTTGTTTAGGTAAGGAAACACCATAAATTTAAAGATAGATAGTGTTTTAAAAATAGCTACTATGTAGGATAGATAAATAGAATTTGAAAAATAGCTAGTAAAAAATTTAAGAATAACACATTTCAAAGCTTATATAAAAAAGCTAAATAATTTGTTATGAATCATAGAAATTTACATTCTCATAAATTAAATATAAATTTTAAAATAATATATAAAAAAATACAAATAAAAATACCAAAATTTAAAACACACTAAAAATAAAAGAAGATAGATGCAACTAACCACTAATCCATTCACATTAATTAGATCAACTAAGAACAACCTCCTACCTTAAACAATGCCATATCATCAAGCAATTAGGGAGGAACAATGCACTATATTAAAGTTAGTGATATGTCTAGGATCATTGTTAGGATCCACCACTTAACTTTCATTTTTGTTTTTAGCATGATCTTTTGAAATAAGATTTATAAATTTTTAATTTAATTATCAATAATTATTAGATGAATAGTGAGCTAGTACATAAAAAGCATGCTTTTTAGAATAAGATTTATAAAATTTTAATTTAATTATCAATAATTATTAGATGAATAGTAAGAATTTAATTTTCACAACATTCTAAAATATTATTAATAGTAATCTCTTAATTTAAGATTAAAATTCTTTTTTTCAATAAGTATGTCTATTTTGAAATAAAGCTTCTAGACTTCTAATTTAATTATCAATAATTAATAGGTTAATATCTACACAATATTCTATAATATTCTTAGAAATAATCACAAACCAAGTCGTTTTAACTTTTTAATTAAGTTAATAAATTAATTAATTAGAAAAAATAATGTGAAGATATATAAAATGAATACTAGTAGTAGTTTTTTAAACATATTAATATGAGTTATGGATTTTTTTTAATAAAATATAGTATTAGTCTAAAATATTATAACAAAACCTATTTACAAATTAAGTATCCCCATAATTAAAAATTTTATTATATATTTTTAAATATATATCCTTAACTTATATACCAATTAATTTTGTTATTATAAATTAAAAATATTATTAGTTTTTTTCAATTTAATAATATATTTAATATATTATGAAATAAATATTTTAATACTTATTAGTATTTATTAATCATTTAAAGTAAATTTTACCATAGTATATAGTATAATTAACTAGTAGAAATATTCTTTTATCTTTTTAAAATATTCTTCAAAAGCCCAAAAATACTTCAATTGATGTAGTTTATTGTCCAGTTTTTGTTACTAAATACTTTAACTATCCGAAAGTCATGATCAAATCTCCTTCACACCCTTAAAGTTAGTTCTTGCTAATTTGATCGACTAGGAAAAAATACCAAAATTAAATTAGATGTGGAACCATCTAGAAACCCCAATGGTGATAACATGTCGGAGGGCAAAACCGTAAGACTCTAAGGTGGCTAAAGCCTTTCAATCCACAGGATGCCACGTTGACGCCAACAACTAATTAATAATGCCAGCCGTCAGAGGTTCAAGGCATAACATTGCGTCACTCCCATCATTCCGATAAGGATGACCCTACACAGATTCCTTATCCATATACTATACTACGACTAGACACCATATTTATCATTTTCAGGCCTTACTGAGCAGCCCGGGGTTTGGATTTGAGAAAAAATGCTTAGTCTCACGTAGGATTTATGAGTATCATCACTTCAATTATTTTGAATAAATACGTTCAGGGAGATCACACTTCAATTAATACTTCTATGGCCACGACTGTATCTATGAAAATTTCCTCGGATGGAAAAGAATGAATTGAAGTGGTTTTTAAGTATATGGGATGGATTTACCGTACGTTATTCGATGGACTCAGATAACAGCGATAGGTATAGTAATTTTCAGTTTATGTTTGCCATTTATAGGGTTTTTTGCAATGTGTTTGTGTACATTTGGAGGATGTTTTGCAATTCTTCTGGCTTCCTCTGTCCTCTGTTTTGCTTTCCTCCTGCAACTAGAAGCCTCGGCACCCGCAGTTGTGAAGCCATTGTTGGGCTTCATTGCTTGGGTTCTCCTTCATTTTTTGTGTAAAATCTCGGGCTTCAATGGCCAACTAGAGAACAAAGAAAGGTCTAGTAGTAATGACAGACATCATGTTGCAGGAATTGAGGAAGGAATATCATTTGAAAAGGAGACTTTAACAGTTGAGTTGGAACACTCGGAGGGACCTGGTTCCATGGAAGATATAAACGAAGTGGGGGCTGAAAATTTTGAGCCTTCTTACAAGTACAGTATTGGAACTGTCTGTAAACAAAACAAATATGAGTATACTTTGTATCCAAATTTTGTTGATAAAACTTCTAAAAAGGAAAAGAAGATATTAAATCCTGTTGTGAGGACTTTATACTCTGAGAATTCTGGAGAGAAGAAACATAAAGAGGTATTTAGTGTGCAGTTCGGAGGCTCTAATACTAAGCAACGATTAATTCAGCCCACTCATGGTCATTTGAATGGGGTCTGCCAGTTAGGAGAAGAGGTATTCTCCTGTGATGAAGTAGCCATGAAATTTCTGCGTCTAAATTCCAATAATGGCCGTTTGGATCCTCGGTGGGGCTGTACTGATCACTATTGGAAGAATGATTATTTGAGGGAGTTAGAAGCATTGAGACATGTTGGTTTCTCTGCGACCGAAGCACGTCGATGTCTCGATGAGTTTGCTGCAGACATGCCACCTAGACAGGTGATCATTATTATAAACCCTTCCTCTACCTACTCTATATAGATAATTTACCACCTAGAACTAAGGTAAGGTATTTTTGTGGTGTAACAGTGTGTTTTTGCATGTACCAGTTTTATGAGTTATTGGAATTTTGGCAAAGGAAAGAAAGAGAAAACTCCAAAGAGAGAAGATAGTGCAACTTGAGTTCAACACTCCTATGGTAAGGTCGTTGTCGCTATATACCTTCTATTTTAAGTGAGCGTTAAGGTTGTTGCTGCTATCTACTTCCTAGTTTATGTACCTTTTATTAAATTTATTAATGCAATTGGTCAATAGTTGAACATTGACATGTAGGTTCTAAATAATAGGACATTGATCCCATTGTCTCCGAGATAAGGATTTTAAAATATATTTGTAAGGATTTTAAAATATTTTTGTAAGGTTGTACATAAGATTATCAAACTATGTATTTTCTTAACCTTATTGGATATCTAACTATATTTGCAATGGAAGAGCATAAACCATTTTGATATAATTGAAATGGAAGTATTAACACTGATGTATATTTGTTTCTTTATGGAAGTATGGAGAATTGTTTTGAAGGATTGTTTTGAGAGTATTTGATATATTTGATTGAGAAATTAGAGTGTTTGTAATTGAAGAACACAAACCATTATGATATAATTGAAATGGAAGTATTAACACTTTTGATATATATATTTATTTCTTTATCGAAGTATGGAGAATTGTTTTGAAGGATTTTTTTGAGAGTATTTGATATATTTGATTGAGAAATTAGAGTGTTTGCAATTGAAGAGCACAAACCATTATGATATAATTGAAATGGAAGTATTAACACCTTTGATGTATATTTATTTCTTTATCGAAGTATGGAGAATTGTTTTGAGAGTATTTGATATATTTGATTGAGAAACTAGAATCTTTGCAATTAAAGAGCACAAACCATTCATATATAATTGAAATGGAAGTATTAACACTATTGATGTATATTTATTTCTTGACCGAAGTATGCAGAATTTTTTTGAAGGATTTTTTTTTTAGAGTATTTGATATATTTGATTGAGAAATTAGAGTGAGATAGAAGTATTGCATTACGTTATATTGTTATATGATTATCTCAATTGAAATAATATGTGATTTTTAAAATAATATATGGGATTTTTAAAATAATAAATAAGTGAAAAATTAGAGATGGAAATAAATAATATGTGAGTTTTAAAATAATATATGAGATTTTTATAATAAATAAGTGATGAGTTGGAGATGGAAAGAAGTATAATTATTTTAGTGTGTTTGGAGTATGCTCTAAAATTGTTTTTGTTTGTTTTTTTAGTTGGTTGAAGGTTCTGAAACAATATTATATAATTGAAATTGAAGTATTAATACCTTTGATATATGCTTATTTTATTATATAAATATGGAGAATTGATTTGAGAGTAATTGATATATTTGATTGAGAAATTAGAATGAGATGGAAGAATTATATTATATTATGTAATTATTTCAATTGAAGTAATAGGTGATTTTAAAAATAATAAATAAGTGATGAATTAGAGATGGAAAGAAGTGTAATTATTTTAGTGGGTTTGGAGTATGTTTTAAAATTGTTTTGTTTGGTTAAGGGTTTTTCTTTTTTCAAATTTAAGGAAACAATAGGTAAAGGCATTTGGCACTAGTGAAATCGTGAATGGGCCAACATTCACTGATAGCTTACAATGATGTGATGAGTCAGTCTGCATTCACGAATAGCAACTAATGATGGCTTCCATCACTATTGATTTGATTTGACAACTGAGTTATAATAAGTTTTTCACCATATGAAAAATATAATTATCTTTAAAATTATTAAATAATAAGTAATTATTAAAATAATAAATAAATGATAGAATGCTCCCTAGGCTTGTTTTGTTTATTGTTTTTGGCAAGTGTGGTTATAATTTGCCATACTTAGAAGCTTAATACAAATTGTAAGTTCTTATAGGAGTTTAACAGAAGTGTAATACAAATTGTAAGTTCACATAAGAGTTAAGTATGATTTTTAGGAGTTTAATATAATTTTATAAATTAATGTCTATTTGATATTTTTTTTTTAATAAATCATACCATCTTATGAATTAATAAAATAACAAATAATATTTAAAATAAGCAACGGAGTAAGGATAGAAGTATAATAAGTAATATTTAAAATAAGTGATGAAGTAGACCTAGAAGTATTTGATTATTTTATGAATAATTAAAATGATAAATGATCATTAAAGTAATAAATAAGTGATGGAATACTCCGACGCTCGTTTTCTTTATTCTTTGGTTAGTGTTAGTGTAAATATATTCACTTTTTTTTGGTGGATTTTTTTGTAATCCATATTTATATTGGTTGTAAGTTTAAGTAAGAGTGTAATATAAAGTTTATTTTGTATTTGTTGTAAGTTTATGCAGGAGTGTATTATAATTTTATTATAAGTTTATATGTATTAGGAGTATATTATAATTTTATTATAAGTTTATATGTATTGATGGTAAGTTTACATATTATTATTTTATTTTTTTTTGTAAATTTACATAAGAATTTTTAAATTTTATTTTGATTTTGTTGTAATTGTAATTAATATTTACAAACACATTTCTTATATAATATGAATATTTTTTTGCTCAATATGAAAAATATTTTAAAGTGAAATTGACATGTTTTTTTTTTTTAAATAAAAACAAAAAATTATATGAATAAGAAAACCAATGTCTGCTATATTAAAAACAAATATGAATAAACATGTTGGTGTGTAAAAAATATTGCAATGAAATGTACATTTTACAACCCAAAATGATTAAATGTGTTTGGTGTGAGAGAGATATGGTGAATATATTTCATTTTCTCTCACCCATAAATAAAATTATTCAAATATATTTCACTTTCTCTCACCTATAAGTAAAATAGTTTTATAATGTAAAAAAACACAATTTTATATTTATTTTATGGAGAAAAAATAAAACCCAAAATGATTAAATGTGTTTGCTGTGAGAGAGATGTGGAAAATATATTTCATTTTCTTTTACTCATAAATAAAATTATTCAAATATATTTCACTTTCTCTCACCCATAAATAAAATAGTTCCATACTGTAAGAAAACACAATTTTATATTAATTTTATAGAGAAAAAGTAATTAAAAGTAAACAAAATTATATTTCACTTTTGACTATGATTGTGAGAGAGATGCATAATTTTTATACTTTTTAAAACTTAAATAAATTAAACACTTAAATAAATTGTTTGAATATTTATAAGAATCAATTTAAAACACTTAAATAAATTGTTTGAATATTTATAAGAATCAATTTAAAACAATTAAATAAATTAAAAACTTAAATAAATTGTTTGAATATTTATAAGAATCAATTTATTTAAAATAAAATAAAAAATTTAATTAATATTAATTAATTTAAAATTTAGAGAGAAGTGTTAATCTTAACCCTAATAAAATATTCCAAAATTAATTACATGCAAAAAAACAAAATTATTTGGTTCTGAATAAAAATAATAAGATCTAGATAATTCATTGATTTTTTGATATAGATAAAATATTTCAATGCCATGTTAACTAAAATATTCCAATATCTCATTTATATATGGGGTTAATAAAAAAAAACTATGTATATTATTATATACAACCATTTAAAAGATTAAAATTTTGTGTTTAGGAAATTTGAAGTAGTCTTCCTATTTTACATTTTAGTTTATATATATATATATATATATATATATATATATATATATATATATATATATATTGGTTGAAATCCACATTCAACTGCTGTTTTGAAATTTCTAATATAGATTTTGGATCTTAGCAATCACTTTTCTTTTTGCTCCTATGGCTAGATGTACCAGCCATGAGTTTTTAAATTTTTGTTCTTTTAATTTACACATTTCCACTATTTTGGTACTAACATAACATAGAGTTGCACCTGGGTCTACTAGAATAGAAACAGATTGAGACAATAATTTACCTTCCAACTCAATCATTGTTGGCTGATAATCCGCATGTTGATCCTCCAATGCTACACAAATACGAGGAATGTTTTACGCCACATTGCCTACTGTGGAAGCTTCGTGCAAATTTGCAACGATATCATTTCTTGCACGTTGTGGGTAGTTTTTATAATAATGTGCCTCACCACACCCCCAACACTGAAGAGGTGGCTTGGCCCCTGTCCTTGCTCAGGTTTGCTGGATACTTATGTAGGCTTATCTTCTACTGGCCATCGGGTTCTCTGGTGATTTCTGCCAAATTTCTTACCCACAGAATTTCGGGTAAAGTTCTTAAATTACTGATTTTGGCTCCTTTGAAGTTGGAGTTGCTTTTCTGCCCTTTCCTTAGTTGCTAAATTTTCCCAACCTCTCCCTTAGCCTTGGACTGCTGATAGAACATTCATGCCTTATGAATTGCTTCATCCATGGTTCTGGGATTAACAAACTCAATACGCTCTTTCATAAGTGTTGGAAGGCTACTCAGAAATCTCTTCACCTTAGCCTTTTCCTCTCGAAGATAAAGAACACATTGTAATAGGAAGGTGAACTTCGTTATATATTCATCCATAGTCATCTGTCCCAGTCTCAAGTCATGGAACTCATTAGATTTATCATCATAAAAACATTCTGTTAGATACTTATCTTTAAAGTATTGCTAGAATGATTCCCAGGTGACTTCTTGTTCTTCAATGTTGCGAACATTTTTCACTTCTTCCCACCACAGAGTGGCCTTTTCCCTTAGCTGGTATATGGACAAGCTGGCCTTTAGGTTGTTGTTGTATTCATACACTTGAAAGTATTTATTCATGTTTATCAACCGTGCTTTCGCCACTTCTTCAAATTCACCTTAAAATGTTGGTGGTTTTATTTTTCAAAATCCCCCCTGAAGCTCTACTTTCTGCTTCTTAATCTCTTGTTGATGTGACACATTGCCAGACTCTGCCTCATTATAATTTTTGTTCTTATTACTTTGGTGAGAATGGATTCTTTCCCCTCTATCAGTGGTATGTTCCCTTGTTTATTTCTCATCTCCATCCTGCATGTCCCCATCAGCACTGGGGTGTTCCATTCCTTGTTTTTTCTTATCAGACAGGTTCTTTAATATCTTTTCCTATTTTTTCATCAGTCGTTCATTATCTCTTCGAACTCACACCATCCCTTCCTGCAATTGATGTACTGTATTCAACCGTAAACTGGTTTGATGCTTCTGTTCCTCCAGAATTCTACTCATTTGTCGGTGTTGATCAACACTCAGTTGAACCCACATCTCAGGGCTCACAAATGGTTGTGTTTGGAGTTCACCGATGTTAGTCATCCACAATTTTCACTATATAAATATGACTAAGTATAGGTTTTAGATTTCTAGAAACAAAGTTCATGAACATTGTGAGTTTTAGAAATCTCACTACATTCATTATGCTTAAGATAATTTTTTCACTATTTCATCATCCCATCATGTCAATTCTTAGCTCACCCATCCCAGAAGACCCATCATGGGATCATGTCACTCAGTTTGTCTTTTTTGTGTCACCTTTGGCCTCAGCCCTCTATTTTATTTTTCCTAACTCCTCTATTGTCCGTCTAGGGATTTTAAGGGCATTTTTTCTTGGTTTCATGACCTTCATGGTTAAAAATCAACAAGGATTATATCTTGATGCTCTTACATCTCATCCTATCCTTAATATACCTTCATAAACACTTCCCATAACTCCTATCCATCAAATTCATTATTTTTCTACAAAACCTAGTCTATTGCCACAATTTGACACTTTTTAAGAATAGGCTTGTGTTTTTCCCTTTTAGACCCCTTTCCCTCACTCAATCCTTGAAATTAACTTTCCCCTACTCCCTAAAATCTATCCCTATCCCCAAAAATTTCCCCAGGAATTTGGACAACCCTTAACCCCTTCATTTCCCTCCCTCTACAAGGCAGTCCTAAATCCCCTACACCAAACCCTAATTTCCTCTTCCAACTAAGCTAGGGTTTTCTATGGAAAAGAGGAATAAGAGTAGAAGATCCATATGGTAGGTCATATTAGCAATCATGAAGCCATACCAACTCACAAACATCATGCCTTCGTCATTTTCCAAAAAATCATTCCAAACGACAAGCCATGTGTCGCACCTAGGGCCAGTTTTGTTTCAAATTCAGTTTCCGACCAAAAAGAGATGAATTTGAAAATGTGAGAGAGGTTGTTGTCCCATATAGGCCCAAGACAAAAAACCTCCTTCATTTTTTACACAGGTATCATGGTTTGGGAGAAATATCAAAAACACAAGTGTCCCACGAGAATTTCTACACTACTGGAGTGACCTTGGGAAGTTAAGGTTTTCTCATAGCTGGAGTATCCAAATGACTTGCTTGATGGGTAAAAATAAAAATAGACTTAAATATATTTCCAATGAGGTATCAGGATCTCAATTTGAAGTTAAGGAAGGCCTCCAAAGGATTTCTGCACCAACACTCTGCATTTCTACACCATCACTCAACACTTTTTGACCCATCCTGGGAAAATCAACTATTGACAGGGAAAATCAACTATAATCAGGGAAAAAATGGTATGTTTGGAAATTATACAGGTTACGCATTCCAACAAGCTATCACAGGCCCAAATCTGACTTCGGGAAGGTCCCCAAAATGTGTCTGCAAGTTGACCATTTTTGGCGCTGTGCATAGGAGAAGTTTGGCCAGAATTGCCAAAAATTGGTCAAAATTAGTCTTTCTTGGGAAGAATGACAAATAGTTCAAATGATGATGATAAGGCCTCCTTCACAATATCAGATGGAATTTCAGGTGGTATTCAAGCTGCCTTCTAGGGTTTGACAAAGAAGCATTGATTCCACCTCACCAAAAGGACAAATGACAAAGAGTATCAGTACAAGCGATTGAGCTTTCAAATACAGTCAGAAGATTTCAAAATGGTAAAAAGGGAAGCAAGCATGAGATGAAAATACTAAGGAGGAACCAGAGATATACCATTGTCAAAATGATCAAAGGAACAAATAGGTAATTGGTCTAAAAAGAAGAGAAGCCTCCAAAATGGTTTCGTTATCAAAAATATATTCTGCAAGAGATAGATTAGCCATGAGTGACACTTCTGTAGGACTATCAAAGATGGCTACCTACAGAAAGGTTGATATGGACAAACAAACCTAATATTTCTCATAATGGTGGCACATATGGAAACTAAAGAAGCTGTTGATACCAACTGCTAGGGTTTTCACACCAAGAGGTTTTCATTACTTCAAAGAGAAAACATGGCAGAAGCTCAATAGAAAGAAGGTATAAATTCTTATTTTCAATCTATTCACCAAGAAATCAAAGGCATAAATATGCAGGACTGAAAATTCCAAGGAGATAAGGAGAGTCGTTAAAAACATTTTTTTAGGATTTTTTGCAAAAAATTGTTGAAGTTTTCAGGCACTAGGCATTGACAGAGGCGCTATGCACAGAGCCATCGGCACTATGCATAGAGGAGAAAATATAGTGCAAAAAAACACTTTCCTACTCACCGGAGAAGCAGTGCCACGCACTAGAATAAGCACTACGCACATACCTAGTTCGGGCTCGACCTGCCCAACATTCAACAGCACTGCGCACAAGTAAGGCCTGACCTAACCCGACACTGCACACAGGGAAGGCCTGATAGGAACGGCTTGTTGGGTGGCGCTACACACAGAGGAGATTTGGCTAAATTTGCCAAAAATTTCTCAAACTCACTTTTTCTCCTCCTCAAGTTTTCCCTAGGCTTCTGCATGAGTTATACAAGGTTGGTAGTCATTTTCTTTGCCCTCCAAATTGATATTTTTTCATTCATAATCAAAGGAGGATATCAAAAACCTAATTTGGCCAAACCCTAACCTTCATGGCAATCAAATATTTAACCTTTTAGGGCAAGAATTACTAATTGAAGAGTTTTCATTAGCATAAATACACTCAATAAAAACTAAGCCTACTTCTAAAATCTGAAATTATTCCTTGAATTCTTCCATTTTTCCTCCATTTGTTAAAAATTTCCCTCACCATCACTCATTTTTTCTTCCCTAGACCTAAAGCTCTCACCAATCTAAAAACCATTTTTTTCAAAGACACAATCATTCACCATGTCTAGAGATGAAGAAATTAGTAGGGTAGACACAGAGTTTAATGAGGAAGATCAGGAGAATGATGATGACAAGGAAGAGGGAGATGAACATGGCAGTCAATAAGACAAACATAATGAGCACTTGGAGGAAGGCATTGATGGTAATGATTCCAATCAATCACTCCCAAGTATAGAAAATGGTGGTGTTGATGAAAAAGATAAGGACCAATATGATAGTGATGAAAGTATAGAGGGTTCCAGTGAAAATGACGACCCCAGCAATGAAAAGGCAAGTAGCTCAAATGAAGAACAAAATGACAATGAAGAAAATCAATGAAGAGGATGAGAGTGTTGATGATGTTAAAGACAATGATGGGGCAGAAAATATGATGACTAATGATGCCAATAAAGAAAATGAAGAAGTTGAGGATCGCAACAAGGATCATAGCCATGATTAAGGCACCTACAAAGCCACCATCACACCTCTTCATTAAAATTTAAGCACTCAAAGAAGGAAAAGACCAAGAAAAACTTAGAGACATGGCTCAATATTTTCCATAGGCTTCTCAAACCCCTGGAATAAAGTTTCTACCAAATTTGAGGGAATTTTGAGCAAATTTTGTTTTTTTAGAAATTTTGAGGCCTCTATGCACAAAACCCTTGGCGCTATACACAAATTTGGTGCATCCTCATCTCAAAAAATTTACATTTTTGAATTCCTCTCTTCGTCAATAGTCTTCTCACAAAATTTCAGATCATTTGGAGAATTTTTGACCCCCAAAAAGGTCAAAACACACCAAACTTTTGACCATTTTGCCTCGTTTTCAGGCAAGGTGCTGTGCACAGAATAGTGTCGGGATAATGGATTTTTTGACAGAAAAATGGTACTCATTCATTAAAAAAAAGGTATATTTGGAAATCCAACTTTACAATCTTTCCAACGAGCCATCACGGAGCAAACTCTGACATCGGGAAGTGGTCCAAAACTTAGCTACAACATAACCTATTTTCTGCTGGAAGTGGCATTGTGCATAGAGAAGTGTTGGGAGAATGGGCTTTTGGATAGGAAAATGGAACGAATTCAAGAGAAATCAAGCATTAATGGAAATTAAAATCATCAGGCTTTCCAACGAGCCATCATGGATCCAAATCTGGAATCGGGAAGGGGTCTAAAACTTAGTCACCAAAGACCCTATTTTCTGTTGAAGTGGCACTGCGCACAGAGACTCTCTAAGTGTGTTTTGGACCAAAAGTCAACAAAACACACTCATTTATTGCAAATTGATATTTTTGAGTTTTTTTAGGCAAAACACTCTAGAATTAGGTGCAAATAGTTATTTTGGCATTTATTTCTTAGGATATTATGTGCCTAGGGCCTTGCATGGTCTCTTGGCCATAAATGACATTTATGGTTGAATTTGACATTTTCCTACCATATTTAGGGTTTTATTCCTCCTTTTTTCCATAAATAGAGCATGAGGCCCTCATGTATTTGGTTGGAATTTGATGAGTGTGAAGAGAAATATACATGGTTTCATGAGCTTGGAGAAGAAACTGGTTTTGTGAAGTGGATGAATGGCTTGTTTGGCTTGATGATGGAGAAGCTTGTTTGCAGGATTCCATAGCTTGGTGAATGGTGATATCTTCTTAACTTGTTAATGTTTTCTTGTTCACATTTTGTTTCATTCTTCTTGGCTGCTATAAATCAGAAAAGTATAGGTTGAGACATGTTCTTTGAGGCACCTCAGTCCTCCTGTTTTTTATAGCTTTGATGTTTTCCTCTTTTGGCCATCTTAAGGAATGCTTGATTGCTCCTTAGGTCCATGAAAACTTGTTTTTGTTTCATGTATGGTTAGTATGCTAGTTTACAAGTATGATTCATGCTATGCCTTACTTATTTGAAACTTTCAAAACCCTATCTTAAAGCCTTTCTGCGGAATATTGATTGCTAGGTTAAGTCAAAGAGGCCTTGTTCGATCTTGCCCTTTGTCCATGCTTACCAACTTGTTTCAGAGTTCCCAATTGCTTGAAATATGATGTTTAGGAGTTCCCACTTCATAAATTGAGTTATTTGTGTTATATTATATGTTTTCCCAAAATTTGAAAGTGAATTGCTAAAGTTAGAAGCTCTTATGCTCTCTATGTTTCACTTGAATGTTTATCTTGGATGTTTATCAGTTTAAAGTATTGTTCATTGAGCTTAATGGTTTTCCCTATCTCATGAGTTGTAACTTTTAAATATATCTAGCATCGCATCCCTCGTTTACCATGGATGACATTTCCTTCCTGGCATTCCGGATTGCTGGTATTCTCGGCTCTAAGTGGAAATTTCCTCAATGCTTACCAGTTAATCACAGTAAAAATCCTTAGCAGTGATTCTTAGTTTACTTTTTGGTACGCATCACAGTTTTATCATTCAACAAATTTATAACTCTCCTAAATCTGTATTTGTTGTATGTAATTTCATTAGTTATTCGAAGCTGGAAGAAAAGCGATACACGCCTCATAAAGGTAGTTAGTTTACATTTTAATTTCTATTTTATAGTCTCTTTTGTATAATACATCTACCAATCGTTCTATGAAAAAAAGTTGATACTCCATTTCTTTTTCGTTGATTGGAGGAGGAGTTATAAAGCTTAGAGGTTAGTCTCCTAGCATCCTTCCATTTTTTATATCCCTTGTTCTAGACCCGATTCTGAAAATAGCTGACTTGGATTCTCCAGGTATGCTTATTTGGGGATTCCGCATAATGGAAAGCTTCTGAATGCATCTCCTACATATTTAATTTTCCTGGAAAATAAAAATAACTCTTATGAGTTGTTAATTTAGTGTCTCCTCCAATGAGCACACTACTATTTTTTTTTAGATAATAGTTACAGTTTATAAATGGATCTATATTCTCTTGTTGTGAAGACCTTTATTTCTCTGATACATGGGGTTTTCTGAAGATTACATAGATATTTTCTCTGACTATATGTTGATTCCTAGGCCTCAGCCTTTAGGGTTTGAAATATTGTTTATAAGAGGAAAATTTATACAATTAATGTTTCAATCAGTTTTTTTTTTGAGTTTATTATTACTGCTCTTGCTGATGTGCATAAACGGTTCATGGTTCTTACTCTCCCTTTCCTTCATTAATTAAATAGGCTGCTTACAGGGAAGGATACCTTCAGTTTATGCATATTATTTATTGCATTTTCTCCATTTAATTTCATCACTGTAACATTTCTATTTGAATATTTTTCTGTATGTGGTCTCAATATCTCATTTACTTTATTGATGTAGTATTAGGAAAGTTATTTATTTCATTTTACTGCATATTATACATCTTATTGCGGGTGATCGGACCACCGAACCACACCATTCGTGTATAGTTGACAGGAGTAACGACGTGTACTGGTTTGGTTCTTCTATACCCAATACCAATAGTTTCTCCTACTCAGGTTCTGCCATAATAACACTTCTTTTCTAAATTCTTTGCATGGCTCAATAATGATAATATTATTTTAAGTTCTTTCATCTTTTCCTATTACGTTATTCTGTGATAGTTTCTATTGCATGCTTCTGTTCTTTTTAAATAATTGGAACTCTCTAAAGTTTAATGCATGTCTCTGTTTTAAGAACTTCACAATTTTAAATAGTTTACTAAGCTTATTTGTCCAGCAATGTTTCTTTATAGCCTTAGTTAACTATAATTTCTTTTACAAAATTATATTGTATTACCTTCTGCTAGTTTTCACAGCATTTTCCTTATTGCACGAAGTAATTTTATTTCTCGTAACTTCTCAATCATTTTAAGTATATATATATATATATATATTTATATATATTCCAACAACATATTTCCTTCATGAATCTATACATACAGAATAGGAGATTTTTCCCAACCGAGAATTATCATTAACAGTTCATAAAAAAAACAGTAAATATTTTTAGCGATGAAATGTATTATAACAGATTTGTATAAATACATGTTCTATATAAAATAACATGTGGAACGATCTTTCTATTCTATATAATAATAATATACAGATACTCACTAGAATTATCATTCTATTCTATCTTTAATAATAAAAATATATTCACTTATCTGTAAAACTTTGAATCAGACTGTGGCATCCTCCAAACCAACAAGAGAGGCTATGATGTCATGTTCTTCCCTCGTTCTTCCACTAAATGGTACAGGTTGAAAATATATTTTCTGTTGTGACCTCAAGAATACTAGTCCAGTCAGTACTAGAAATCTTCAACGATTGTCTAAGGGTTTTTCCACTGGTCTGTACCAGCTCAGGAAACTCTACACTCTTCCCTTTTTCCAACAACAGAAACCCTACTCCTCATTGGGATGAGTCTCTTATCCCTAGAGGAGCAGGTAACTATTCAAACTGTCCAACCACCTTTTCAGTTCTTGGAACACATTTACCAACAGTCTGTTCAATTTTTACTTTCCATAACCAATTTTAATATTCATAATTAAGAAGTAGGAAAAAAAATAGCCTTTCCAAATAATAATAATTGTCTTAGTCTTTCCTTGAAGAAATAATTAAAGATGTATTTTTAACTAGTTAACATCTAGTTATCATTAATGTAGCTGTCACAACTTCCCCCCTTGGAAGTAACACCATCCTTAGTGTTTTACTCAAGTTCTAAAAAGAGCTCCGGGTAAGCCTCTCGCACAAATTTTACGTCCTCCTAAGTAGCCTCATCCAGGCTGAAGTGCTTCCACTGCACTTTTACTTGGGTGATGGCTCGATTTCAGAGCATAATTTCCCTCTGGTCAAGTATGTGTTGTGGATCGACTAGGAACTTGCCATCCAACTCTACCTATGAACAACAAAGTTTCATGTCAAATTCTCATAAATAAAACATATATCAAGTTAGGATTTTAAATTATATCCTACCTGTATATTTTACCAATGTATTACGTGCTTTGAATCATGCACATATTGCTTCAATAGGGACACATGAAACACATTGTGTACTCATATGTGACTTGGTAAAGCCATCCAATAAGCCACCGGTCCTACTCTTTCAAAATTTTTGAAGGGTCCACACAACCTGGGGGCCAGCTTGGCACAAGAGGTCCACTGCAAGATAATCCTCTTGGGTTTGATCCTCACATACACATGATCCCCCACTTCAAATTCCCGATAAGGCCTCTTTTTGTTTTCATAGATCTTCTCCCGATCTTGTGCAGCCTTCAGATTTTGCCTTAATTTATTTACTTCCAATTCCATCTCAACAAGAATCTTTGGTCCCAACATTAATTTTTTTTCGGGGCTGCTCCAATTTATGGGTGTGCGACACTGTCTCCTATACAAAGCCTCGAAAGGACTCATCTTCAGGGATTCTTGGTAACCATTGTTGTAAGAAAATTCAATCAGGTGCAAATAATCTTCCCATTTGGTTGGCTATTGCATCACATAAATGCACAACATGTCTTCCAACACTTGGTTTACTCGCTCGGTTTGATCGTCGGTCTGAGGATGATAGGCTGCACTAAAGTTTATTTGGGTCCCCAGACCTGTAAACAGAGTCTTCCAAAATTCAGAGGTAAACTTAACATCTCTGTTTGAGATAATTGTCTTTGGAATGCCATGTAGCCTAAAAATTTCCTTCATGAATATGTCTGTTATCTGTACAGTATTATAGGTAGACTACACAGGTATGAAATGTGCAGATTTACTCAATCTGTCCACTACCACCATGATGGAGTCATTCTGCCTCTTTGTTCGTGGTAATCCTCTAATGAAGTCCAAGTAGATAACCTCCCACTTCCATTTAGGTGGTATGGGTTATAACAATCCTACGAGATGTCGATGCTCCATTTTTACCTACTGACCCTCCAAGAACTTACTTAAATACTCAGCAATATTTTGATGCATACCAGGCCATAATTATACTTTCCTAATTGCAGTCAATATTTTCTAGTATCCTGGGTGTCCTGCGTAAATGTTGCAATGGTACTCATTCAATATCAACTCTTTTAGATCCATACGGTTTGGTAAATACACCTTACCTATAAAGGTTAGTATCTGATCATTATTTACTCCATACTCAAAAGTACCCCTTGCTTTCTAATTTCTTCCATTTCTTGCCATAGGAATCGATATTTCAGATTTTTTTGTGCTTCTTCTTTCACTTGTTTTAAGAATTTATTTTCACGCTGATGGTAGTAAAGCTCATAAACATAATGCAAATTTCTACTTAAAGGATCAGCCACCCGATTCTACTTACCCTTCACCCGCGGAATATCCATATCAAACTCACTTAATAAGGCATTCCATCTTGCATGTCTTGAGTTTAAATTAGCTTGCTTGAAGTAACTAGTCAAGCTGCTATGATCTATTTTTAGCACAAAATTTTTACCCAACAAGTAGTGTCTGCAAACCCGGAGTGCATATACTACTGTTGTTAGTTCCAGATCAATGGCTAAGTACCTTTGTTCATGCTCCTTTAACTTTCTTGACTCATATGCCACTACTTTTCCTTCTTACGATAAGACTGCCCCAACACCTTATTTTCTTGCATCTGTACAAACTTCAAACCATTACTAGGGTCAGCTACTGTCAACATGAGTGCATTGGTCAAAATATTTTTAGCTTTTCAAAACTATTTTTACACTCAACAGTCTATTTGAAAACTTTTCCTTTTCTTTGCAGAGAGGTAATAGGAAAAGAAATTCTGGAAAATCCTTCTATAAATCTTCGATAGTACCCAGCTAATCCCATAAAGGATCGAATATCTGCTACATTCTGGGGTACTCGCCATTCTATTATTGTCTTCATCTTATGTGGATCAACAAAAATTCCCTCTACTAAAATAACATGGCCTAAATACTGGATTTCTGTTTTAAAGAAATCACATTTGCTGAACTTAGTGTACACCTGGTGTTTTCTTAGCATTTCCAGCACAATCCTCAAATTCTCTTTATGTTCTTCTTGGTTTTTAGAATAGATTAAAATATCATCAATAAATATGAGTACAAAGTTATCCAAGAAAGGATGAAAGATTCCATGCATCAACCTCATAAAGGTTGCTGGTGCATTTGTTAACCCAAAAGGTAACACCATGAATTCATAATGCCCGTACCTGTTATGGAATGTTGTTTTGCATATATCTTCATCCCTGATTCAAATCTGGTGATATCCAGATCTTAAATCAATTTTAGAAAACACTGTGGCCCCCTTTACTTGATCAAACAGATCATCAAACCTTGGTAAAGGGTATTTGTTCGTGACTGTTAGCTTGTTGATCTATCTATAATCCATGCACATTCGGATGGTCCCATCCTCCTTCCTCACAAACAACACTGGTGCTCCCTAATGGGACACACTTGGAAGAATGTAACCTTTTTCCAACAGTTCCTGTAATTGCATTTTTAATTCAGTTAATTCAGGGACACTCATCCTATAAGGAGCCCTTGACACAGGTGATGCCCCTGGTATTAACTCTATAGTAAAATTGATATCTCATCTTGGTGGTAAACCAAGAATATTTTCTGGAAAGACATCCAGAAAATATTGCACCACAGGTATATTTTCCATCATAGGTGTTTTTTCCTTGGAATTTTCATATCCTACATGAATAACATATAACTGGCATCCCTTCCTTATAAATTTATTCATCTGGGATGTTGCGATTGGGTGCAAATATAATGGATTTTTGATTCCATGAATCTCCTTCCGTGTTCCATCTTACATTCTGTAATAGATAATATTTTCCTTGCAGTCCACTAAGGTCTAATGTTTTTCTAGCCAATCCATGCCCAAAAAAACATCATAGGACCCTAATGGCAATATGTTCAAATCCAAATTCAATTGTTGCTCTGAAATTTCTAATATACAGTTTGGAATCTTAGCAATCACTTTTCTTTTTTCTCTTATGGCTAGTGGTACTAGCCATGAGTTTTTAAATTTTTGTTCTTTTAATTTACACATTTCCACTATTTTGGGACTAACATAACTTAGAATTGCACCTGGATCTACCAAAATAGAAGTAGATTGAGAGAATAATTTACCTTCCAACTAAATCATCATTGGCTGATAATCTGCCTGTTGATCCTCCAACGCTGTGCTGATACAAGGAATGTTTCGCGCCACATCACCTACTGTGGAAGCTTCCTGCAAATTTGCAACACGGTATCATTTCTTACTCGCTGTGGGAAATTTTTATAATAATATGCCTCACCACACCCCCAACACTATAGATGTGGCTTGGCACCTCTCCTTTCTCAAGTTTTATAGATGCTTTTGTAGGTTTATCTTCTATTGGCCATTGGGTTCTCTAGTGATTTATGCCAAATTTCTTACTGACATAATTTCGGGCAGAATTCTTAAAATTACTGCTTTTGGCTCCTTTGAATTTGGAGATTATTTTCTGTCCTTTCCTTCACTACCAACTTTTCCCAACCTCTCCCTTAGCCTATGAATACTGATAGCACATTCGTGCCTTACAAATGGCTTCATCCATGGTTCTGGGATTAGCAATCTCAATACATGCTTTCATATGTGTTGGCAAGCTACTCAGAAATCTCTACACCTTAGCCTTTTCCTCTCGAAGATATGGAACATATCGTAACAAGGAGGTGAACTTGGTGATATATTCATCCCTAGTCATCTGTCCCAGTCTCAAGTCATGGAACTCCTTAGCTTTCTCATCATAAAAATTCTCTGTTAGATACTTGTCTTTAAAGTATTGCTGGAATGATTACCAGGTGACTTCTTGTTCTTCAATGGTGCGAACATTTTTCACTTCTTCCCACCACAGAGTGGCCTTCTCCCTTAGCTGGTATATGGCCAATCTGGCCTTCAAGTTGGTGTTGTATTAATACACTTGAAATTATTTATTCATGTTTATCAACCATTCCTCCGCCACTTATTCAGATTCACAATCAAATGTTGGTGGTTTTATTTTTCGAAATTCCCCTTTAAGCTCTACTTTCTGCTTCTTAACCTCTTGTTGATCTGACACATTGCTAGACTCTACCTCATTATAGTTTTTGTTCTTATTACTTCCCTGAGAATGGCTTCTTTCCCCTCTATCAGTGGTATTTTCCCTTTTTTGTTGTTCATCTCCATCTTGCATGTCCCCATCAGCACTGGGGTGTTCCATTCCTTGGTTTTGCTTGTCAGACAGGCTCTTTAATATCTTTTCCTGTTCTTGCATCAGTCATTCATTATCTCTTCGAACTCGCACCATCTATTCCTGCAATTGTTGTACTGTATTCAACAATAAACTGGTTTGATGCTGTTGTTCCTCCAGCAGTCTACTCGTTTGCTGGTGTTGATCAACACTCAGATGAACCCACATCTCAGGGTTTAGAAATGGTTGTGTTTGGGGTTCATCGGTATCTTGCGGTGGTTGTTGCATTTTTCCCCTTCTTAGTATGTTTCTAAAAAAATTTCATCAGTACACACACAACTTTAATGTTAGTTTACCCTTAAGGTCCTAGCATATGAACGCTGCTCTGGTACCACTTTTAACATTTAACACACAATTTTTTATTTATTTATTTTACTATTTGTTACTTAAGAATTACCATAGCATAACTCTTGACATAGTGATTAATTTTGTTATGTAATGGATGGTTAATTTCATTCAAGTCCTTCTTATAAATTGTAATCGACATAGTCCACAGTTGCCTATTTACGAGAATAATATATATATAAACAAAGTCTTCTTTTTAATCATATGGGAAATACACTATTGTTATTTTATAAAGTTTATATAACGTAAGTTATCGTAAACTTGCAATCAATTAGAGTTATCGAAAATTGAATAAAGAATCATCTATGAGCTGGTGCATACTGCTCATTTGCTAGTCTTGGTTTACACATGTACTTACCATAACAACTGACGGGGGTATAAGATCTTAAACGAGGTTCAAGGTTGTCTGGCCTTATCTCCATCATCTAATTCTTCCAACAATCTATGGTACAGGCCTCTTGGCAGAACAACTTGGTGATCCACGCCATAACCCTAGCCATCCCTCCTTACGTTTTGGATTTTGCTTCTCTTGTCTTATTTTCTCATTTGCTTTTCACAGTTCAGAGAGACGCCTATGGTGAAAGGCATGGTTGAGACTGACTGCGGGTTGAAAAACTCTGGCATCGCATCCCTCGTTTACCATGGATGACATTTCCTTCCTGGCATTCCGGATTGCTGGTATTCTTGGCTCTAAGCGGAAATTTCATCAACGCTTACTAGGTAATCACAACAAAAATATTTAGTAGTGATTCTTAATTTAATTTTTGGTACGCATCACAGTTTTTTCATTCAACAAATTTGTAACACTCCTGAATTTGTATTTTTTGTATGTAATTTCATTAGTTATTCGAAGCTGGAAGCAAAGCGATACATGCCTCATAAAGGTACTTGGTTTACATTTTAATTTATATTTTTACAGTCTCTTCTGTATAATACATCTACCAATCGTTCTATATACAGAATTTCATACTCCATTTCTTTTCCGTTGATCGCAGGAGGAGTTATAAAGCTTTGAGGTTAGTCTCCTAGCATCCTACCATTTTCGATATCCCCTGTTATAGACCCGATTCTGAAAATAGATGGCATGGATTCTCTAGGTATGCTTATTTGGGGATTATACACAATGGAAGGATTCCGAATGCATCTCCTGCATATTTCATTTTCCCGAAAAAAAAGAACTCTTCTGAGTTGTTAATTTAGTGTCTCCTCCAATGAGCACACTACCGTTTTCTTTAGATAATAGTTTCAATTTTTAAAGGGATATATCTTCTCTTGTTGTGAAGACCCTTATTTCTCTGACACACGGGCTTTTCTGAAGATTACATAGATATTTTCTCTAACAATATGTTGATTCCCAGGCTTGGGCCTTCAGGGTTTGAAATATTGTTTATACGAGGACAATTTATACAATTAATGTTTCAATCAGTTTTTTTTTTGACTTTATTATTACTCCTCTTGCTGATGTACATAACCAGTTCATGGTTCTTACTCTCCCTTTCCTTCATTAATTAAATAGGCTGCTTACAGGGAAGGATACCTTAAGTTTCTGTATATTATTTATTGTATTTTCTTCGTTTAATTTCATCACTGTAATATTTATATATGAAGACTTGTCTGCATGTGGTCTAAATATCTAATTTATTTTATTGATTTAGTATTAAGAAATTTATTTATTTCATTTACCTACATATTATACATCTTATTGTGGGTGATTGGACCACCGAACCACACCGTCCGTGTATAGTTGACAGGAATAATGATGTGTACTGGTTTGGTTCTTCCATACCTAGTACCAACAGTTTCTCTTACTCAGGTTCTATCGTAATAACACTTCTCTTCTAAATTCTTGGCATAGCTTAGTAATGATAATATTATTTTAAGTTATTTCATCTTTTCCTATTACGTTATTCCGTAATAGTTTCTATTGCATGCTTCTGTTCTTTTTATCTAATTGGAACTCTCTACAGTTTAATGCATGTCTCTATTTTAATAAATTCACAATTTTAATTAGTTTACTAAGCGTATTTATCCAACAATATTTCTTTATAGCCTTAGTTAACTACAATTTCTTTTACAAAATTATATAGTATTACCTTCTGCTAGTTTTCACTGTAGAAGTTATATGCACTATGCATGCATATGTCCAAGATTCTCCTGATCACACACTATTTTAACTTCATGCACAATAAAAAATCTATTCCACCATTGATCATCACATGCGGAAATTAAATCAATTGCATGCACACATTGAAACCATAAAAATTCACACATATGAACACAGTGTTTTAACGGGAAATCCTGAAGCTAAAAACCCCAACTATCTGTATATAATATATGTTATAGAGATCATGTAACAATCCTCATACAAAGATTATCACAAGCTCTCAATACAATCCAATCGCTACACACTAATCAGGTCCGATCTTGCAAATCCATGCACCGATCTTTGCCATCCTTTAGCCTGCCTCTACTATGCAATACCTGCTGAAGAATGGATCTGGATGAAATCCAATTTCTCTAGCCTTGCTCATGCAATCCTTAAAGGAACCTCCACTAAATTTTTGGTACAAACAATGAAACACTATAGTCACAATTGATAGTCACACTTGCTCTTTCACTTATCTCTCCACTGGTCTCCACTGAACTGTCCATGCACTGTAGTTAACTAATGTATTCTTCAGTTGATTAATGAGTTAATATTTAGTGAATTTTTTATTAATTAATTCACACCACTCTCACTAGTGTATCAATCAGTTAGACTAGATACAACTAGGTCAACTGTGTCTAACTGAGTTAAATTAAACACAACTCCACCAGCTACTTCTACAACTCCATCGAACTCTGTCACATGAGTTCTAACTGAAGTCCTCCATGCAATAGATCCACTAAACCCTCAGGAATAACGTAATTCCTTCTGTAAGCTCTCGTGCCACATCTGTGCACTTAACTGAAGTGATCTAAGAGAATAAGATAACGTTTACAATCCAAATATTATTAAGAGCTAATAATATTCGACATATATATTTTTAGATTGGAAATCTAAAAATAGATTATGCCCAATATATCTAAAAATATAAGTCCATCTATTTTTCCAACTTGACCAACCATCCACAAATAGCATCCTGCAACTCATAGAATATGATCGACATGTCTAAAAATAGATTTTGCACCAAAAATCACCTGTGTGGGCCCCACCTAGTTTAGGTGATTATTTTCTAACTAGGATCAAGAATGATGTTTCAGGATGCCTCATTCATTTTTTCTTGTTGCAATATTCAACACTCCCTCTCAACAAGAAAGGATTGTCTTTGCATGTGACATGCAACTCCATGCATTCGCCCTGCAACCTTTGCAAGCACCATGCAACTCCATGCATCTGCTCTGCAACTCTTCCAAAACTGAATACGCTTTAAATAACTTAATCAATCTGATGCATCTATCACCAAAGTCTTCGAATTCTTCTTAGCTACTGCACATGTCTTCAGGAACCACTACGCTGTTGAACTATGCAACCATGCACTCTGCACTTGCTGTCAACTCTGAACCGCACTCTAGTATCCGACACTGTCACTTTGATCTTCTTGCATCAATCCAATTGATCATGCTACTGCTACTCTGTGGGCACCTTGTAGCCAGGTTCAATTCATAAGATCCACACCATCTCCATGAATCCCACACAGAAATTTCCTCTTGGGATTACTCATGCATGTCGCCCCACCTCTCACCTGGTGGTATAGCTGCATGCACTCCCTCTGCCCATCTGGCATGAAATTTCTCTGCATAAGTGGTTTCTCCCACTCCATGATCCTCATCTTGTGGCTGCTCCACATCCTAAGTGACGGCGACAAAACTGGAAGTCGCTCCTAAGGAGAGCTGCTCTACTGTGGCCGTGGCTCTGTCAGCATTTCTCTTCTAAAACCCCGTTATTTTTCTCCACGTGGTCTACTTAATCTTTCTCAAAATTTTTATTTATCAAATTCGAGGGATTTGATAAACAAACATTATTAACATCCTTTGAAATTTAATCTATATCTCCGAATTTTGTATTCCCCCGCCACCTTACCATAAGGTTGTCACCCGGTGGAATTTTATATTAATATCCCAACACTTTATAAACAAATGACGTTGCAATAGACCTTCGGCCCCGGGCCCACATATATATCAATGGTCCAATCAAATTCACGCACCATACGTGGTTATCTTCCGCGCATCTTCCTTATACAACCACTGTCTGATGGCTCCCCTAGAGATCAACGGCGCTCGACAATACCGCACGACCTCCTATGTCAGAATTTAACGTGAGATGGCACACAATGATGGAGTTTTTCGTGGGTCCACCTCTGCCACGTGTCGATGGTTCTATGGAATCGCTCGCGATCGGAGAATACCGCTTACTCCGCAAAAGTGGTGCAATGTGGGAAATCCGGTTTTGCAATTCCGCTCATGGTTTTGAAATAGTGTTTGACCACGGTTCAAGCCGATTTACGCTATCCTCTTATTTGTTAGCTCACGTCTAACCTCGGGTCATGTTTCCGATAGCAAAACGATCCCGGTTTTTTGTAAGCAGGTTTTGCACTACTATGGGACAAAGTTCAATGACCACAATAATACGCAGAGCTCGTCTGTGGATGGGGTTTCAATTGTTCAAAAAATTCGAGGGAGACAATTAAAAAAGAGATACGAAGATTGTACAATGGCTCAATTCACGATTATATACAAGACAGTGTTCAATCGCCTCACAATTAAACAAAACTCTTCACAAATAATGATTCAAAACAGTTGGATAATCAATGGGAACTGAATTCATTTAATTGGAAGCAATTGCTTGATACACAGATTTTATTGCAAAAATCTCTCTTCTCCTTCCCTCCTCCCCCTTATACATCCGAGGAATAAAAATTATATACATTGCAATGCGTCTCTTCGGTTCCTCTGTGAGGACCGTTTTTTAAAATAAAAAGCCTAATTACGATAATTCAACTAACTGAAACATGATAGATGGACTAATTGAACTATTCGACTTCTACAACTCTAACTACTCTAAATGATACAATAGGCTAAGGTATTGACACCTAGTTGTTACAATTTAGATGATTTCGAACCCTCCTAGCCACAACATGTGGACAAAACCTCCTACATTGCTGGCTAGTGTCTAATGCCCTTGCATCAGACTCTCGAGGGAAATTTTCTTCATGGGCTCCTGTCCATGAGATCTTCAACTGATCTGCCTATCTTTTGCAACATTCCTTCAGTCATCCAAGTGGCATCTTCCTCTGGCTTATCCTTCCATTTTATTAAGTACTGAAAGGACTCTTGTCATCTGGTCTTCTTGAACACTCTTTTGTCCAATATTTTCTCTGGTTGCAATGGTTGCGCTGGAGGTAGCTGATCTTTCCACTCAATCTGTCCCTTGTCTGCTGATCTTTCTTATTCACCATCATCTTCATACTTGTACAAATCTGAAACATTAAAAATGGGAGATATTCCAACATCAGGTGGCAATTCAATCTCATAAGCATTTTCAGAAAACTTTCTAAGTATCTTGCATGGCCCAATCTTTTTGAACTTCAATTTGTTGTATTGTTTCCTTGGGAATCTTTCCTTTCTCAAGTGTGCCAAAACCAGGTCTCCTACTTCAAAATGGACTCCCTTTCTGCTCAAGTCTACTCTGCTTTTGTATTTTATGATGCTGCCTTGTAGTTGTTGTTTCACTTGTTCATGTATGGCCTGGATCTCTGAAGCAAATTCCTCTCCATTTGCACTCCTTAGCTCTGCCCTTCCTAGGTTTCTTAACTCTGATATTCCTCTGGGGTGCATTCCATAAAAAATATGGAATGGAATCTACCCTGTGCTCCTGTTTGGTGAGTCCTTATATGCATATTCTGCCTGGGGAAAAATATGATCCCACTGCTTGGGATGCTCTCATACAATACTTCTCAACAAATTTCCCAGACTCTATTCACTACCTCAGTTTGTCCATCATTCTGGGGATGATAAGCTGAGCTGAAACTCAGTTTGGTACCAATTTTCCTCCACAGTGTCCTCCAAAAATGACCCACAAATCTGGTGTCTCTGTCTGAAACAATACTCTTGGGCAACCCATGTAATCAAACAACTTATTTGAAAAACAAGTTAGCAACATGGGTGGCATCACTAGTTTTATAACATGGAATAAAATGTGCCATTTTGGAGAATCTGTCCACCACAACAAAGACTACATCATTCCCTCTCCAGGTCTTGGGCAATCCCAGAACAAAATCCATACTCACCATGTCCCAAGGCCTGTCTGGAATAGGCAAGGGAGTGTACAATCCTGCATTCTGGCTCCTTCCTTTGGCATATTGATAGCTTTTTCAATTCTTCATGAACTTATCCACTTTTGTTCTCATCCTGGGCTAGTAATAGAAGTGACTCAGCTGCTCATAGGTTTTATCAGTACCAAAGTGTCCAGCAAGTCCACCACTATGCTTCTCTTTGATCAAGTTTTCTCTCATGGAACATTTTGGTACACACAGTTGGTTCCTTCTGAATAACAAGTCCTCCTGCAAGAAATAATCCAGCCACTGGCTTCTATTTGTTAAAACAGGGTTAATACATGCCTCAAATGCTTCCTTAAAATCTGAATCTGTTTTATACAATTCTTTGAGAAAATCAAACCCTACAACTTCAAAATTAGTTTCTTGAACAAGCATGTGCCTCCTACTCAAAGCATCAGCTAATTTATTTGCTTTGCCACTTATATGTTTCAAAACAAAATTAAAACCTTGGAGATACTCAACCCATTTGGCATGCTTATGTTTCAAATTGGGCTGTTGTACAATATACTGCAAAGCATGATTGTCAGAATATAATACAAATTCCCTGGACATCAAATAATGTCTCCACTTTTTCAATGCCTGAACAATTGCATAGAATTCCTTCTCATAAGAGGAATACTTTCTTCTAGTGTCATTCAGCTTTTCACTGAAATATGCTACAAGCCTATCATCTTGACTCAACACAGCTCCAATGGCTTCCCCATTGGCATCACACTTTACTTGAAATGGTTTAGTAAAATCAGGCAGAATCAAAACAGGCTTCTCAATTATCTTTTGCTTCAAAAGTTTAAAGTTTCTTTCTGCTTCAGCAGTCCACTTAAATGGTTGTTTTCTCTTCTTTATTGTCTCAATTATGGGTGCATTGATCTTACCGAAGTTTATTATAAACTTTCTGTAAAAACTAGCAAGTCCATGGAAACTTCTTACCTCAAAAACATTCCTGGGTGAAGGCCACTCCACAATTGCCTTAACCTTTTCTGGGTCCATCTTCAATCCTTTTGCAGAAACAACAAACCCCAAATACACCAAATCTTCCTTCATGAATGACATTTTTTTAAATTTATCAGCAGTTTCTCTTGGTGCAGTTTTTTCAAGACATGATTAAGATGCCTTAAATGTTCTTCTTTAGTTCTGCTGAAAACTAATATATCATCCAGATACACTATCACAAATTTACCAATGAATTCCTTCAATACTTCATTCATAAGTCTCATAAAAGTGCTAGGTGCATTAGACAACCCAAAAGGCATTACCATCCATTCATACAGTCCTTCATTTGTTTTAAAGGAAGTTTTCCACTCATCACCCTCTCTTATTCTAATCTGATGGTATCCACTTTCTAAATCTATTTTTGAAAAATATTTAGCACCACTCAAACAGTCCATTAAATCCTCAACTCTGGGCAAAGGGAATCTGTACCTGATTGTGATCTTATTGATTGCTCTGGAATCAATGCACATCTTCCAGCCTCCATCTTTTTTTGGTCTCAATACTGCTGGTACTGCACATGGACTCAAACTTTCTCCGATCAGCCCCTTGTCCACCAATTCCTGTACTTGTCTCCTGATTTCCTCATTCTCTGTGGGAGTCATTCTTCCCTCCAATGAGCACACTACCGTTTTCTTTAGATAATAGTTTCAGTTTTTAAAGGGATAATATCCTGTTCCTATTCATATATATCACAAGTTCTTGTGGAAGGGGCATTTCAAAAGCCATGTTTACAGAGTTTGTCATGGTTTTCTTATCCCGATTTATCAAAATATTTTTGGTTGATTCCCTCCTAGACTTTTTGAGAAGGCCAAAGTTGATTTATCCTCGATTGGGGATTGGTTCGGAGAAGAAAGATTCACATATATCAAAGTTTTTGGAAGTATTGTAGAACCACACATTCTTCCTTTGTATGTTCCAGAGAAACTATTAGCACATGAAATTTCATATCAGCTGATAGTAGAAGGCATGTCCAGGGCTTTGAAGAATAGCAAGAAGCTTATGTGGCTTACTTTTCCTTTTAAATGTGGTGATAATAATCTCAACAATTTTGTTCATGCTGAAAAATAAGTTGGTAAGCTAACCAATCTTAAGCTTTCAACAATCCCAGGGAGGCAATATGATCCAAGGAAGGTGGCATTTGATTTTACTACTACTGTTTCAATTGCTTGATTCGAACATGAACCATATCCTTTTGATGATTTATTTGTTTCTGTAAATAATTTGTCCCAAGTTTTTGATTTGGCCAAGTCCAAATTCCTGGTCGAAGAATTGAATAAGTTTATGTTGTTTAGAAGCCAGAGATTACTCAAAGTTCCTCTTGATCAATTAAGAGTTCCTATGCAGGAAGCTGAGTCACAACAGAAGGAAACAAAGGATACATCTGGAAAAATAGTAACAGAAACATCTGCCAGCAAATCCATCATACAGACACAGAAATAAGTAACAGGAACTAATCTTGTTATTCAAAAGGAAGATATTAGCAGCAAAGTTGATAATGAGAAGAAGGAAATGACTGCTAAACTTGATGAACATATTGATCAACAGTCTTCAGCCTAGACAGGAAAAGAAAACACTGCTCCTGATACCAATGTGCATTCTGAGAAAGGAGGCACAAACAGTAAGGCTACTGAACAGGCACCAAAAGGAGATGTAAACAATAATCCAGATTCTCAACTTGGAAGAGAGGAAGCTGCTAAAAAGGTACTTGAATCTGCTGAACTTATAGTTTCTCCTCATTTGCTGAGCCAATATGAACAATTTTCCCAGCAAATAGGACAACAGAATAATTTCCAGGTTAATGTTCTGGAAGACCAGGATATAGAAGTTATTCCTAAAAATCCCACAGGTGAAATTATGTTGAAAATAGAAGAAATCCCTCCTCTGGACGTATTTCATAGTCCTAAGCATAAGGTTGTGGTGAGAAAACAAAGGAAAAGGAGGAGAACTGACCAGGATGCACTTTTGACATCATAGGTGGAGTTTATGAATATTGTTTATAAAAATGCTGAGGTGAATCCATCTGAGGATCTCACTAAATTATCGCAATACGCAGGTGCCTATAGTGCTGCAACTATAGACAAGGCCTCTAAAGTTACACAATTAATGAAACAAAAGGATGTGAAAATAGCTATGTTAGAAGAACAAGTTACAGAGAACCAGCAGAAAATTATTCAGTTGGAACAAAAATTGCAGAATGAAGAGCTCAAATCCAAACAGCTAGAAGAGCAGCTTACTGTTGAAAAGAAAAAGATTGATCAACAGACCTTAGAAAAACAACAACAGCTAAACCAAGAAGTAGCAAAATTACAAGATCTTATGCAAAATGAGAAGACTTCAAAGATTGAGCAAGAGAAGATGTTTCAATCTAGATTGGACAAGTTTAAGAATTATCCTAATTTGGATCAGTTCAAAAATGAAGCCCTGGAGACAAAAAATTTATTGTCTAAGCAATTAAATGAATTTTGTCTAAAGATTGTAGAAGTAGAATCCTTGTGTGAAATTATATCTTCCTTAGTAGATGAAGAAGTCAGCCTTAAACTTGAATTTGATGAAGCTGATGAAAAAATTTCCGAATTTCTTTTATTGAAAGACTCAGAGTCTGGAAGAAAATAAAACCATCCTAGGAGTGTGGAAAGACATAAGGAAATTATTTTTGCAGAATGGGAACAAATTTTAATCAAAGCGGAAGGAGCTACATCTGGAGCTAAAAATATGATGAACAATGTAACACAGCTGGTGAATAATAGCCTGTATGCAATCAATTTGATTTCAGATTGTACCCCTGGCAAGTTACTTAGGTAAAAAGAAACTGATTACAGATGGAAACAAGAAATAATCAATAAAAATCAGAAAATTGGCCAACTGCAAGGAATATCGTGGGATACGATGTGGACCTACCTTATCAAGCCTCATAGTCAGAAAATAGCAATTAAATTTCTTTCAAATGCCATCAATTGCATTATTCTTGAATTCTCTGATGCCACATACACAGGGCAGTTACACTCAAAGCTTAGTCATCCGAAAGAAGCGAAGGAAATGCTCAAAATCTGCCATCTGGCCACATCAAACGCAACAGATAATCAATGAATTAGTTCACTTCAAGATCGCATTTATGTTTCTAGATTTTTTATTAGATAGATTGTAGGAATAGTTTTATTTATTTTGTTTTATTCAGTACCTATTTAAACCCCTTTCATGCATTTAGAAAGGGGTCCTAAATTTGTAATATTTTGACTTGGATATTACATTCTTGTACTCCATTGACTCTTATATTTTTATAAAGGATCACATCTAGTGATTCTGTGAAAAATTTCCTTTAAGAATTGCATTTCTGTATCTTGGAGTCTATTTTACATTGAAGTTGTTGGATTTGGATATCGAATTGCATCAGATAGTATCAAGATGGATATGTTATTTCTATCTATTCACTGCTAGTTTTCTTATGTTATGAGATATTTCTTTTAAATTTTCTATCATTTATGTGTACTCGTTTTACAATATTTCTTTATACATATCATTTCTGAGTGTGTAGAAATATTTATCTTTTACAGTATATGCAAATGATATTATGAATGATGAATGCAATATGTTATTATAACTCTGTTTAATTTCTTAAACAAAGTTATCTTTATTTGTTACTGCATATTTCAATTAAGCTATAATACATTTTCATGGTTATTGGTTAGTTGAAAAAATTTAAAGTTGTGTTCACATTTGATACCCGGATTAGTTTTAGAATTATTTTATCAATTTTTAGATTATATACTTTATTTCAGTCATTTAGTCCCATTTTTTCCTTCACCCAATCATTCCATTACCAACCCATTTAAATTATTAGGAAACTGGTCCTATCAATCCAGTCGGAGCCACCAAACCAAACGGAAAAGGAGCTGTCCTAAGGTCCCGACCGAGTGGTTATCACCCAATGTTTGAAGCAGCGATTTTCGAGGCATCAACATTTTTGGCGCTAGAAGGAGGGCCCAAGCTATGAATGGCAGATAAATCCAAATCCGCAAGCCATTCTAAGAGCACAACACCGTCATCACCATCAATTTCTTCCACATCTCATATCACTAGAGAAGAAATTGATAAAATTATTCAAACACCCACAACCAAAGTTTAAGATCAATCAGATAATCCGCCTCCTGAATCTCCTAAAGTTGAAGCTTTAGTTCATAAAATTCAAGGATTCTCATTATCATTAGAAGAATCGGAAATATCTGAAGGTCGTGTCACCTCGCCATTTATTTCTTCCAGACCTCTCACTAGGTCACAGAGTGAAAAACTTGGAATTCCCCCAAAATAATTTCCTTTACCTAGTAGAGTCAAAACAAGAAAAACCCCATCGGAAACCAAAAGTGATACTAGTTCTTCATCACAAATTCAATCATCTGTTTCCCAAGCTCCAAATCAAAAAAGTGCAGTAGTCTCATCATCATCATCCGCTCAAACAAAATCTGTTCATACATCGATTGTCTCTTCTAGTACTTCAACCGTTAATATTCATACACCAGTTGTCACTTCTAGTTCTTCTACCATCATCGCAACAATGGCACAGATACCATGGAATAGACCGGGAGTTGTAAATATGGCTGCACCTTTGCATGATCTACCTGATCATCCTGAAAAATGGCTACCAAAATTTAGTCCAGATACTGGTATACAAGCAGAAGAACACATCTATAACTTTATGCTTGCTATAAATCTGAATGCAGTAGAGCATGAAGATGTTGTAGTCAGGTTACTCCCCTATACTTTGCAAGGGACAGCAGGATCCTGGTACTTTTCCTTACCTTCAGATTCGATTACAAGTTGGGATATGTTCGAAGAGAATTTTTTAACTAAATATGAAGATGATAGATGAACAACTACCCTAATCAACGATCTCTCCAATTTAAAGACTCAACCCAAGGAACCCATTAAATATTTTAACTCTATATTCAATAAACTCTTGAATAAGATCCGTACAACATCTAAACCTAGTGAGCAGGTTAGAAGTGAATGGTACATTAATGCTTTGCCCTCAAACATAGCAATTTTTGTAGATAGAGCTGCAAAACTGACTTTAGCTGAGAATATGAAAGAAGCTATTTCAGTTGAAAAACGAATGATTGCTATAGATAAGAAAATGCTATTGAGGAAAGAAAATCAAAGAAATTCACTTTTAAGGATGATTCCAAGAAAAAGACACCAAGAGATCCATATGACATGGAGGGTTTACAGAAAGTTATTAAAACCATGTCTAATGAGATGGTTGATATCAAAAAGCAAGTAGCAGAGACTTCTACAAAGAGACCATTCAGAAATTTCAAGATAAATCAAGCTGAATCAAAACCTCCCAATGTAATCTCCAATGCAAAATCAGAAGACGAAGAAGAGGAAGATACTCCTCCACTATCATATGAAGAAGATGAAAGGGAAGAAATAGCTGAACTACATGGAATGTGGGATTTCATTCTCCCTAATTTAGACAATGAAATAGAACAAGAAGCTATGTCTTTAAGTACAAGGAGAAAATATACAGCAGAAATTGTTCAACCTGTTCCTAAAAAGAAAACTACAACTCCGAGCACCAAAGACAAAACTCCTGCAAAGAAAACTTCTCCTTTACCCACTCAGAATCAGCCATCATCTTCCAATCCTCCCACATCATCATCTAAGACTCTGGTGGTATCAGACCCAATGTATTATAACATTGTTGAGGACATGAAAAATACTAGAGCAAACATTTCATTACATGAACTCAACAAACTTAAATATCAACAAAAGATGCTATTAAAAGAGTTAAATGCTACACCTATTGCTCCTCTACCAAGCGGTGTAGTTGCCAAAGCAGATAAAGGGACTGGTAATCCACCAGACAAAGTAGATGCCACAGATACTGTTCTTATTGGAGAAAGATACAATTCTCAGACACCTCCATTTTTGTTGAATTATGAGATCTACAATAAGAAATTTCATAATTATTTAATTTATTCCGAAGCATCCTCTAATATAATGCCTACCTCAGTCTATGCTAAATTGAATATCGAACCACAGAAGTCTCCAGTTCACATTGTATAATTGGATCACTCTAAGGTTCAAGTTGTAGGAGAAATCAATTCAGTTACCATTAGACTAGCCTCCAATCCTAGGATTGTCCAAAGGATTGATATTCTAATTGCAGATATTCCTGAATTATATGGGTTAGTATTAAGCAGGGAATGGTCTGCAAAACTTAATGGTTATATCGCAACTGATTTTTCACATATGTGGCTTCCCTACAAAGGGAAACCAAATCAAATCAAAATCGAGCGAGAAAAACATATGACACACAGTGTAACTAAATTTGAACAACCAAACGAACCTGTAGCTTTCAACAACAACATCCTTGGAGGTTATTTTGCTGAGTCATTTCTTCGGAATTTTACTGCATCACAATCACCCTTTTCTTTAAATACTTTTGTTTCTCAAATTGAAAAATTTTCGCAATCTGATTCTTCTAGAATTGTTAATATTTCCAATTCATTTGTAGATAAAGCTATAGATAGAAATTTAATTTGGTCATTATATTTTGATGGATCAAAATCTAGTGATGGAGTAGGAGCACGATGCATCCTAATTAATCTAGAAGGAGATAAAACCATGCTATCATGTAGATTAGAATTTGAGTGTACTAATAATACCACTGAATATGAAGCCTTGATTCAAGGGCTTTATAAGGCCATAGGGTTAAATGTAAAATACTTGAAAGTATATAGAGATTCTGAAATTGTCATAAGACAAGTAAGGAATACCATCCATTGTATTTTAGGACATCTCAAACATTATCAAACCCTAGTACAAGATCTTACCACTCAATTTATAGCATTTAATATCTCTTCTATTCCTAGAAATCAAAACACATCAACTGACATGTTAGTTAATGTTGCATCCAAACTCCTCCCTGTTGAAGATTGCAGTCCTGATAGATTTTCAGTAGAATTGATTTTTCGCCCATCTGTCCGAGACAATATTACTAACTGGAGAGTATTCTACCATGATCAAGATATATTGAATTTCTTAACTTCTGAGAAATCATATGATGAACAAATTATTGATGAAAATGATCATGATCTACAAATTACTTCAAGAAATAATGAAAATCCAATTCCTAAATATGTCATTAAACTTGAGGATCTGTATGATATTAAAGACAGATTCAAGAAAGTTACTAATGCTAAACTTCAAAGTTCAACTTTGAAGTTTGAATTAGTGAATCTTGGCTCTGATTCTAAACCTCAGAATGTTAATCCAGGACTCAATTTAACTCCAGAAGAAAGATCTTCTTTTATCAAACTTCTGAGTAAATATAAAAATTTCTTCGCTTGGAATTACGAGGACTTAAAGACTTATGACACTTTTGTAATTCAACACACAATTCCAATGCTATTTGATGTTAAGCCTGTTCAACAGAAGTTAAGAAAGATTCATCCAAATCTTGAAGATCAAATCAAAATAGAACTCAACAAACTTTTGAAAGCCAAAATCATTTTTCCTATAAGGCATTCCAATTGGGTTTCCAACATGGTACTTGTCAGGAAGAAAAATGGTGATATTATAATCTGTACTAATTTCATAAATTTAAACAAGGAATGTCAAAAAGACAATTTCCCATTGCCAACCATGGAGAAAATTCTCCAAAAGGTAGCTGGTTCTGAACTCATGTCCTTCCTTGATGGATTTTCAGGCTATAATCAAATTTTAGTACATTTAGATGATAGGTTGAAAACCACTTTCAAAACCAAATGGGGAAACTTTGCTGATCAGAAAATGCCTTTTGGTTCAGTAAATGTAGGAGATACTTTCCAGAGAGCCATGGACATAACATTTAAGAGTTTGATTAATGGATCAGTTTTCATTTATCTTGATGACATAACAGTTTATTCAAAGAAGAGATCCAATCATCTACATAATTTGAAGCAAATATTTGAAAGATGTAGAAGGTTTGGTATTTCCTTAAACCCAAAGAAATCCTTCTTTGCTCTTGATGAAGGAAAAATATTAGGGTTTTTTGTGTCAAAATATGGTATATATATCAATCCTGATAGAGTTAAAGAAATTTCTGATATTTCTTTACCTCATAATAAAAAGTCCATGCAATCATTTTTAGGGCAGATTAATTTTGTAAAAAGATTCATTCTAGATTTTTCTCAAATTGTTTTACCTATGCAGAATATGATTAAGAAAAATTCAGTATTCATATGGGGGTATAAAGAAAAAGAAGCCTTTGATGCAATCAAGAAGGAAATCATTAATGCACCTGCATTGAATACTCCCAATTTTTCTAAATATTTTATTTTGTATACTTTGGAAACTGAAACATCCTATGCTGTTGTTTTAACACAGCTCAATGATCAACAAATTGAAGCATCAATTTCTTTCTTCACCTCGAATCTGCAAGGAGCTGAGCTAAATTATTCCAATGTAGAAAAACAAGCCTTCGCTATATTTAATTCAATCAAACATTTTAGGCCTTTTCTCTTAAAAACACACACAAAATTTATTGTCCCATTCTCTGCAGTGAAACAATTATTAATTAAAAGAGAAGTAGGAGAAAAAAGGGCTAATTGGGTGACAACCTTGCAAGAATATGATATTGATATTAAACCAACAAATATTGTTAGAGGTCAAGGTTTTTACAGATTATTAGCAAGAGCTCATAACATACCAGAAAATCAAGATCTAGAAAATGTTGTTCAAGTAAGTCAGATAAGTGTTACAGATTCTGAATCTTAGTATGCTGATCTGATATTTTACTTGAAAATGGGTATGCTCCTTATAATATCAGCTATAAGAACAAACATGCTTTAATATTGAAGGCTACTAAATATGAAATCATTGATGATGTGTTATTTAGAAAGAATTATGATTCAATCCTATTAATATGTCTTGAAAATACTGAAGCAAAAAAGGTATTGCAAGAATTACATGATGGACCAACAGGTGGTCATTTTGGAGGTGATACCACAGCTCACAAAATCATCCATGCTGGATATTATTGGCCTACCATTTTCAAAGATACACATGATTATGTGAGGAAGTGCAAAATTTGTCAAACTGTTATTGGAAGACAAAGGAAGCCAGCTTTTCCTTTGCAGCCAGTAAACATTGAGCAACCATTTGAGTACTGGGGGCTTGATATCATTGGTGAGATAGTACCTCATTCTTCCAAATAGCACAAGTACATTCTCACAACAACAAATTACTTCACAAAGTGGGTAGAAGCAATCCCTCTAAAGGTAGCCAATTCTGATGCAATTATTGATTTCATCGATCAATTCATCATTACCAGGTTTGGTCTACCTAACGCTCTGGTCTTCGACAATGCATCTTATTTTTCTAGTAATAGTATAATGGAAATTTCAATTAAAAGAGGTCTTAAATTGAAATATTCAAAAAAATATTATCCACAAGGTAATGGTTTAGCTGAATCCACTAACAAAAATCTCATCAAAATCATTAAAAGGACCATTGATCAAAATCAAAAGAATTGGCACAAGTCTTTAATCTTTGCATTATGGGCTGATCGTATTACTCTTAAAACTTCTATAGGAACTTCACCTTTCGATTTAGTTTATGGAAAAGAAGCTGTGATACCATCAAATCTAGATCTTCCATCATTAGCCCTAGTGCAATTCATTGAAGAAAATCCTTCCTCATCCATTCAGTTGAGATTTGATTAGATCCTTAAATTAGAAGAAGATATAGAAAAAGAAAAATATATTCATGAAAAACATCAACAGCTTGTAAAATATTCTTTTGATTCAAGTTCCACCAGCTCAAAACATTTTTCAATTGGTGATCTTGTTCTAAAATGGGATAAAGTACATGAAGAAAAAGGTAAGCATACCAAAGTTTAGAAAATTTGGCTTGGACCATTTTAGATTGTGGAAAAGATACGCTCATATACATTCATACTCCAAGATTTAACAGGAAAGAGAGAACATGTTCCCGTAAATGGGCTTGTATTAAAGAAATTCTTTTCATAAGGAGGTAACCCCTTCGTAATTATACATATTCCTTTCTGCAATTTTTATTTGTTTTTGTAAATAAAGTTGTTAATAGTCTCTAATTGACTTTTTTTTTACTATTATAAAATTTTCTTAGAAAGAATGTTGTAAATACTTATTTTGTGTAAATAAGAATTTTTAGGGAAATGATCACAATTTTGGATAGTTTAAAATAAAATGTTGAACTTTGAAAATTTATTCAAAACATTTGCATGGTCTTTTGAAACTTTGAGGAAAATGTAAATCATTATAAGTTTGTTAAGCAGAGAAAGGTTATCTTTAAAAAGTAAAGACTTTTTCAAGCTTTAGCAAACAAAAAACTCTGAAAATTGTCATCCATTTATTCTTAAGGATACAACTATTTCACCCCATCCACTTTGGTTGTCATTTTTTAGAATGTAATTCTAAGAAATTATACGAAAAAATTTAGGAGATAAGAGGTCTCATCACGAGCCTACTTACCATGATCATAAGAAGTAATAAAACTGACATTACCAATACTGCATACCAAAACAGGGTAATGACTTATAAAAGTAAGACAAGGGGTCTCATCACGAGCCAGCTTGTTCAGTTTAATTACAACTAGTGAATGGCATTGTTAATTACTAGCTACCAAACCATAATAATGGCTCTTAAATTAAAAAAATTAAATAAAAGACAAAAACATGAGATAATATATCTTATGAATTTATTTTTAAAGAGTCATAGTCTTAGTTGGATGGGATAATGAATGGTTGATGGTTAAAAGGTAACCCTGTCGAGACTATGAACGTTTGCTGGCAGCAAAGGAAATGCCTATGACAATAAAGTATATTACAAAAGCTAAACTTGAAGAAGTCCACTTACTTCATTATTATCAACCAATCAAAGCTTGAGATAACCCAAAAATGTTTTTATTCTTAAGGAATTAGAAAGAAATTGTAAGTGATTTTTATTCTTTTTCATAGTTAGATTTTATTTCAATTATCCTAAGATAGTTTTCATTATCTTTAGAAATTTTTACTTACTAGAAATATATTGTTCATTTTGTTTTTTTAGAGATAAATTTTCTTCCAATGAATCGCCAATTGTTGTACTATACAACAATCCTCCCCATTTCAAAATTTCTAGAATAAATTTCATTTAGAAATAGGTCCCCTTTTTATCTTTCTTTCTAGATAGAAATAAAATATTTAGAAACAATCCGATCATTTTTTAAATTAGGAATAAGAAGTTCATTGATAAGAGAACATATTGCATATCTTTATTAACAAGTGTGTATAAACAAATAAAACATTGAAAAAACTTTCCGATCCGATGATATATAAATCTTTTATCATATCAAAATATTATATAAAGTTTTTATATTTAACAATATTTGATGTGTACAGTAATCGCAATCAGAAATCGGAGAGATCTTTAAGTCTTATATTCACTTTGTAAAAATCCGATGCGATGGAACTCAATCGCAATCACGAATCGGAGAGATATTTAAGTTTCATAATTGTTCTACATACTTCTGATGCGATGCAATCCATCACAATCGAATTTCAGAGAATTATCTTTCATGGAATTATTATAATAAAACTCTGATGCGATGAGTGATATCGCAATCGCAAATTAGAAAACTTTAATGTGATCACATCTGCTTTGAAATACTCCGATGTGATGTAGTTCATCGCAATCGCTCTTCGCAAAAACTTTAAACAAACTCTTTGTAGTCAATTGTAAAACCCCAATGAAATGAATTTCATCGCAATCGCATTGGGGAGAAACAAACGTTATATTTTTTTGATTGAAAGACTCCGACGCGATGGACCCCACCTCATCGCAATCGGAAATTGGAGAAACTCATTGATAATTTTCTCCATTTAAAAATCCCTGATGCGATCATCGCAATTGGAAATCAGAAGAAAACATATAATGTTATTTTATGTACCTTTGAAAAATCCCGATGTGATTATTACTTAATTCCCATACATTTTTTTATTGATCGCATCACAAGAATTCAAAAGGTAATTTTATATTCTTATTTCAAAATATGTCGATCTCCGATTGTACATTTACCATTAATTGAAAATCAAACAAATAATAACGATTTATTTTGTTTTGAATGTGTGAGTGTGACTCCTTAGAGGGAATTTAAGTTTTAACTACAGAGATAATAAATGGAAATCAACGAATGAATCCTTTTGTATAACTATTCTCATTATTGTGTTTTCACCTTGGCTGAAAGATTTTCTTCATTTCAGAACAATAGAATGTCCAATCCTTTCATTCACGGAACAAGGGAAACGTTGCCTGATACTGAAATGTCGAAGAGATCCAGGAAATCAAAAGTTGTTGTCGCTGCAAAAGCTCCTATTTTCACCATGGTACCTAAAGAGAAACCATTGAAGCTTAAGCTGGTTACAGACACCTCATGCCAGGGACTTGGTAAGATGACTTGGGAAAATGTATATAATCTACTTGAAAAGGAAAACCCTAAATTTTTTGAGGCCAAGGCAACAATTCCTGATGAAGATGACTCAGACTATGATTTTGAGACTCCTCTTGGTGCATTAGCAAAATCATTCCTTCATCGAATTGCAGCTCGGGCGAACATTTTCCCATGCTATGATGTGATTCGGTGGGTAATTGACAATGTAACCATACAGAACAGGACGTTCATTTCAGTTTCTGGAGCAACATTCGGGTTGTTCAAAGCAGAGGACATTAAAGCAATGTATCACCTTTCGGATCCAAAGAAAATCTATAACAAAGACTTCATCAAGGAATTTGCTGCGAATAATGAAAATCAGTCAGATACGATTAGAGAATGGAGAAGGGATCCTGAAAAGAACAAACATGAGGCATCAGGTATGTACTCTGTGGAGTCTCTTTCGCCTCCATACTATTATACCATAGCAATGATGTGCAGATTATTTGGGAATGATAACTCAACTAGGTTTTCTATACAAATGGTGTCATTAATACATTCTGCTATAAATTCCGAGATAATGGACTGGGCTGCCATTCTTTCTGATAAGATAACCAATAGGATTCTTGAGTATAGGAAAGACAAAATCTCAGGAAATCTTACTCCTTTTTACTTTTGTGCTTATATCCTAGATGCCCTTTGTTTCAATTCTGAATTCCCCATGTTAGGATGGAAATGGAACTCTAAAGATCTTGTTCCTATTCATATATATCATAAGTTCTTGTGGAAGGGGCATTTCAAAAGCCATGTTTACAGAGTTTGTCATGGTTTTCTTATCCCGATTTATCAAACTATTTTTGGCCGATTCCCTCCTAGACTTTCTGAGAATGCCAAAGTTGATTTATCCTCGATTGGGGATTGGTTTGGAGAAGAAATATTCACATATATCAGAGTTTTCGGAAGTATTGTAGAACCACACATTCTTCCTTTGTATGTTCCAGATAAACTGTTAGCACAGGAAATTTCATATCAACTAACAGTAGAAGGCATGTCCAGGACTTTGAAGAACAACAAGAAGCTTATGTGGCCTAATTTTCCTTTTAAATTTGGTGATTATACTCCCAACAATTTTGTTCATGCTGAAAAAGATGTTGGTAAGCTAACCAATCTTAAGCTTTGAACAATCCCAGGGAGGCAATATGATCTAAGGAAGGTGGCATTTGATTTTACTACTGCTGTTTCAATTGCTCAGTTTGAACATGAACCAGATATTTTTGATTATTTATTTGTTTTTGTAAATAATTTGTCGCAAGTTTTTTATTTGGCCGAGTCCAAATTCCTGGCCGAAGAATTGAATAATTTTATGTTGTTTAGAAGCCAGAGATTACTCAAAGTTCCTCTGGATCAATTAAGAGTTCCTATGCAGGAAGCTGAGTCACAACAGAAGGAAACAGAGGATACATCTAGAAAAATAGTAACAGAAACATTTGCCAGGAAAGCCATCATACAGACATAGAAAGAAGTAACATGAAATAATCATGTTATACAAAAGGAAGATATTAGCAGCAAAGTTGATAATGAGAAGAAGGAAACGACTGCTAAACTTGATGAACATATTGATCAACAGTCTTCAGCTTAGATAGGAAAAGAAAACATTGGTACTGATACCAATGTGCATTCTGAGAAAGGAGGCAAAAATAGTAAGGCTACTGAATAGGCACCAAAAGGAGATATAAAAAATAGTCCAGATTCTCAAGTTGGAGGAGAGGAAGCTGCTAAAAAGGTAGTTGAATCTGCTAAAATTATAGTTTATCCTCATTTGCTGAGCCAATATTAACAATTTGCCCAGCAAATTGGACAAAAAAATAATCCCCAAGTTAATTTTCTGGAAGACCAGGATATAGAAGTTATTCCAGAAAATCCCACAGGTGAAATTATGTTGAAAATAGAAGAAATCCCTCCTCTGGATGTATTTTACAGTCCTAAGCATAAGGTTGTGGTGATAAAAAAAAGGAAAAGGAGGAGAACTGATTAGGATGCACTTTCGACATGACAGGTGGAGTTTATGAATATTTTTTATAAAAATTCTGAGGTGAATCCATATGAGGATATCACTAAATTATCGCAATACGCAGGTGCTTATAGTGTTGCAACTATAGACAAGGCCTCTAAAGTTACACAATTAATGAAACAAAAGAATGTGCAAATAGCTATGTTAGAAGAACAGGTTACAGAGAACCAGCAGAAAATTATTCAGTTGGAACAACAATTGCAGGATGAAGAGCTCAAATCCAAACAGCTAGAAGAGTAGCTTGCTGTTGAAAAGAAAAATATTGATCAATAGACCTTAGAAAAACAACAACAGCTAAACCAAGAAGTAGCAAAATTACAAGCTCTTCTGCAAAATGAGAAGACTTCAAAGATTGAGCAAGAGAAGATGTTTCAATCCAGATTGGACAAGTTTAAGAAATATCCTAATTTGGATCAGTTAAAAAATGAAGCCCTGGAGACAAACAAGTTATTGTCTCAATAATTAAATGAATTTTGTCTAAAGATTGCAGAAGCAGAATCCTTGTGTGAAATTACATCTTCCTTAGTAGATGAAGGAGTCAGTCTTAAAATTGAATTTGATGAAGCTGATGAAAAAATTTCCGAGTTTCTTTTATGGCAAGACTCAGAGTTGGGAAGGAAAGCAAACCTTCCCAGGGTTATGGAAATACACAAGGAAATTATTTTTGCATAATGGGAATAGCGTTTAATCAAAGCGGAAGGAGCTACATCCAGAGCTAAAAATATGATGAACAATGTAACACAACTGGTGAATAATAGCTTGTATGCAATCAATTTTATTTCAGATTGTACCCCTGGAAAGTTACCTAGGGTAAAAGAAACTGATTACAGATGGAAACAAGAAATAATCAATAAAAATCAGCAAATTGGCCAACTGCAAGGAATATCGTGGGATGCGATGTGGACCTACCTTATCAAGCCTCATAGTCAGCAAACAGAATTTAAATTTCTTTCAAATGCCATCGATTGCATTATTCCTGAATTCTCTGATGCCACATACACATGGCAGTTACACTCAAAGCTTAGTCAGCTAGAAGAAGCGAAGGAAATGCTCAAAATCTGCCATCTGGGAACATTAAACGCAACAGATAATCAATGAATCAGTTCACTTCAAGATCACATTTATGTTTCTAGATTTTTGATTAGATAGATTTCGGGAATAGTTTTAGTTATTTTGTTTTATTAAGTACCTATTTAAACCCCTTTCATGGATTTAGAAATGGGTCCTGAATTTGTAATATTTTGACTTGGAGATTACATTCTTGTACTCCATTGACTCTTATATTTTTATAAAGGATCACATCTGGTGATTCTATGCAAAATTGCCTTTAAGAATTTCATTTTTGTATCTTGGAGTCTATTTTACATTGAAGTTGCTGGATTTGGATATCGAATTGCATCGGAAAGTATCAAGATGGATATGGTATTTCTATCTATTCACTGCTAGTTTTCTTATGTTATGAGATATTTCTTTTAAATTTTCTATCATTTATGTGTACTCATTTTACAATATTTATTTAGACATATCATTTCTAAGTGTGTAGAAATATTATCTTTTACAATATATGCAAATGATATTATGAATGATGAATGCAATATGTTATTATAACTCTGTTTAATTTCTTAAACAGACTTATCTTTATTTTTTACTGCATATTTCAATTAAGCTATAATACATTTTCATGGTTATTGGTTAGTTGAAACAATTTAAAGTTGTATTCACATTTGATACCTGGATTAGTTTTAGAATTATTTTATCAGTTTTTAGATTAGATAGTTTATTTCAGTCATTTAGTCCAATTTTTTCCTTCACCCAATCATTCCATTACCAACCCATTTAAATTATTAGGATACTAGTCCTATCAATCCAGTCGGAGCCACCATACCAAACAGAAAAGGAGTTTTCCTAAGGTCCGACTGGGTGGTTACCCCCCAATGTTTGAAGCAGCGATTTTCGAGGCTTCAATAGATTGTTGTACTTAGATTCTGAATAATAATGAAAAACCTCTAGAGCTAGCTGTACCGGTTTTCCCGCATTGGTGTTTTTTCGAGGACAGTTGTCCAGAAAATCCATGTGTCACTTTGTCTATGAGCATGTTATTCAATATTTGATCTGTATGTGTAGGTTGCTAGTTGTATTTACTATTTACTTCGCTAATTTATTAAATATTTCAGAAATTATCTTGTAACTTAATTCAAGTAGGAGAAATAAATCAAGATACTATAGTAGGGTTTCTTAGATTAATAAATTTTAACATTCCCTAGGTCTAGCCCCATTAGGTCACCTAGGGCAACAATTTCCTAGGAATCTAGCTAGAGGAAAACTTCTATCTCCTAGAGGCAGCTGTGTTGTTGGGTGCCCTCACTCTCCTCAGAACTTGGGCCAATTCTGATGGTGGAATCTCTATATACCTCAAGCCCTAGCTCTAGGATCAAGTTTTGCCTAGGTGGTCCCAAGGATAGAACCTAGTAGGATCAATTTGACTTATCGCAGTAAAAAATCTTGTTTGATCCTTTCCCCTCACCTTGTCCAGGATAGGAACATCATTGGTTTCTAAATTCCATCGCCGAACCTGGGCTGGGTCCACTTGGCCCCGTGTGGTCCCATTTGGTGTCAAAGGCCTTTCATCAAGGACCATTTGGGAATCCAAGTTCCCAAAGGATTTTAGGGATTGAGAACTTCCTTCATAAGTCTTTTTCTTCTCCCTCAACCCTTCAATCCCCCTCCTCTCTCCCTAGAAGATAAATTCACTTGCTTAAATGGAAAGCAAGTCCCACTCTTTATTTTATCTTAGGGAAAGGGTTTTGAGGGTCACTTCCCACCTATTCATTGACCTAAACTCTACAAGTGACTTCCTAAACTATCGAGACTCCACCCATTGGTGAAATTCCGTGAAGATCACAGAGCCTTAGTTGTGGTGACAATGAGCTAAGCCTCCATCGTTTCCCTTGTCCTAGCAGTTGCCCTCTTAGGAACTCCTTTTAGGTCCACTACTAGTTTGAGTGGTAACAAGTTGTTCACAATTCCATTTGTGAACAACTCTTTGGTATGCCCATTTTTTCCATATTACAGCTCCAAGATGAGAAGTCCAGGGCTATGGAGCCTACCCTTCTTCTCTCTAAATCAATCCTCTACAATATAGTGAACTAGGGCTAGTTGGTTGGCCCAATTGACTGTTACTTTAGTCCTTCAAAGTCTGCACATCCTTAGGCCCTATACACCTACCCTTCTACCAATTTTGTTGTCCTTCACCAGAACAAGAGTCAAGGCTCTTCTTTGACAGTAACCTAACAACCCTCCAACTGTACTTGGACTACCATCAATCTGCCCAACCATAGTCAATTATTTTTACTGATCTAGGGCCCACAATATTGTCTTCATCTAGGGCTCTTCAAATCTACCACTGAACAAGGGTTTGAGTCCTCTCAAGATCACTGTTCTTGTGTATCGACAATTTGATATTTGTTGTCCAATATATGAACACATATGAACTACTCCTCTGATCATACTTCTAAAAACCTGTAGATCACTGAACTAGGGTCACAAATCAGCCACTAACTGTCCATTTACTAATTTTTTATAGGTTTCTTTAGATATTTGTTTAAAACTCTATGGAAAGTCCACCAAAATCAACTCCTCTGCATGTCAATCCATTCTTCATATGGCACATTTCTTCTGCATGCTCAATATTCTACTTAGGTTCCACCCTCCTTTGGATCTATTGTCTCCACACATACTGAATCTGCAAACCATCTTCTAGATCTGTGGTCTTTATTGCAGAAATAAACCTCGCTCTAAGGGTCGCAACCCGTCTTCTTCTACGAAAATTTGTCACAGTCTTAAGGGCATACCTTATGAGCTAAACATGCTAGGAATCTGTCCTAACTAGGGCATTATACTTATGTACTTCTAATTGTTGTAGAACAAACCCTATCCACACATAGGAAAAACAGGACTCTTGCCTCCATAAGAGACTCGACCTAGCTCATATGGATCCATAGATTCTGGGCATTTCTTTGACTGAATCTTGACATGAACTTCAGATCTCAATGTTGACCCTCAAACTAGGGTTAAATCAGTCAATATTATGCCTGCGTCGACTTATGTTATGGCTCTAAATTACAGTGCAAGCCCTCCTCCATTTATGTTGGTCTTTATCACAGACCTTGTAGCCTATAACCACCAGAAGGCAAGATGGTATCAACCCTCTCTTCTATTTCATGTAGAAAATCTAACCTACGGGATTCAATTTGATCTTGTAATGTACTAAAACGAGATACTGAATCATTCCTACAATTTGTGGAAAGAACACATGATCGCACAATCACATATAAGTAAGAGAAACAAGTTATCAATCGCACAACACAAGATGTATCTGGGGAAGCAACTGCTCAAAACCCTCTATCTCTATTTTTTATTAAGTCAAGGAATCATGAAACAATACAATGCTTAATCTCTCTTGAGATTCTCCAGCACTCTGCCAATTGTCTCCTGCTGATCTAGGAAAAATTAGTCTAATACTTAGCCAATTCTCAGCCTGCCTTTCTCATGCAATTCCTATGGAATTATCTCCATATTAATTATGAAAATCAACCTTCCTTGATTGCACAATCCAGCATGGCATGCCAATGACTTTATAATTGCACATGGGACATTTTCTATAAATACAACTGATAGTTATGTTTCTCTGAGCTGTGTTACAATAAGGATGAAGGGTCTTTTTTATTATTTAAAAATAAGATAAAACCCTAAACAACAAAAACCCTAACTAGAGGAGATGTAGCACCAATAGTTTCTGGGCCCCGTTTGGGTTAGTTGGGTAGCCAAATTTCTGGGGTCGTAACTTGGTCATATGATCTTCGTTTGAGGCACATGATATCTTGTTAGAAAGATCTCTCCGAGGACTACAACTTCTAATGTGATTTCCATGAAATCGCTAAACCTTTTATGACCAAAAAACGTCGTTTGGGGCCTCAAAACAACTCCGAAAGTTTAGGACCCGAAAAACTGACAAAACTAGTAAATTGTGCTATAATTAATGAAACTGAAAAACTGAAAGAGACAATGGAGTGGGCCCAAGTGGAATAGGCGAGTGGCCACCAATATCCACCTCGATCACCTTAGATCGAATTTCTTGAGCTAACTCAATCATCATGAATTAGTTAACCGACACAAGTTGTTATGAGATGAAATTACAATTTATTGTCCAATTTATTTAAGGGAAAAATAAATTAGATGCCTCACATTCCTCACTCCTGGTACATAAAAATTCCTCACTAGTGTGGGTGCATTTTTTTTTTCCTTTATAGTTTCCAATTTCACTGTTTCTTGTTGCAAATTTCAACACTCCCTCTCAACAAGAAAGGAATTCAATCTATCCCCATCCGGTACCTTTGAAATGTTCTGCATGCTACACTTCTCTAGTGTTGTTTTCACCTGCAAATCCTGAAATTGAATAGCCTCCGAACAACTTACTCAATATAATGCATCTGTCATCAGAGTCTTCTGACTGCTACTAGCTACTGCACCTATCTAGTACTGGATTCTCTGCGCTGTTGCTGACATCTGCATCCGTGCCCTTTGAACTATTGCTAACTCTGATTTGTGATCGAGTATTTGACATCTGTCACTCTGATTTCTGTCTTGTTGACATCTGACTACATCAATCTAAATGATCCTTCCTACTACTATTGTACTATGGGCTCCTCGTAGCCAGGTTCTATCCATGAGACATGCCATCTCAATGGACCTTGCCCAAATTTATTATCTTGGGATTAAGTATACACATCACCCCACCTTAAACCTTGAGGTATGGCTGCTCCCTCTTCCCATCTGGCTCGAAATTTCCCCCTCATGGAGGTCTCTGCTTGATTGGACGCTTCCACTCAGTCTCCTCTCTGCTTCTCCAATTGTGGTAGCTACTCCACAACCTTATGAGACTGCTTCTCATGAGGATGCATGTTGAGAGGTAATTTATGCTCCCTTTAAACCACCAAGTCTCTAACTTCTGCCTTTCTCCTCAAATATTTGCATGCATCTGGTACCTCAATTACATATAGGTTCTTGACTTGCGCATAGTGTAATTTCCCTGACGTTACAAAAAGTTTCTAAAAAAGAGTTGATTTTAAATCGATGATATCTCCCTCATTCAAGCTCCGATTCGGCTGATTTTTTTTTTCCATTTGGGTATATTTTCACAACGAATCCAAATATTCTATTCGTTTTTGAAAATTTCACACCAAAATATTCAAATATTATCTGCAAATTTGCTGCCCAAAAAATTCCTGCTCTGATAGCATGTAGAAAATCTAACCAACGAGATTCAATCTAATCTTGTAATCTACTAAAACAAGATATTGAATCCTTCCTACAATTTGTGAAAACAAAACATGATCACGCAATCACATATAATTAAGAGAAATAAATTATCAATCGCACAACAACATGATGTATTTGGGGAAAGAAATTTCTCAAAACCCCTCTATCTCTATTGTGTATTAAGTCAAGGAATCATGAAACAATACATTAATGATTAATCTCTCATGAGATTCTTCAGCACTCTGTCAATTGTCTCCCGTTGATCTAGGAAAACTCGGTCTAGTACTTAGCCAATTCTCATCCTTACTTCAGCCTACCTTGCTCATGCAATTCCTAGGGAATTAACTCCTTATTAATTAGGAAAATCAATCTTCCTTGATTGCGCAATCCATTATGGAATCCCAATGAATTTATAATTTCACATGGGCAATTTTCTCTGAATACAACTGATAGTTATGTTCCCTTTAACCTCTGTCTCAACTGGTTATTCCTCGAAACTGACATGCATGCAACTATTAATAGTGAATTATCAGTTATATGATTGATCACTCATTGTGAATTAAATCTAATTTAATTCACTGGACCTCTCACTAGCTCATCACTCAGTTAGAACTAGTTAAACTGATTTTAACACATTTAATTGAGTGAATTACACTTTCACCCCACTAATGCATCAAATTCAACTGGACCCCAAATTTATTAGAATCCCTCTAGATGTCTCATCTTAGACCCTCAATTACTTGAATTTCTTGAGCTAACTCAATCATCATGACTTAATTAACTGACACAAGTTGTTATGAGATGAAATTACAATTTATTGTCCAATTTATTTAAGGGAAAAATAAATTAGACGCTCCACATTCCTCACCCCTGGTGCATCAAAATTCCTCACCAGTGTGGGTGCATTTTTTTTTGTCCTTTCTGGTTTCGAATCTCACTTTTTCTTGTTGCAAATTTCAACATTTCAGAATTTGATGCTTCCTTCACACAAATACACCACTAAAATCACATGCCCAGATTCTCATGAGAAACCTCTCTTAATCTTGATCTACCAGAAGAGAACCAAAAATATGCCATCCTACTTCCTAGCGCAAATCGACCCCTAAGGTATGCAACATCATTCTGAACCCTCACATGATGACCTTGATCTTGGAGGATGATCATAACCTCCCTTTAGCAACCCTTACTCTCCCTCGTACTCGACCTACTTTAGGACTACATCTCTCTTCACCCCCTTGATGTGCCAGATAGTGGGAATACATGTCAAACATGCTAAGATGTGCCAAGTGATAAGGCATGCCAAGATGTGCAAGGGTGTGTCAATGCGTGTCAGGGACTGTTAAGACAACAAAAGGGAGAAAAAATTTAAACTAAAAGGAAATGAACACATAAGAGCGTTAATAAGTCATAAATTTACCTTTTCCAAGAGGGGTATGCTAGGCACACCAACACTAAGCAGCAATAGGTGCCAAGTGCAAAGTCTTAGTGCATTCTATGTGCCAAGTATTCCTTTGTTTCTTCTCATCTACTTTCCAACAATTGATAATCACAAATAAATTTAATATTAAACCATGCCAAATCATACTAAGGCATCTGAACGTATTCCATACATGCTAAGACTTTCTAAGTGCCAACATGTGCCAAGTGCCAATATGTGTCAGGGACTAGTGTTATGCATGTTATGAAGTGGAAGGGTTGAAGAGTGCTAAGGTGTGCTAGAGAGTGATAATGTATGTTGATGAGTGTTAAGGATTACTAGGAAAAAAAATTAAGGGAGTACTAGGTAAAAATTCATGGAAGTTAATGAATATGAGGAACGTGTGCCAAAGACTAGTGTTAATGAGTGTTAGTTGTCATGCCAAGGAGGGACTGACAAGGTATGATAAGAATTGGTAAGGCATGCTAGGGAATATCAAAGCATGTCAAGAACTCCCAAAGTGTGATTGGGAGTTCCAGGGTGTACTAATTATATCATGTGCCAATTAATAGTGCCAAGATATGCCAATACATGCTAGGTGCTACAAATGTGGTGCAGGGTGCGAGGGTATGTCAATATATGTCAAGGCAACAAAAGGAAGAACCAATAAGAGGGTTAATAACTCGGGACTTTATATTTTTGAAAAGGGGCATGCTAGGCACACTAATAATAGGTCCCAATACATGCCAAGTGGCATTGTGTGCTAAGTGCTAATGTATGTCAATGAATTCAACCAAGGTGTTCCAGGGCATGCTAGGGACTATATGAAGCATGCCAACACATGCTAGGAGAGTTCGAAGTTGTGCTAGTGCATGCCACCATGTGCTTGGGCATCAGTGTCATCACAAGATGTTCTAGGCACAAATATGTTCCAATACATGTGGGGTGCTAAGAAATGTTAGTGTGTGCCAAAGCATTAATTTAAGGCATGCCTAGATTGGTGAGGATCGTTAGGTATTTTTCATTAATAGAATTTTCAAAGCTTGATTATGTATTAAATAATATATTTCCTACACACAATAGTGGAACTTTATCTAAAGGGAATTTTCTAGATAATAAACTTAATATATATGAATCATGTGTTGACTCATAGGAAATCTCTATTCGACTAGTCATTACTTGAAGGAAATGATACACATTAATTACTTCTAAAAAATTGACTGACCCTAACCACTATGGCCTTGGACATATTATAAAAAATAATCCACAATAATGGTATTAAATCGTTAACTTTTGAAAAAAAATATATTAACAGGAACATAGCGTCATCAAAAACTCATTGGAATGATCAATGATGACGGGCATTTTTTGACCGTCACCAAAAGTAACAACAAGAGCATTCATGAGGGTCATTAAAAGTTCGTCATTAGAAGTGTCACCAAAGAGAGAATTAGTGATGGGCCTTTAACGACCCTCATCAAAAGTGTCATTGAAAATGTCTTTGGTGATGGACCATAAAGGACCATCACTATATACACTTACAGTGAGGTTTTTTTAATGATCAATGATGACGGACATTTTTTGACTGTCACCAAAAGTAACAAAAAGAGCATTGGTGAGGGTCATTAAAATTTCATCACTAGAAGTGTCACCAAAGAGAGAATTAGTGATGGGACTTTAACAACCCTCACCAAAAGTGTCATTGAAAATGTCTTTAGTGATGGACCATAAAGGACCATCACTATATACACTTACAGTGACGGTTTTTTAAGGACTGTCACCATATGTGACAATGGTGACGGACCTTAAAGGTCCATCACAAGCATGACCCTTACCAATGTGCTTTTTTCTTGTAGTGATAGTGACCTTGCCACATAGGCATGCCCAACTAGATGTATGGACTATTTACTGGGTTGTCTTGCATTTCTTTTTTAAATTGCATGCTTTACAAAGTGGACAAAATGGATTTTTGGGAGCATACGGTGTTGGTTTTCTACGAAATAAATTGTGTCATATTCAGAACAACGAGATATATTCGTTATTTTAGGTTCCACACCATTCTGACAACTTTCATTTTTTAGCATAATTTTGAGCACCTAGTCATCCTTTCATTGTTATAAGGAAAATAAAAAGAGTGCATTCTTTCATATTAGTTGCATCATAGGTGTGTTTAGGTGACATCAAGTTTTTATCCTTGAAATCAAAACCTAATTTAAGAAAAAATCTAAAATTCACCTCAATTAACGTAAGGATCATTTGAAACCTAATGACATATATAAAGGTTTAGGCTAGAGACGTGTTCCAGAGTCTTTAAACATAGGGGATGTTGGTTTTTTCCAGCATTGTATCCCGTGGGTGAAATATCGTTCCACACACATAAGTGTGTTGAATTGTTCTGCATGTACCTTCAAGTATATTAGTCGACACTCCACAAATGAAAAGTATATGGCAACACTCTCATCATATAGTTATGCATCAGACAACACTAACATGGATTGAACTTCCACATACTGTCAAGTATATTTTGGAAGTCCAACGTAGGTTGTTATCCCCGCCATAGTTAACCGATCTGATCACCTTGCACATTGTGATACACTGAACAAAACATTCTGAGAGATTTCTTGATCGTACGTAAATCCTTGGTTCTCCAAGGTTGTATATTGAATTTCAAAGTTGCTTGGTAATCCTTATTATCCTAGTTACCCCCTTTTTTAATTTTTTGTATTTAATTTATAAAATCAATTAATTGGTTTCGGAACAACATACTCATCGTGGAACACCTCCTTAGTGGATCTTAGGTTGAGACTAATGGAAATTGTTTAGGAGTCTACTGTTGGTGTCCGGATATGAACATACGTTAACCCCTTTCTCCACATAAATTATCAACCCGAGGGAATTAGTTATTTCTAGGCTAACAGCAACATATATGAAGATACAAGCACATGGTCTGTTGTAGATCATAGGTTTAATCTATAACACACAGATGACTATAACAAAAATGAAATGAACTGCGGAAATGAAAGGGCATCCATAGAAATTAAACCTAACTGTAACAACAGTAAAGAAATCACACTAAAACACGACATTGCAAGGAAAAAAAGGAAAACATAGCACCTGATTAGAAGAGTGGGCCCAACTCTCTGATCAGGACTACGGTAAGCTCACGAATTATAGGAGAAACAACAAGATGTTGTGCATTCAATTAATGATAAAAGAGATTCATTACAAGATCTATATGTCAAAAGGGTTAACCCCAATTCACAGCTCGCAGGCCTCTTTATACATTTTTCCTGAAACCCTCGATTCCTCTTAGCAACTCCATAGTTACAAAAATACATCTTGTTGCAATGAAAACCTAGTTAAGAAACTGTGAAAAGGCCTAAATTAGCATTGATACAAACAAGTCTGTTACGCTGTAACAACAAATAAGGAAAATGTTGGAGATGATGGGTTGTGCCTCAACTCGCAGCCACAACACTCCTGTTTTAGCCAAATCTTAAGAAATATCAGAGTTAATATGTAAAAAGGTAAAACCTCCATGAAAAATACTTCATTAATCAAATATCCCATGAAATATAGGAAAAAGGGTTTTACCTCATGTGTTTAAGAATAATAATGGTAGAAAGAGATAGAAAGATAGGGTAAAATGGGAGAGGAAAGTTTACAAATCCGAACCCAACATCTCCCCCCAACTGGTCGATCTACACGTCCTCATGCAACTCGTCGTCTCCTCAGATCCGGGTTGGACCGACTGTGATTGGCATGAAGCTATGCAAGGTCATATTCCTCAGCCATTTTTGTCCCTGGTGGTTTATATCCTTCTTTCAGAACAACATCCTTCCACCAGTCTGGATCAACATTGTATGTAGGAGTATACTGCTTGGCTGGCAACCACATAAGGGGAAATTGAAATCTCAATCCCATTCATCTGACCCCACAGGTATGAATGCATGCCATGAAATGTGGCATTCTCTCTAAATCCCATGCAAAGTTAGGTGCCCCAAATGGTTCTAGCTCTTTGACGGCTGAAGATGACAACATAAACCTTTTCTAACAACTGTCTAGTGCTTCTTTACGAAACATCATAATCTTTCCGACACATAAGTTAGCACACCATTTCTGGGTTTCCAACATGTGTTCTCTATAGCCCTCAATCTGTAGAAATGTATAATGCCTGTTATAAATGTTTGAGGACTGACAACGCTCTTTCCTCATCATTAATGGCCTTCCAGCTTGGTTTTCCTCAAATGTGTCCCAAACCTTCCTCCACTTAATCTGATTGATGGTATAAGAGGTGAAATATCTTAAATGGATGTCCCCCACGAATGGAACAGTGTTAAAGGACTGATCATGCCTTAAGTAATACCGATGCATGTAGAGCTCGCACATTAAGTGTTGTCCTATAATATCATGAACTTTTAAATTACAGAGAAATTGAATGGGGTCCTCAATTTCATACCAAATCTCCTTATATATACTTTCAAGACAAAAGAAAAGAAATTGTTGATGTAGGATCAAGGCATAGCTATGTGTAGGGGGTCTGCATGCCATTACCTATTGTGCCATGGAGAACATCTTCTCCTTGTCTATCTTTAGCAACTGCACTTGTTCTTCCAACTCCTCTATTCCGGCCTTCTGTTTGGCCTGCTTCAACCGTGCCTTGTATAGTTGATCCATGTACCCTGTGACGAATCTAGCAGCCTATTCTCAAACCCTAGCTGTTTCCTTCTTATGGTTGCTTGCAACAGACTACCACTTCTGAATTTCAACGGCCAATAAAAATTCTCGACCTTCAAATAACTCTTTGATCATGCGAGTCTGGGTAGCTGCAGTGGAGACTTTGATCCTCGGCTTTATTTCCCTCCATTTGTAGATTTTTACCTTCCTTTTCAATCGTGAAACATGCTTCTTTAAATCCTGAACCTCCCTCTTTAGTCTCATGGTTTCACTGTACTGCAGTTGATACTTCTTCTTGAGAGGTAACCTTCTTTTCTCACACTGTTCAACCCATTCCTGTTTAACAATGAATTCAGTTTCTAGGCCTATAATAGGCTCAGAAAGGGGCAGAAAGGGGCATGTATTCTCCACGTATTCTTTTGCCAAACCCTTGTGGCCAGGCTCTCTATCTCCATGGGTTTTTTCCTCTATGTTCCCTCCAGGAACTTCTACCGTCTGGTCAACAATTTCATTGGCCACTCTGTGTTTTAGTGTTTCCATAGGAACTCTGTCTTCTTCACGAACCTCTAAATGTTCTGGTTCAGTAGTGGCTAGGCCGATCTTGGTTGTGTCAAAAAATTTAAGCATTGGGGGGAAAAAATACTTCCTCTATTAGTCATTTGGGTGAGCGGAATAACCTCTCCCATCTAGGCATAATGGGATGGAACAGAGAGCGGGGGACAGGCTTATCGTCCTCAATTTCGGCTTGAACTGAAACTTCACACATTATTACCTTAACCAGGGTCGATGCTAGGTCTTGTGGAGCAACATCTATCTCGCAACTTGTTTCCCTTCTATCCTCTCGCTCTTTGTTCACCATTTCTCCTTCTAGTGTCGATGCTAGTTCTTGTGTGACAGTATCGACCTCCTGGTTCATTTCTTTTCTGCCTTCCTATTCCTCATGAATTGCCTCTTTTTCCACAGTTGGTACCATTTCTTGAGGAACCACATTGATTTCGCAGGTCAACTCCTCATGTCTTAGACGAATTAGGGGCGATTATTGTGTAACACCCCTACCTGTATCAACATCCATATCTATTTGGGAAGGTGATGATGTTTCTCGCAAAGCAACATCACTTTCCATTTCTCTATCTGTAATTCCACTCCTTTTTTCTTCATTGAAAAAATTCGATGACTGTAAACAGTATCGAATTCCTTCATGATGTTCATAATTTATTCCTCTATGGGCTTTTCAAGCGAGGCTGGTTCTTGTGTGCAAGCCTCGGGTGTGCTGCCAAATACCTCCTCCATTCTCATCTCTTCAGGTTCCTCGTGATCAATAATCATCTCTTCTTCCTCGAGTTCCTCTTGATCTACTTCCATTTCCATCTCCTCAGGTTCCTCTTGGTCAATTCCCTTCGAACGTTCTGCTTCTACCAAACCAGCAGGAGAGACTGGTTCTTCTTTTCTAGCGGAAATAATGGCTACCACCTCTTCTTCTGAGGACCCACAGAATTCCATCCATGAGACCTGAAGCCTGTTTATTGCATGCATAACCAATAATCGCACCAAACCGTGATTGGAAATCACTGTCGGCATTCGGTGTTAACTCCGAGCAGCCTGTGCCATATGTTGTAGTTGTTTTAAGAGGAAGAAGGGCATGTTTAGGGCATGCATGTGATCCTGTGGAAATTGGAGGTGCATTATAATTTTAAAGTGATACTTGAACAGAGTTGAGGCTTGCCCTTCGCAGGTAATGTATTTTATTATGAAACCTGCAACTTCATTCCAAGGATATGGTACCGTTCAGTTCTCGTATCCTCTGCCCATTTGAAATACACTTTCTCCTGCTCGTAAGAACAATTCGAGAAATTTCGGAAGAGAAACTTTCCGAGCAAACCATTGATGCCCCTACTGTCTTAGCCCACTAACCTCTGCGATTGCCTCTTCTGTGACAGGAACTTCCAGATCTCTAACCTGCAAATAATTCTCCTCTAAATTGAATGCGAAATCCATTGTGATTCCTCCACCAAACCCCTGCAATCTATCAAATTATGTATCCCACCCTGCATCAACAAAGATTTACCAAACCTCTCGTTTGCTGCGGACTGAAACTGTGTTTTCAAGTTCATGCTGCACGTCCAACCCACCCATACTATGGAGACTTGTAGTAGCACTTCCTGTAACAGCAGACCGTTGGGCAAGGTGGTGGGTACCAAATTCATAGGAACAACATGGTGAAAATGGAAAGGTGGTAGCGGTAAATACGGTCGGTAACTCTCGAAAACTAAGAAAAATCATGAAATAATATGGTAAGTGTGGTGAAATAGAAATACTAATTGTTCGTATAGGGTGGACGAGACATATTAAGTATCCAAATATGATTTAAATGATGATACCACATATTTATGGGAATCTTAAGGTGTACCATGAGCGGATTTTCATACTTAATTTATGAGGCAATTATTATGTGTTACACTGAAATTTTTCACCATGATGTTTTAGTGTCTATATGGGTTCATCATTACTCATATATTAATCCCTTAGAAGTCGACAACATCAAAGTTCCTAAAATCAAGCCTTGAAATTGAGAGAAAAGCTCATAAAAGTCTTAACAACACTTGTACCGCACTTTCTCTTGAAATTGCCTATGGTGCCACACCTATTTGCTCTAAATCATGCGGAGCTAAACACACGTTTTCTTCATTAAAGGTGCAGAACCCTGTAAAAGGTAAAATTAAGGCAAAAAATAACATTTAGAAGCCCAGCAGTCAAATCTGGAAGCTTCTGGAAGAAATTATCTGGTCGAAGGTTCACTCATATCATGTACATTCAAATCCCTAGTATGGTCGCCATTTTGTTGGACGGATAAATCGTTCTTGCTAACAAGACAGATCTCCCTAAAAATGAAAAAACCGAGTTTCTCCTTTACTGGACTCGTTAAAATTTAATAGTAAAGGACCTGTCGATTACAAATAGAAATGGACCACTCCTTCTTAGGGTTCGATTTTAAACTAAGTTGGAATCATTCAAAGTAGGAGCTTATAAAGAAGAAAATGTTATCCTCCTTAAGATTGTCAAAAATAAAGAGGTACTTGCCAGAAATGGTAGGGGAAAAAGAGAGAAAATGAATCCATTTGTTAGACTTTGATTTAAAAGAAATATACCACTCTTGAACACGACACCTTTTGTCACACTTCTATCTGAGTTGGGAAAATCCTTTTCCTATCAGTTAATCAAACCGCATTGAAGGTCTTCAGCCTGTTTCTGGGTATTAGCTTAGGGAAATTGTTACCAAACCATCTACAGTGTCGTTATGTGTTCAAGAGGACAGTCAAACAAACCAATCATCTGTAAACATTTGTCTCCATGCACGTTGACCATCCATGAGTCAGTCCTTGCAAAAAAATTCTTCAAAACTTGATCTATGGTTTCATGTCATGAGATTTCTGACGACGGATCACTTTCTATCGACGACAGATCATCATCTAGGAAGTTGATCTAGAATCTGTCAGTACCTTGGAATCTTCATGCCTTAATGGCAGGTTTCTCACCTTCGACGACAGGTTGCATCATCGACCTTCGATCGAACGATTCCGTGAAATGTTCGACTTCAGATCACTTATTCACATTTCATGGATTGTACTGAGTACTTTGAGATCCATTGTCATTATTGGTGGTTTCTCTCACACTTGTTAATAGTTCACATCATTGACTGGTAATCAAGTGGGTTCTACCATGTTCGACTTTGACACTTTTAATCGCATGAATAGAATCGTAGTAGTTTGGGAAGTAGAAATCAAGACCTTGGATCTAGTTTCCACCATCCAAGCTACGAGGAGTTTTATTATTCATTATGCAGTAGAATATTCATTATAGATGGCTGCGTCCATGCTGTGTCTACACTATTGATGTAATATTAAAATCATTTATGTATCAAAACAAGTTTAGTTAGTTTTTGATTTGAGTATGGGAATGCCTACCTCAGTGATGATATATATATATATATTTCATTGAATTTTTTACAGGATTCTGACTGGGGTGTCCACAGGCTAATCCTTGAAATGATAAAGCACATCGCTCTTCGAATTCTCTCAGACTTCGCACTTTAGGGGGAAATTTTTTACACTGAAATTTGTCACCATGAAATTTTAGTGTCTATATGGGTTCATCATTACTCATATATTACTCCCTTAGAAGTCTACAACATCAAAGTTCCTAAAATAAAGCCTTGAAATTGAGAGAAAAACTCATAAAAGTCTTAAAAACACTTGTACTGCACTTTATCTTAACATTGCCTATGGTGCCACACCTATTTTCTCTAAATCATGCGGAGCTAAACAAAAATTTTCTTCATTAAGGGTGCGGACCCCTGTAAAAGGTAAAATGAAGGTGGAAAGTAACATTTAGAAGCCCAGCAGTAAAATCTTGAAGCTTCTGGAAGAAATTATCCAATCAAAGGTTTGCTCCTATCATGTACATTCATACCTCCATTATGGGAGCCTACCCCTTGGTTTATGGAGCCCAATCCCTTCAAAAGAGGATTATATGCCCTGTTATGTGGAGTTTCAACCTCTTCTCTTTTCCTATAAATTGAATCCATAGTGCAGCCTCAAGGGGGGTTAGACGTTGAGAATTTTTGAGGAGAAATGATGTAGAAACTCAGACTCTCTTAACTGATCATTATGTGGGAATGATTACACACCCATTTACATTTTATCTGAGAGAGTGCAAATCTTGTCAGAGTTGAGGAAATTCCTATTCTGGACCCCAAAAAGACCTGTACGACATCAAGGCGAACACAGTTGTAAGGCTCTTTCTTCATCAAAGATAATATGAATGGATCATGTTTTCTCAATGAGTTATTTAATTAAGTAGCTTGTTTATCATGTTTTATAAATGAGTTATTTAATTAATTAGCTTGTTTCTTGAATTCCTTGATCATATTTATAGATATATGATTTGTGAATTAGTTTATACTATGCATGTGCTCCTGTTTTTTTCCATGTTTGTGATTGCAGATCTTTGAAGACGACTAGTAGGGCCTATGAATTGATTGATTTTGACATGGTCTATTTAGGCAAACCCAAAAATGGGCTTTATATGAAGAGATATTACGCTTGATTCTTGTGTGGAGATATTTCCTGTATATTAGTTATTTTCTAGCTGGTGTGCTATAGATTAGAAACGTGTGCCTAGCTTAAGTGTGCTTTTACTACTATTCCTTCTTATCTGGATTACTCTTGATATTGTAGTTGTCGACGTCTTTTCAAACATACATTGGTTTTGCTGATGGTGTTTGTCGTAGTACATGGAAGATTTGTTCTGTAACTTGGGTTATTTATTCACCCACTGACGAGTTAGTATCTATGCATGGGGTAAGCCTTGGTCAAACGACGAATAATATTGTAGAATATAGCACAGTTATTGAGTTATTGTCTGAATCCATTTCATTTGGAATTCAGAGTTTGATCGTTAGGTTAGATTTTGAACTCATTGTATTACAATTAAATCGAGTGTATGCAATTAAAAACCCAGTTTTGTTAAGATTATTTTTGAATGTTCGTCTCTTGGAATGAGAATTTGATTATATTGAGTATCAACACATTCCAAGAAATTTAAACACATTAGCAGATGCAATAGCTTCTAGTGTTATAAATAGAAATTTGCGATAATGAAATAAATAAATGAAAATAACATTCGATAACATGTTGGACATGTAACTGGAAATAGTAGTATATCATAGCCTAGAGTAGTGTTTCAAAAAAATAGTACATCATCCTCGATCATAGGTTCAAAACGTCTTATGATTGGGAAAAAAGTGATACAAAAAAATGATATGAGTCTATATAGTCGATCATCCACTATCCCTAGTAATGATCATGATAATATACTACAACCCATGCCACCCTGCTCAAGAATCTGTTGAACGATCCAGGAACCCTAATGACATATCTCTGCAAGCAAAGTGGAATGTCGTCTATGGTAGTCTTTGGAATGTCCATAGTTAGTCGCTCTAGATGGTGTTCCAAATCAGTAAGGATCTCTGCTGTCTTTTATTGTGGTGGTGGTGCTGCTATAGCTGCATCCCTTTGCCTCCTCTCGAAGGGGCAGAGAGTGACTGGTCAACGTGGACCCACATCTGCATTTGAAATTTTTGTTATCAGTTGTGTGGACAATTTAAAAAATAAAAATAAAAATTAGAATTTAGAACATGTCAAAAATGGTTCTTACCTGAGTTATCGCACTGAGCTCTCAGAGGAAGTGACATATCCTGATCACCGTGGTAATCCATCTCGGCATAACGGATGTCTTCTATCATGAAGAGTTGGTTCTCTAAAAAAAGAAAGTAGGATTGGGGAAATCGAACAATCTCTGTACCCTCGCTATGACGAGCCATCAATGCAACCCATCGAACCATCTGAGCCTCTCAGACTCTACCATGATCAACTGGAATATGTTGCGGGGCCAGTAGAGGAATCCTCTGTAGAGAAAAAGTAACCACAATCAATCAATATCCAAAGTTATTCAACTTCCCATTCTTTTCCCTAGTTAGTTTGCCTTTAATATTGGCCAACACTGCCTCACACCAATTGAAGATGGTGCCTTGGAAACAGTCCACTGCTGTCCACATTTGAGATCCAGTAGCAACATGTAAAGCTACACTTCCACATAACCTCGTTACTGTAAATGCAACTAATTTCAACTCAGGATGGATGATGGTGTTGATATCAATCCGTTTTTCTTTAGGATCGACCTCATCATTTCAAAACTCTAGTTGCAGGCTAGCGACAGACTAGCCACCTGGCCTAGCCCGAAATAGAGAAATTCGTTCACCTCTTTTAGAAAAACCAGTCAAAAATTATATGTCCTCTAGCTCGATTTTGAGCCATTTGCCGCCAATCACAAAGCACTGGTCCTGTACATACCACTCGTTTACAAACCAAGTGAGTAAGTCTACTTGGGCTCTCATGCCTTGAATAGCCCAGAATTTAAGTAAACTGCATGCTCTCAAAACTTGTAATGTAGGTGGATGAGTCATTGCAGCTTCATCCACCTCCTCGTGTTCACGTTCCCATGAGATAAGCATTGTAAATATCCTACAATGAACAAAATGAAAGATTAGAATAATTTTAAAAAGAAAATTTTGGGTAATTTGGAGAGAAAATGTGTTTTTATATTCTTCACGACGCCTCTGCATTTTTTGTTCAGAGATAGTGCGTAGCTATGCACGATGCTCTGTACTAAAAGTGCGGGATGACAACATTTTTCTTTGTAAGAAAATGTCAGGGTCCGTAGGTACTGCGTGTCTTACCTGCGGACCTTTATGAGTGAAATTGTGAACCTATTTCTTCCCCAAAAATAATTTTTAAACCCTAAATTAAGGAAATGAACAGATGAAAGGCAAGGAAAAGAGAATGTGGATTACCTGGAGCAGACGGTTTTTGATTTGAACGGTCGTTTTGTCTAGAATCTTCTCTGGAGCATTTTTTTTCTAAAAGCTCTCAAACTTTCACTCTGAACTCAAATGGTAAAAATGATTTTGGAAAACTCCTTTTTATAAGTTTTTTCGAATAAATGAAATTTAATTTTGTTTATTTTTCACTTTAAAGAGATGTTTTTTCAAAATATTTTTATTTTATTAAAATTAGGTACGTTTAATTTTTTGAGTTTTTGTGTAGAATACCTGATTTTTCAAGTGAAATGGTCATTTTCGACGAAGAGTATACTTTTATCACTTTTTCGGGCTCTTAAAAATTTACGAAAAAGAAAAACCTTGGAGTCCTCTTTTTAGCCCTTTTTAGACTCTCTAAATATGAAAAGATTTCCGAGTGTTTGACTATTCGAACTCGTTAAAGGAAATGAATGGTTGTCCCGTTAGTATAAGTTTACCCCTTTTCTAGACTGAAATGGAATATTTACGAAAAATTTATACGTTGACCAATCATGGTTAATAGAGTTCTCTCCTGCATTATTTTATCCTTTTTCAGGCCTAAGAGACTAAAATTATGAAAAAGTACACCCATGGAGTTTTCTTAAGTATTTTCTTCTGACTCCCTAAAAATGAAACACACCGAGTTTCTCCTATACTAGACTCATTAACATTTAACAGTAAAGGACTTGTCGATTACAAACAGGAAGGGACCACTCCTTCTTAGAGTTCGATTTTAAACTAAGTTGGACTCAGCCAAAGGATGAGCTTATAAACAAGCAAATGTTATCCTCCTCAAGCTTGTCAAAAATAAAGAGGTACTTGCCAAAAATGGTAGGGGAAAAAGAGAGAAAACGAATCCATTTGTTACACTTTGATTTAAAAGCAGTATACCACTCTTGAAAATGACACGTTTTGTCACACATCTATCTGGGTTGGGAAAATCCTTTGCCTATTAGTTAATCAAACCACATTGAAGGTCTTCAGCCAGTTTCTGGGTATTAGCTTAGGGAAATTGTTACCAAACCATCTGTAGTGTCGTTATGTGTTCAAGAGGATAGCAAAACAAACCATTCATCTGCAAACATTTGTCTCCATGCATGTTGAATATCCTTGAGTCAGTCCTTGCAAAAAATTTCTTCAAAACTTGATCTATGGTTTCGTTTTATGAGCTTTCTTATGACGGATCACTTTCTATCGACGAAAGCTCATCATCTAGGAAGTTGATCTAGAATCCGTCTGTACCTTGGAATCTGCATGCCTTAATAGCATATTTCTCGCCTTCGACGACATGTTGCATCATTGACCTTCGATCAAACGATTCTGTGAAATGTTCAACTTCAAATCACTTATTCACATTTCATGGATTGTACTGAGTACTTTGAGAGCCATTGTCATTATTGGTGGTTTCTCTCACACTTGTTAACAGTTCACATCATTGATCGGTAATCAAGTGGGTTCTACCATGTTCAACTTCGACACATTTAATCACATGAATAGAATCGTACTAGTTTGGGAAGCAGAAGTCAAGACCCTAGATCTAGTTTCCACCATCCACGCTGCGAGGAGTTTTATTATTCATTATGCAGTAAACTACTCATTATAGATGGTTGCATCCATGTTGTGTCTACACTATTGATGTAATATTAAAATCATTTCTGTATTAGAACAAGTTTAGTTAGTTTTTTATTTGAGTATGGGAATGCATATATATATATATATCTATATATATGTGTGTGTGTGTGTGTGTGTGTTTTGCATTGAATGTTTTTATAGGATTTTGATCAGGGTGTCCACAGGCTAATCCTTGAAATGATAAAGCACATCACTCTTCGAATTCTCTCAGACTTCGCACTTTAGGGGGAAATTTTTTACACTGAAATCTGTCACCATGACGTTTTAGTGTCTATATGGGTTCATCATTACTCATATATTACTCCCTTAGAAGTCTACAACATCAAAGTTCCTAAAATCAAACCTTGAAATTGAGAGAAAAGCTCATAAAAGTCTTAAAAACACTTGTATCGCACTTTCTCTTAACATTGCCTGTGGTGCAGCACCTATTTTCTCTAAATCATGCGGAGCTAAACACAATTTTTCTTCATTAAAGGTGTGAACCCCTGTGAAAGGTAAAATGAAGGCGAAAAGTAACATTTAGAAGCCCAACAGTCAAATCTAGAAGCTTTTGGAAGCAATTATCTAGTCGAACATTCGCTCCTATCATGTACATTCATACCTCCATTATGGGATCCTACCCCTTGGTTTATGGAGCCCAATTCCTTCAAAAGAGGATTCTATCCCCTCTTATGTGGAGTTGAAACCTCTTCTCTTTTCCTATAAATTGAATCCATAGTGCAACCTCAAGGGGTGTTAGACTTTGAGAGTTTTTGAGGAGAAATGCTGTAGAAACTCAAACTCTCTTAACTGATCATTATGTGGGAATGATTACACACCCATGTGAATTTTAGCTAAGAGAGTGCAAAGCTTGTCAGAGTAGAGGAAACGCATGTTATAGACCCCAGAAAGACCTGTACGACATCAAGGCGGACACGGTTGTAAGGCTCTATCTTCATCAAAGATAATACGAATGAATATTGTTTTCTCAATGAATTCTTTAATTAAGTAGCTTTTTTAGCATGCTTTATCAGTTATTTATTTAATTAATTATCTTTTTTATTAAATTCCTTGATCATATTGATAGATATATGATTCATGAATTAGTTTATACTATGCAGGTGCTATTGATTTTTTCCATTTTTGTGATTGCAGATCTTTGAAGACTACTCTTTCAGGCAACTGGAAATAAGATCATTACAAACAGTGCTAGACTATAGGTAGGTGTTCAAAACCTCTGTTGTAGCTAATTTTGAATCGAATATTATCTAGAGAAAATGACAAAAACAAAACTGAATTCGCCCCCCTAAGGAGAGCTGGCCACTAGAGTAGCTCTGTCAGCATTTTCCCTTGGATTAACATAATTCATCTCCACATGGTTTTCCACAACTCTTTTGTAATTTTATTTATCAATTTTGATGAAATTGACAAATAAATACATTAAGAAACTTTGGAATTTAAAATGTATTCCCGAACCTTAATTCTCTCGTCGAACCTTATACTAAGGTTGTCACCCTTTAGTATCTTATATTAATAACCCGACACTAATTAAAAAACTTTAGGCCTCGATCCCATCACATGCAATCGAAGGTTCAATTAAATATGCACACCTTACCTTAGATTAATCTCCGAGCAAGTCTGGATGTGATCACCGTTTGATAGCCAGCCCCTAGATCGGACGACGTACGCAAATATCGCGCTGCCTCCTCAGTAAATAGTTAACGCACGATGAGGACAGTTTTGGAAACCCGCCTTCTGCCACGTTTCTTCCAAAAAATGTGATCACTCCAATTTCTTGAATACCACTCGTCCCGCGAAGGCAGTGCGATATGGGTGGTTTGGGTTCGCAAATCCACACTCGGTTTTGGAACAGTGATTGACCAAGGTTTAAGTCAGGGTTATGCACTTCAAGATTAACATCTACAGAGTTTGTGATGATGGGTTATTATATTATTCTGGTCTCTTACATAATTTATTTCGAAAAATCCAGGGAAATCCATAATCAACCCTAGACAGGAGTTGCAGAGATTCACACAGCAATTCTCTTCATTGAATTAATCACAGGACTGAAGATTCAATATGCTCGAGACCAAACAATTCACACAGAGACTAATTCAATCGCACACAGATAGTCAATAAAATATTGGTTTTTATTCAGACTAAAGCAAAAGCTTAACACACAACTTCACTGCGAAAATCTCCTCCCCTCAATACATCCGGGGGATACAATTTATATGCATTACAATGTGTCTCTTCGGTTCCTCGGTGAGGACCGTCTATCTTCTAACAAAACTTAATTTAATTATTCAAATAACTAAACATGACAGATGGAATGAACTAACTATTTGACTTCTATTGACTCTAACTAATCTAAATGCAATAGGCAGCTAAGGTATTGACACCTTGATGTTACAAATTCAAATGATTTTGAACCCTCCTAGCCACAACATGTGGACAAAACCTCCTACATTGCTGGCTAGTGTCTAATGCCCCTGCATTAGACTCCTGAGGGCAATTTTCTTCATGGACTCCTATCCATGATCTCTTCCACTAATCCACCTATATTCCGCAACATTCCTTCAGTCATCCAAGTGGCATCTTCCTCTGGCTGGTCCTTCCACTTGTTCAAGTAATGAAAGTACTCTTGTCCTCTGGTCTTCCTGAACACTCTTTTGTCCAATATCTTCTCTGGTTGCAGTGGTTGTGCTGGGGGTAGCTGCTTTTCCCACTCAGTCTGTTCCTTTTTTGTTGGTCCCTCACCTTCATCTTCATACTAGTACAAATCTGCAAAATTAAAAATGGGAGATATTCCAACATCATGAGGCAATTCAATCTCATAAGCATTTACAGAAAAATTTCTAAGTATCTTGCATGGCCCAATATTTTTAAACTTCAGTTTGTTATACTGCTTCTTTGGGAATCTCTCCTTTCTCAAGTGTGCCAAAACTAGATCTCCTACTTCAAAATGGACTTCTTTTCTGCTCAAGTCTGCTCTGCCTTTGTATTTGATGTTACTGCCTTGTAGTTGTTGTTTCACTTGCTCATGTATGGCTTGGATCTCTGAAACAAATTCCTCACCATCAGCGCTCCTTAGCTCTTCCTTTCCCAGATTTCTTAACTCTGATATTCTTCTGGGGTGCATTCCATAAAAAATATGGAATGGAATCTGCCCTGTTCTTCTGTTTTGTGAGAAATTATATGCATACTCTGCCTGGGTAAAAATATGATCCCACTGCTTGGGATGCTCTCCTACAAGACATCTCAAAAAATTTCCTAGACTCCTATTCACTACCTCAGTTTGTCCATCAGTCTGAGGATGATAAGCTGAGCTGAAACTCAGTTTGGTACCAAGTTTCTTCCACAGTGTCCTCCAAAAATGGCCCACAAATCTAGTGTCTCTGTCTGAAACAATACTCTTGGGTAACCCATGCAACCTAACAACTTCTTTGAAAAACAAGTTAGCAACATGGGTGGCATCACTAGTTTTATAACATGGAATAAAATGTGCCATTTTGGAGAATCTGTCCCCTACAACAAAGACTGCCTCATTCCCTCTTTGAGTCTTGGGCAATCCTAGAACAAAATCCATACTCACCATGTCCCAAGGCTTGTCTGGGATAGGCAAGGGAGTGTACAATCCTGCATTCTGGCTCCTTCCTTTGGCATATTGACATATTTGCAATTTTTCACAAAATTGTCCACTTCTGCTCTCATTTTGGGCCAATAATAGAAGTGACTCAGCTGCTCATAAGTTTTTTCAGTACCAAAGTGTCCAACAAGTCCACCACTATGCTTCTCGATCAAATTTTCTCTCATGGAACATTTTGGTACACATAGTTGGTTTCTTCTGAATAGTAAGTCCTCCTGCAAGAACATCCAAAACACTAGATCCTGCATCGTTGTATATATTAAATATGTCACTAAATGCGCTTCCTTAAATTCTCGAATCGTTTTACAGTGTTCTTTAATAAAATCGGCAAATCCTACAAATTTTAAATTGGTTTTTGAACAAGCATGTGCCTCCTACTCCATGCACTGTCCATTTTATTTTTTCAGCACCATATGTTTCAAAACAAAGAAACCTTGAGACACTAAACTTATTTTTCATGCTTATGATTCAACTTGGGCGATCGTACAATGTACTGCAAAACACGATTATCATAATATATAACAAATTTTTTGACATCAGTTAACGTTCCACTTTTTTCAAGGCCCCACTTACAGAATTCCTTCTCATAAGAGGAGTACTTTATCCTGGTGTCATTCATATTTTCACTGAAATAGGCTACCGGCCTATCATCCTGACTCAACACAGCTCCAATGGCTTCCCCACTGGCATCACACTTCACTTAAAATGGTTTAGAAAAATTAGGCAGAATCAAAATAGGCTTTTCAGTTATCTTTTTATTCAAAAGTTTTAAGTTTCTTTCTGCTTCAGGAGTCCACTTAAATGGTTTTTTTCTCTTCTTTATTGTCTCAATGAAGGGTGCATTAATCTTACTAAATTTTCTTATAAATTTCCTGTAAAAACTGGCAAGTCCATGGAAAGTTCTTACCTCAAAAACATTTTTGGGTGAAGGCCACTCCACAATTTCCTTAACCTTTTCTGGGTCCATCTTCAATCCTTCTGTAGAAACAACAAAGCCCAAATACACGAACTCTTCCTTCATGAATGAGCATTTCTTTAATTTTATCAAAAATTTCTCTTGGTGCAACTTCTTCAAGACATAATTAATATGCCTTAAATGTTCTTCTTTGGTTTTGCTGAAAGCTAATATATCATCCAGATACACTATCACAAATTTACCAATGAATTCTTTCAAAACTTCATTCATAAGTCTCATAAAAGTGCTAGGTACATTTGACAACCCAAAAGGCATAACCATCCATTCATACAGTCCCTCATTAATTTTAAAGGCAGTTTTCCACTCATGACCCTCTCTTATTCTAATTTGATGATATCCACTTTTTAAATCTATATTTGAAAAATATTTTGCACCACTCAAACAATCCATTAAATCCTCAACTCTGGGCAAAGGGAATCTGTACCTGATTTTTATCTTATTGATTGCTCTAGAATCAGTACACATCCTCCAGCCTCCATCTTTCCTTGGGTTCAATACTGCTGGTACTGCACATGGACTCAAACTTTCTCTGATCAGTCCCTTATCCACCAATTCCTGTACTTGTTCTCGATTTCATAATATTTTGTGGGGGTAATTCTATAGGCTGCTCTTTATTCGACACATTTGAACTGGGAAATAAAATTCATCTCGATGGCCGATATTCCCTTTGGCAAGTGGCAACCTCATCGTAAATCAGTCCACAAAAATGTCACAATAATTGTCTAACATCTCTGTATTTCTATTGGCAAATCATAAATATTTGTAGAAGAAGCACTAGGTTTACAAACTAGGAAATCCATCTTCTTTCTTCTTCAATCTGTTGTAGATATTCCTTGCCGCTCAGCAACAAGGTCTTTGGATCAACCACTCTGCTTGATGGCTCTCCTTCTTCCATGGGTATCAATGTATGATGTACCCCATCCTTGAAGAACTTGTAAGTGTTATTCTTGCCATCATGCACTGCTGCTTTGTCAAACTGCCAAGGTCTACCCAGCAGTATGTGACACACATCCATGGGCATCAAACAACATAGACTTGTCTTTCTTTAGCCCATTTGCATCTCTCTGCTTTATTTAACGTTCTTTTAATAATCACCGGTGCCCTTTATGCACCAGACAAACCTCGTAGGGAGTTGGATGCTCCCTTGTCTTCACTAAAATTATCTATCACCTCGTTGGAAACTAGATTGTCCGTACTTCCACTACTAATGACCAACTGGAAGCATTTCGGACTTGCATATATGCTCTCAAACAAATTTGAAGGGATGTGCACCAGCACTTTGGCTTGTATCGTCAGACCTGCACAACCACCAAAGACCTCCTTCCTCTCAAGAGAATTTCTTCTTCAATTTTTGCCTCTTCTCCAGCCTTGGGCAAAGAACAACATTTGTTGGACCAACACCCACATTCTCTGGGCACTCATAGTGCTTGTTTCCCACTTGCTGAAATCTATAGCACCTCAATTCTCTACCTCTGGCTCTGCCTCCTCTTCCTATGTAAGAACCCCTTCTGCCTCTTGCATCACCCTCTATAGATGCATTCTGAGGTGAGCTACTGTTAGCTCCATCTCTGGGTGTAGTAGGCCTTCCTCTACCACCCTGACTTCCCTTTCCACGGAAAATACCTCTCCCTTTGGCAGACTGCTTCCTCAGGAGTTTCTCCTCTACTTTCAAGGCCATCTGATAGGCCTCTTCAACTGTCTTAGGAGATAGAAGACCAATCTCATCTTGGATCTCTAGCTTGAGACCATTCACATATCTGGAAGTCTTCTCTGGTGTGTCCTGAAATTTCCCAGCTCTTATGCTTACTCTATAGAATTCTTCTGTGTATTCCTTTACTGTCACCAACCTCTGTCTCAGGTTCTGCATTTGCCTAAATAATGTTAGCTGATAATCACGAGGCAAGAATTTACCTTTTAACTTAGCCATCATTCTGGTCCAGCTTTTGATAGGTTGTTTTCCAACTCTCCTTCTTTCTTCTTGCACTCCATCCCACCAGAGTGCAACATGTCCCTTCAGCTTCGTTACTGCAAACTTGACCTTCTTATCTTCGTTCATTTCTTCATAGTCAAAGCACTTGTTCATTTCATTAATCCAGTCCACTAGCTCCTCTGGATTCAATCCTCCTACAAAAATTGACACTTCAATCTTGGGCTTAACTGCAGACCCCAGAACAGTTCTGAGGAGCCTCATGTCAGGAGGAATCTCAACAATTTCTCCAGCTTCTTCTATTTCAGGTTCACTGATGTCTTTAGGATCTCTAGGCTATCTTTGCTCCATGGCATCCATTCTGGCCTCAAACCTCTACAAGATCCCTAACACTTCTGCATTGGCAATGGGTCCGCCTCTCCTTCTGCCAGCACCTCTACCAACTCGGATTGCCATGTTAATTCTCTGCGAAAACAACTCAAAAACAGCTCTGATACCACAATTGACAGCAACAAAACTGAATTAGGCCCCCTAAGGAGAGCTGACCACTAGAGTAGCTCTGTTAGCATTTTCCCTTGGATTAACATAGTTCATCTCCACGTGGTCTTCCATAACTCTTTTGTAATTTTATTTATCAATTTTGAAGAAATTGACAAATAAATACATTCAGCAACTTTGGAATTTCAAATGTATTCCCGAACCTTAATTCTCTCGTCGAACTTTATACTAAGGTTGTCACCCTTTAGTATCTTATATTAATAACCCGACATTACTTAAAAAACTTTAGGCCTCAGGCCCATCATACGCAATCGAAGGTTCAATTAAATACGCACACCTTACCTTAGATGAATCTCCGAGAAAGTCCGGGTGCGATCACCGTTCGATAGCCAACCTCCAGATCGGGCGGCGTACGCAGATATCACGCTGCCTCCTCAGTCGATAGTTAACGCATGATGAGGGCGGTTTTGTAAACCCGCCTTCTGCCACGTGTCCTCCAACAAATGTGATCACTCTAATTTCTTGAATACCGCTTGTCCTGCGAAGGCGGTGCGATATGGGTGGTTTGGGTTCGCAAATCCACTCTCTGTTTTGGAATAGTAATTGACCAAGGTTTAAGTCGAGGTTACACACTTCAAGATTATAATCTACAGAGTCTACAATGATGGGTTATTATATCATTCCAGTATCTTACATAATGTATTTCGACAACTCCAGAGAAATCCACAATCAACCCTAGACAGGAATTGCATAGATTCACATAGCAATTCTCTTCATTGAATTAATCACAGGACTGAAGATTCAATATGATTGGGACCAAAAAATTCACACATAGACTAATTCAATCACACACAGATAGTCAATAAAATATTGGTTTTTATTCAGAATAAAGCAAAAGCTTAACACGCAACTTCACTGTGAAAATATCCTCCCCTCAATACATCCGGGGGATAAAATTTATATGCATTACAATGTGTCTCTTTGGTTCCTCGGTGAGGACCATCTATCTTCTAACAAAACTTAATTAAATTATTCGAATAACTGAACATGACAGATGGATTGAACTAACTATTCGACTTCTATTGACTCTAACTAATCTAAATGCAACAGGAAGCTAAGGTATTGACACCTTGATATTACAAATTCAGATGATTTTGGACCCTCCTAGCCACAACATGTGGACAAAACCTCCTACATTACTGGCTAGTGTCTAATGCCCCTGCATCATAAAATAGTTTTTTTTTGTTTGTTTGTTGCTAGTTGTCCGTAGGAAACTAGGGAGATATGTCTTGTCAGCAAGAACAATTTATCTATCCAACAAAATACTAATTGTTCATATAGGGTGGACGAGACATCTTACGAATCCTTATATGATTTAAATGATGATACCACATATTGATGGGAATATTAAGGTGTAACATGAATGGATTTTCATACTTAATTTATGAGGCAATTATTACGCCGTCCTTGACATGACGACAACCCCCCCAACTTAAATTTTTTCCATCCGCGACATTAAAATATTCACACGGGATATTTAATTAAATCAGTAAAAGTCACATGGAGGTGTACTTGACAGCCTACCTAGATGATGTGACGGTTGGTAGGATGACGGCACAGTAATGATGTGGATGGAGTAACAACATTGGAGTAATATCATTGGAGTAACAACGTCGGTGTAACAACATGGTTTAACAACATCGGAGTACAACATCCGTGTAACATCATTGGAGTAACAACATCGGTGTAACAACATCGGAGTAACAACATCAAAGTAACAACATCATATTAATAGCAATGCAAGTAGCAGCATCCGAAGTAACAACAATGCGAGTAATAGCATCTAGTATAACAATGTTTGGAGTAACAATAGTGCGAGTAGCACCATAAGGTGTAACAACAATGCAAATAACAACATTTGGTGTAACGGCATTTGGAGTAACAACAGTGCGAGTAAAAACATCTCTTGTATCAACATCGATCAAGGAGTAACAACACTGTGTTGTCAATCCTAGAGACAGCCTTGAGTTGTGAAAGACCACTGCCTAGGACATATTAAACAGCAGAGAGAAAAAGTAATGTAATGTAAACAGAGATAACTAGCAGGAGAGAGCTCTCATACTTTTCATTTATAAACAGGAAGTTCAACTTTGAATGGGACCAAAAATTTCAGAAGTTTGAAGCACAAAAGATATATTGTAGAGATAGAGTGTAAAAACTCTTACGCAAAGGCATCAGACAACTTAAGACAGTTCTCGGTAAAGAGGGCCAGTTCAACAATACTTAACAGAGATAGGTAATCTGCAGATGTTCACAATGTAAGAAAGAATGAGAAAATACCAGCTGTTGCATAGATAATATCTGGACACACATATCACCATGTAATGGGCTTATCTATCTAAGAATCCATTCACAATAATAGTGTATTCCAAAATAACATCACATTGAAGCCAATATAGAAGAAGTATGGGTGCTATGAGAATGGAACAATATATCATGCATGAGCCATATTTAAAGTGCTAGATTGATTCCAACATAAGTATCATCTAAGATAAGTTCACATTAAAATCAATGAGCTGCTCGCATTCCAAAACATGATACCGTAGAAATTTTCCGAATAATGATTAATTATCCACCGAGACTATCTCGATCACATACAATTCTAAATTATATGCAACACATATATAATCTCCACCACTCGATCATCACACAAGAGAATAAACAAGCGACAACACATCAAATCAATCACACATTAACTCAGTATGTATGGGGAAAGCCTATAGCTGAAAACCCCGCAGCCATTGTGTATATTATAATGGAGAAATCAAGTAACCAAACAAGTACAATACTCCTCACAAGTACTCAGTACTCTCTCATGAAGTTACTCACAATCTGACTCAGTTTTGAACAAGTCTGAGGTTCAAAACTCCCCGCCAATTGCCTTGCCTCTATTGCGCAATCATGGT